>QLOH01000757.1:0-458813 GCA_026901365.1 Sesbania bispinosa | reverse complement strand
AAAAACGAACGCTAAACAACATATTAGCGTTGGCGTCGTGGCCCCCGCTAAAACCTTGGAAGCAAAATTTTGCGTCCAGATCGACGCTAATTAGCGTAGGCTAGCCCACCCTAAATGAGACGCTAAATAGAAGCCAACAAATTGCAAAAACAGCCGACGCTAACGGAGCGTAGGTTAGGCGGACGCTACATTAGTGTAGGCCAGCCTACGCTAGCTTTAGCTGGGGCCTAGCCTACGCTAATATTAGCTAGGGCCAGGCCTACGCTAATATCAGCCAGGCTACATTAACTGGGGTTGGCCTACACTAATCATTTGATTTTTTTTTAAAAAACTTCTTGTTTTATTAAATCATTAATTTATGATATTTATCACATAAAAAATGCAACTAAGCAGGCATAAAATAGTCACTGACAGCCTAATAAATCTGCATGTATTTTGTGACACTAAGCTAATGGCATAACATAGATTAAAAACCTTAATAAAAATATTTTATGCATAAAATAGCATCTATTTGGCTCAGTGGCTGGCTTTAGCTGCTGCTGGAATTAAAGGGTTCTCTCTTGATATAGTATTGGAAAATATCTGCTTCCTATCTTATGTTTGAGGGAGATCTAAATCATTCTTATGAATAGAGTAAAGCTGCTAGAGTAAAATATTTATTTATATAAATTATTTAGCAGGAATAAAAAAAAATGACAACACCCATAAAAGGATGAAATTTACCTGGCCAAATATGAATAGACAAAGGAGCTGCTGTAGTAAAACACACATTCATATCAATGAAAAGAAGAAAAAACAAGGACAGAGACAAAAAATTATATTGCTTCTTCAGTTGTTTTGTATATCAGACTAGTATAAGCTAGCAACAGACTTACCATGATAACAGAGCCACCAAATAGGTTTGTAGTCCCTGAAAGCATGTAAAGAAAATAAAGATTCAGCTGCTACATAACATAGGATATAGTGAACTTTGTGTTTCTTGTCCTGCCCACTCCATTTTTTTATTTTCCTACTCACCACAGAGAGACATGCCATGAACTTTGTGTTTCCTCTCTTCTTATCTCTTTCCAATTCTTTACTCTCTTTGGTCTCTCAATTATTTACCCACACAACCAGAACAACTTCTGCCTGCTAGGTATTCAAATCATACCATATGCTTCCAATTCAGATTTATTTCCCTTTCCTTATCTTTCTATTTACCAACTTGTTCAATTGCCTATTATGTGTAAGGTTTTTCCAAACTTGTTCTAAGAAATGGCAAAGAATTGAAGATAAAAATCACAAAGCAGAGGTCTTATAGAGTAGAACCAGTCTATCTCTGCCTTTTCAGGTACAAGTCATCTCTGAAACAACAACAACAACAACAACTAAGACCTACAGAAAGAGCATGAAGTGAAGGAGAGAGCAAGGCATACCTCACTAGCAACTGTGCCAAATTACCATGCTGCCGCTTCAAATCCCCTCAATTCAGCCAAGAAACATGAATTCTAGCAAGAGTGCAAATTATAAATTAAATTTAAAACAGATAAATTTAAAATATAAATCTACTGAATTAAAGAGCATGTAAACAAGATTGAAACAACTGTGAGCATTTCACAGAATGTTATAATAAACATTCATCAGAAAAGTGCCAAAAGAGTAGCAGTATGAGATATTAGTATGACATTGACCAGCTAATCTCCCATCAGTTAAGCTTAGTCATTCCAATCCATCTAACTCTAATCTATTCTACCAACTACCTACCTCTTTGCTACAATGAATTGAAAAAGAAAAAAAAAACTAGAAGTTAAAAGAAAATCATTCAGTTCAAATAACAAAACATTTTCTCCACAAAATAAGAAAAAACAACAAGTTTACCTAGCTTCTACTTGTCCATTCAGAGATGGATGTGGTCCAGCACGTGCAAGATGTTCTCATTTCCCTCAGCGTCACGGTGAGACTCGAAAGCGCAGCACTCAATTCCAGGTCTTCATTGACCCTTGCGTCCCTGAGCAACCCGTGATAGAGGCACTGCGTGGAATCCAGAGTAAGCCCCTGCCAGGAATTGCAATGTTTAAGGATCGGGTGATACCACCGCTTAGCAGCCAAGCCTATTGTCGCGCGCGTGCTCTAGCCCCCAGCTACAATCTTCACCGGCTTGTAGAACCAAACGCCACCCTGTAGCCACTGTACATCACGCGTCGTTCCAGGAGCGAGACCCAATCGCCACCGCACACGATGGATGGATGGATGGATGGTGCAAGGCGGATGGTGGACGGATGACGCACAATGGACGTTGCACAAGAAGAGACAATGGACGGTGCTTTCTGATTAGTTTTGAGGATCGATTTTAGAGATTTGTGAACCCTAAAATCTCTAATAGTAAGTGGGGGAGAAGCCAAGTTGCTTATTAAGCACCCGGTGACATGATATAGCGTAGGCCAGCCTTGGCTAGAAGAAAAAAAATTAGCCAAGGTCAACCTACACAAATTACTTTATTTAAAAAAAGAAAAGATGAGGTTTTAGCGTCTGTCTAGCCTAGGCTAGCCTACGCTATTTGAAAAAATTTAGCCAAGGCCTTGTGGCCTACATTATTTTTTGCAGCTAAAATCAAATTTTCTTGTAGTGTATATATATGGATTTGAATATTGTGTATATGAATCTAGTACTTGATGTTTATGAATGCTAGCTATTAGGAAGTTTATGAAATTTGTTAATATTATTTACTTTATTATAATTTGTTTAGTAGTTTTTATGCTTGAAAAGGTTATAAATAACTGCCTTGTAAATTAGAAACAAATATTTGGGAGGGAAAAATCATCTCAAAACTAGATAGGGAAATTGGAGTAGAGAGGGAATTTTTCCCTCCCTAATTAGCGAGGGAATTTTTCCCTCAAACCCCATTTTATTGAGGTGTTCTGGCCACTGAGAAATTGTGAGAGATTCCATTCTCGTCACAGAACATACTGAAGCTTGAGTTTTCAAACTCACTCCATGATCACTTCTGATTGCAGATATGCAAAACTTTTCATTTTGCAACTTTTTGCAGAATTTTGCAAGCTCTCAAAAGTCTCATCCTTGCTCTTAAGGAATATAACCCAAGTAAATCTAGAGTAGTCATCGATAATGACCAAACCATATTTTTTACCAGAGAGACTTTCAGTTCTTGTGGGACCAAATAAATAAATAAATATGAAGTAGTTCTAGGGGTCTAGTAGTTGAAACAACATTTTTGCTTTTAAAAGAACTTCTAGTTGCTTCCCCTTTAAACAGTTTTCACACAAAATATCAGACTTGATTGAGCTTGGGTAAGCCTATCACAAGATTGTGTTTTGTGAGCTTTGAGATTAATCTCAAGCTGGCATGTCCAAGTTTTGATGCCAAATCTGTTTTGTACACATTGTCGTGTCTCTTTGCAGTAAAAATGATTTGGACAGAAGAGTCTCTGACTATGCAGCCATCTCTTGTGAAGGATACAACAAAACCATTGTCACATAATTGACTTATGCTCAGCAGGTTATGTTGGAGACCTTCAACCAAGAGAACATTATGGATGACAGATAAAGGAGATTACCTACTGATCCTACGCCAGTGATTTTTCCTTTCTGATCTCCTCCAAAAGTCACCACTCCACTATCCTTAGGTCTAAGGTTTTGGAATAAAAGACCTTTCTCCAGTCATGTGTCGCGAGCACTGTCCAGGTACCACTTGAGGTGTCTCCTTTGTCCTGTTAAACACATCTGCAATAGGAACAATTAAATTAGGTACCCAAATCTTTTTGGGTCCTTTCTTGTTAGCAGGAGGTCTACCTTTTTTGTGCCGGAACTGTGACATATCATATCCAGGCTTACCATAATGAAGGCATCCCTTACCTTTCTTAGCCTTATTAGCACTTTTAACTTTAACATCATGCATAGAGGAAGTGTCTGAATGACCGAGACCACTTTTGTCCTTGGGATTTGTTTGGACACCTAGAAGCTTATTCAGATTCTTGGTTCCGTTGACAAAAGTAGCCAGGTCCTTTGTGAGTTCAGCAACTTGTTTTTTAAGATTTTCATTTTCAGTTTTTGAAGTTGCTAAATCACAAATATCAGAATTAAGAAGCTTTTCCTTGAATGACAAATTTTCAGCTTCAAGAGTTTCATTTTTAATAGCCACTTCAGTGAATACTCTTGATAGTTCTTTGTACTCATGAAAAAGTTCCTTAGAACTTTCAACTAAATCATCATACATATCTTGCAGGGTTTGTGGTATTACCTTTGATTCGGAGCTGTTTGATGAAGGAAGGCTTGTCATCATACACAGGTTGGCTTCTACGGTATCTTCCTCATCCTCATCAGAGGTGAACTCATCAAGATCTTCCATGTTGCCATGTACCCTTTCTTCATCGGAAACTTCTTCGTCTTTGAAGAGAATCTTCTTAGTTTAGGGCAATCGACCTTCATGTGACCAGGTTGTTTGCACTCATAGCATGTTATTTTGTCAGAGAAGGTGTCTTTTCCTGACTTGCTCATCTTGTTGTCAGATGAAGACGACCTTCTGTATCTAGCCTTCTTTTGAAGCATCCTTTTGATCCTTCTGCTGCAGAGCAAGATCATTATCCTCATCAGAGTCACCTTCTGAGTCTCCAGAGTCTTCTAAGGACTCATCTACTTTCAAGGCCTTTTGAGAAGTGGTTCTCCTTATCTTGGACTTGGTGTTCAGGGCAAAAGACTTCTTTTTAGGAGCATCTTCTCCTAGTTCCAACTCATGGACCTTGAGTGATCCCAAAAGTTCCTCCATTCATAGAGAGTTGAGGTCTTTTGCCTCTTGAATGGCAGTTAGCTTGGGCCTCCAGATTTTTGGTAGACTTCTCAAAATCTTGCGATTATTTTCTCCTGAATCGTAGGTCTTTCCCAGAGATTTTAGTCCATTGGTGATGGTCTGGAATCTCCCGAACATCTGATTAATTGATTCAGTCTCATGCATCTTGAACATCTCATATTGATGCACTAACATGCTTATTTTAGACTGTTTCACATTGTCAGTTCCTTCATGAGCCGTAGACAAAGTGTCCCATATTTCCTTGGCAGAGGAGCAACCATGTACTTTTACATATTCTGATTTGCTCAGGGAAAAAATTAAATAGAGTTTAGCTTTAGCATTGAGCTGTACACGTGCCTTCTGCTCTCCCGACCATTCTGACTTGGGATGGGCACACCATTGTTGGTGGGAGTATAGTCACCATCGGTCACAACGTCCCAAAGATCTATGTTGTTGCTTTCGATGAAGAGCTCGAACTGGGAACTTGTACAGATAACTGAGTAAGACTCAGGATATAGAAGTGATTGTACAATGAAAGACTTTGGAACAGATGAGTTTAAATTTTTGCAGCGTTCAGCAAGTTGATTTCTCTGTTCTTCGTTCTCTACTTCTTTCATCAAGGAGTTTGGTATTTATAGAGAAGACATCTTCAGCCCGTTGAACTCCAATCTTTTTTCCGTTGAGAGATGACATTTAATGCGAATACTCCCGTTGTGACACATAGCCTGAGCCCTTAGCTGTAGCAGATAGTAGATTCAGCTCACAAACTTTACTTTTTCTGAGTCATATGTACTCTTCTGCAGACTTTTGCCTTTTCGGTGAGAGAAATTTGAAATAAGACAAAAAGCACTTTCTCTGACTTTCCAGAAGAATGATAGACATAAGAAATCTGAGATTGCTACACGGGACTTGAGTCTTCAAGTTGATTTTCTGAGAATATAATATTGAAGACGAGCAGGCGAAGGAACGTTGACGCACAACTTCAGTAGGCTTACTGCCTTCAGCAAGTTGTATTTTCTCAGTTGGTTTTCCTCGTTTCGGAAGGTCTTCATGTTCTTCAGATTATATGATTTCTTCAAATTGCACATTCTGAAATACTGAACAAATACCTTCAGCAAGCCAAATTTGTTATTCATTAAAACTTTGAGTTTGCGAGACTTAAAAACGTTATTATCCCTTAATAACATATTTAGTCTCAACACAAATATGATAATGTTGTGTAAAACAAACCATGATTTACAAAATTAAATTATATAGGCATGAGACTTCAAAAATAGGCATGAGAAACATAATTTGCATATATAGGATTGAGGCTTTGAAAATGCTTAATAAGAAACATCTCTGAATTATCCGGTCAGGAAAATAATTCGGATGATGATTATCATTCATTCGCATATATCCAACCAAAATAAAAGAAATTTCCCGGAGAATAATCAAGAGGAAGAGCCATTGATTCGACTAAGGCAGACTCTGGTCAAGAAAATAGTATGGATAAAGAGTATTGCATCCGGCCAAAACAAGTAATCCAGATGAAGAATTATACTGATTGCATCCAACCAAAACAATAATCTGGATGAGAAATGTAACGTCCTAATTTCCTAAATCCAAGAACAATGTCCGTTGAAAACATTATCCCGAATTTCTGAAATTATTTCGCACCATTTCAAGTATCGTCATACACACATAACGCCTAAGCAATCCAACGTTTACTTAGACTTCCTCAACATTCATGCATCAAAATCTCAATGCTAATTCTAACTTAGAAATATGGGAACGAACCAACACTTTGAAGTGTTAAGGTTCATAAACTCCTACCGAAAATCCAACAGAGTTTCCCCTGAAAACTGGACGTTTCCAAATTCCAGAGTCTCCTGAAAACTAGCAAAACACCAGTACAATTCATAATATCCAGATTTCTAATCAATAACAATGGAAAAAGGGCCTCCATGGCCAAACTAGAGAATTCTACATTAGCTACCAAAAATTTACATCTACACTTAATCCCTTACTGAAAACTCTATTTAATTACATCATTAACTATTAATTACAATTAATACTACTCTAAGGATTCTTATCTGGTCGCTGGGAGTGTAGGTCCACTCCAAAAGCTCCTCTTCACCCTAGATAAAGGTTGGAATACCCTGCATACACTAAAATGTTTCCCCGAAACGTGGGGTGAGACTACAGTCTCAGCGAGCAAAGCATGCAACAGGCAGTGTGAGGGTAAGCAGGCATATGGGATGCAACATAGATTACAAGCCATATGAACATCAATAATCATTCTAATCATATCCATCTACTTAATCAATGAATTACATGTAAAGATAATGAACCTGACCATACCTGAGTTTCATGCTTATCTACTAATTCTACATGCATGTACAACCACATGAATGCAATTCTCACAGCTGTTCCCAGCCGGCAGGTTCTTCTCACTGATTCCGGAGTTAGTACGGAGCTCAGACTACAGGGAACGTCTTCCCTGGGTATGTATCCCACCCTTATTCTGGACCGAAGTCAAGTTTTCAGGCAATTTCTCACGGCCGAAGTCGGCTTATTAATTCTCACGGTCGAAGCCGACTTTGTTATTAATTATTCTGGGCCGAAGCCAAATCTGAGTTGATTTGAGAACTATTTTGCATAATGCATAAAGAATACTTTTTGAGAGATCCTAACAGGTGACTAATGTCATGAAAGTCTACTCTTAAATGGGATATGCTCATATGTCTCATGCCATGACAAGATTACACATAGATTTACATAAGCATTATGGAAATTCTTCTAACAAAACCTAATCATGTAAATTTAATAATTCAACTCCATACAATAATTCTAGTTAAGATTCTAAAGCAATTTCTTCAAGGAATACATAGAATTATCAAGAAATGCACTCAATAGCAACCAATTTCAAGGAAACTCAAAACCCCCAAATCATAGCAACCTAGGGTTTGAGCTTAATCTAACTAATAGTAATCCCCAACATAAATATCAATTATCCCAACAATAAATCAACATACACATACTAAAAGAAAGGGATTAGTGAAGGGAATCAAGCACGTGGTCAGGGTACAACGGAAATAAATGGATTCCCTTGTTATGATCGTTATGCGAAAACATGAATCAAGGCATAAAAGGGTATAAAACAAAAGGGTCATACCTTTTGAGGATTGCGAACGAGGCAATAGCAGCCACGTCTCTAGTGGTGTCCACGCCAACAGCCGAACTAGGAAACCCTCCTCAACTCTACTAGTAGTGTTTAGAGAGTAAGAGCGACTACTCTTATTTTCACATCTCTAGGGTAATGCATCTTATGCTCTATTTATAGAGTGGTGGCTAGGGTTTTATCCCTCACTCTATTAACCCTAACATATATGGGTCTGGCCCATTATGTTATAATTCTAATCAAATTAGAATTATTATCTTTCCTAGTGGCTTGTTGTATGCGTGTGACCCAATAGGCTTTTAATATTTGGTTATGATATTAAATAAAACTCTTTTATATTTAATATCATAAGTAGTGAACGGTATCTAGCAATACATCACTATCCAAATATTGAGATTATCAACAATCTTGACGAATCCTATTTTATGATAATTTATATGATATGTCCCTTTGTCCAACTATCTAATTGAACACAAGGGCATGGATTGTGTCAACCTTGTATAGTTCAATTTATGTTTTCTTGATCCCCAAGTAGACTGTACAGAAAATAAACATCTCATGTTTATCCTCCTGAGCATGGCCATGCATTTTGCAGTCTCACTTTATCAAGAGGCCTACAGATATAACTCCTATTACATAGGAGGGACAAATCCCATCTAGGTCAATCACATTCCTCCACATAATTTATTATATGTCCAAATACCAACTTTATGATTACCCTGTTACAGGAAACGTTTGATGATAATTAAAACATATAATTCCTTATGTTGGAATCGTAGTGATTTCAGGTCGAATGACTTCATATAACACTTATCAATTTAAGAAACGTTCATGACACTTATGTAACAATCCATGCAACGTTCTTAAGGTGGGTCTGTCCAGTACACCATTACTCTTAATGTGTACCTATGTGAGCAATGATATCTCATATCCATGATCCGTGAGATGTGATCATCAATGAACTCACATACTAGTCTAAATGCATCTTTGTCCTAAGATGATACTTGACTAGGGACTATTTAAGAATAGTTCTTCATAAGATCTCACGATCAAGTCATCTACTTGATTTCTTATGAAAGTTGAGCTTACTATTCTAAGGACATTAATTATATTCTAAAAGAATAAGTTGCCTTTATAAAATAACATGATACAAGTGATGGATGTTCATAAACATATAAGTCTCTAGTGCATATTCCTAACAATTAGAAGAGTGGGGGTCAAATTGGAAACACATACAAGATGTAGTGGGCTTCACTCACCTCAAAGGAAGCTCTTAATGGAGAAGAGGAGGAAGAAGATGGTGGAGGAATGGTGGAGACCCAAGCCTTAGGAATGATGGAGCACCTTCAATCAAGCCATTCCTCTTCTTTCTCACCCTTTCTCTCTCTAAAAACCCTCTCATTCTCTCACTAGAAGCCCTAGAAAGAAGAGAGAAAAGAAGAAGAATGAAGAAAAGAGGTGTTGTCACGGTTTTAAACAAAAAGGACGTGTTCAGGCGCTCCAGCGCGCTCCTGGGCGCTCCAGCCCGCGCGTCAGCGCATTGAGCACATAAACTTGATGTTTGGGGGTGAAAATGAGCTTGGAATATTATCATATAATATATCAAACTGAAGCCCCGGAAATAAGCTTTCTAATGAAAGTGGAATCACCCGAATTGGAAACCCTTGGCTCTAGATATTTGCGAATTAGTGTGCCAAGGTCATTAGGCCTCAAACCCAAAATTAAGCAACAACCTCGGGTTTGTGCCCCTCTTGGCTCCGATTCAATTCTCTCCTTCTTAAACCTAATTCCTCTCCATGAAAACCTTCTTCTAACTTAGTTCTTCTCATCCAAACCCTTCCCCAACTCTAATTAAATTACCAACTCCCCTCCTAATTTCACATCTTAAGCTCCAATTCCTCATTACGTTCCTAATTCTCTAACCCTTGACTAAAACCATAACCTAAACCTTCTTTTAAAATTCCTAAACCTTAGTTTGGGATGTTACAAAAAAATCATACTAATTGCATTCGGCCAAAATAATAAACCATATGAGGAGCTATGTTAATCGCATTCGTCCAAAACAATGATCCAGATGAGGAGCGATACATATTGCATCCAGCCAAAACAAGTGTTCCGGATGAAGAAACGTAAGATGATTACATCCAGATAAAACAATAATCCAAATGAGGAACCATACTGATTGCATCGACCAAAATAATAATCCGGATGAAGACTCAAACTGATTCCATCCGACCAAAATAAGTGATTCGGATTAGGAGCGGTACTGATTGCATCCGGCCAAAACAATAATCCAGATGAAGAACATTGCATCGGGCAAAAACAAGTAATCCGAATGAAGAACCATACTGATTGCTTTCGGCCAAAACAATAATCTGGATGAGAAACGATATTGATTGCATCCAGCCAAAACAAGTGTTCCGGATGAACAACCATATTTATTGCATCCGACCAAAATAATAATCTGGATGAAGAACCATACTGATTTCATCCGATCGAACAAGTGATCCGGATGAGGAGAGATACTTATTGCATCCGACCAAAACAATAATCTGGATGAAGAACATTGCATTCAGCCAAAATAAGTAATCCGGATGAAGAACTATTGATTGCATCCGACTAAAACAATAATCCGGATGAGGAACTACACTGATTGCATCTCCAACCAAAACAATAATCCAGATGAAAAAAGCGATACCGATTACATCCGGCCAAAACAAGTGATTCGGATGAAGAAGTCATACTGATTTCATCTGGCCAAAAACAATAATCGAATGAGGAACCATACTGATTGGCACCTAGCCAAAACAATAACCGGAAGAGCGGTATTGATTGCATCGGGACAAAACAATGATCCAGATGAGGAATCATACTGATTGCATCCAGCCAAAACAATGATGCGGATGAAGAGCGATATTGATTGAATCCGGCCAAATCAAGTAATTAAGATGAAGAGCGATACAGATTGCTCTAGCCAAAACAATAATCCGGATGAGGTACCATAATGATTGCATCCTGCCAAAACAATGATCCAGATGAAGAGCGATATTGATTGCATCTGGCCAAAACAATAATCCAAATGAGGTACCATAATGATTGCATTCGGCCAAAACAATGATCCGAATGAAAAGAGCGATGTTGATTGCATCCAGCCAAAACAATGATCCGGATGGAGAGCAGATGAAGAACTATGTTGATTGCATCCGACCAAAACAATAATCTAGATGAGAAAACCATACTAATTGCATTCGACCTAAACAATAAACTGGATGAAGAGAAATGTTAATCACTTCCGGGAAAACAGTGATCCGGATGAAGGCATAACTTATGATGCATTTTTACATTAATAATTAAAATTAAATATTAAATTTTGGGTAGCTAATATCTATATGAAAAATTTCTTATATTTAAATTATAAAGTAGATTCTATTACACGGGGATGAAATATTTACATAAAAACATATTAAATTAAATTTGGATTAAAAGGATGAATATAAATATTGCCATTATTTTTCTATTTAGCTTATGATGCATTTTTACAGATTTGAAATTTTAGATAGTATATTCTTTAACTCGATTTAATTCAATTCTCAATAATACTTTGGTAAACACACTAGTGTGAGTGTGTGTGTGTGTGTGTGAGAGAGAGAGAGAGAGAGTGTGTGTGTGTGTGTGTGTGTAGGAGGGTTCAACTTACACCAGGGTAAGTTACACTAAGTGTTACATCGCTGATAACTACAAATCGAATATATTTTCAGTAATCCAAACCGTTGAATTATGTTTATTAAACATTATGATTATTTATGTTAAAATTTCATAAAATTTTGACACTAATAACTTGATAATTAAATGGTTGATTTTTCATATATTTCAAACGTATATATGACGTTCATCTTGAGACAATCTCAATGACATATCAAATATATATGATAGTAACTTTCAATCCAACAATGGATTACTTAATATGATGATCTATTAAAGAATTACTCGGTGGTGTAATATTTGGTGTACTTACACAAGTGTAATTTGACCATTCCTCATATATATGTAGGTATATGCATGTGTGTGTGTGTCTATATATATATATATATAAGGGATCCGTTGACAGCAGGTGTCAAATTTCAAGACTTAGGAAATTTCAAATCAATGGTTGGATTGGTCAATTTACATTCTACACAAAATTATTAATTGGTGTAAGTCTTGAAGTTTGACAACCGGATGTCAACAGATCCAGACTCTCTCTCTCTCTTTCTATATATATATATAGATATATATATATATGAGGAGATCGAGTTCAACTTACAACCGTATAAATTAATTACACTAAGTATTACACCGTTGATAACTATAAATCGAATGTGTTTTTAGTAATCCAACCGTTGAATTATGTTTATTCAATCATCACGATTATTTTTGTCAATTTCATAAAATTTTGACACTAATAACTTGATAATCAAATTGTTGATTTTTACATATATTTTAAATGTATATACAACGTTAATCTTGAGACATATCAAATAATTTCAAATTAATATAAAATTTTATATGTATGATCTATATGATAGTAACTTTCAATCCAACGGTGGATTACTTAATACAATGATCTATTTTATTTAAATTATTTAGCGGTATAATACTTTGTGTAACTTACACGTGTAGATGCATATACTTGTAGATATATTATATGCAGGTTTTTGATGATGCCAATAGAAAGAAAATAAGTTCACAAGATTAACCAAAAGAATTTGGCAAAAGAAAGAGAAAGAGCAAGGGAGCAAGGTCAATGCAAGATCAAGACTACAAGTGATGTTAGATAAGTATTAGTCTAGTTAGATAAAGTGTTAAAAGAATTCTAGACTTTGCAAATAATTTGGCCTTTAAAATAAAGTTTATGCAAAAATGTTTTATGAACCCAAAATTAAGTTCAAAAATAAATATTTTGAACTGGTAATCGATTACCAGTTGGATTGTAATCGATTACCAGCAAGCATTCAATTTCTGGAACGAAATTTTGGTTCTGGTAATCGATTACCAGATGTTGTAATCTATTACCAGTGTGCAGAAAATTCAAATTTCAAATTTCAAATTTCAGACACATACGTTTCATAAATCATTTGAATTTTAAATGGTGTAATCGATTACCACATTCTTGTAATCGATTACGAGCGAGATTTTTTTTGTAAATTATGAAGAGACACAATTCCTTATCAAAAGATACAAAGATTCAATTGTTCTATTATGAATATGTGTCTTCATTTTAAAAAAAATATTAGGAGATTACAATGTGAAATAACAAAAAGTGAGAAATCTCTTAAGAATCATTTTGGCCAAAACACTTGCAAATTAGTAAGGATTCTTATAGGTTCTTCAAGTTGTAATATCCACTCTAAAAGAGAATTCACTTGTACAAAATTCATTTTGTTACTGTGTGATTGAAGAGAGGGTGCCTCTCGTGTATTGTGGGTGAATCTCAACACAAGGGAATGGTTCCAAGGTGTTGGAGGATTCATCATTTGTAAAGAGTTTTAAAAATAGTGGAAATCTCAAGTGGGTACTTGAGGACTGGACGTAGGCAAGGGGTTGGCTGAACCAGTATAAATTGAGTTTGCATTTCTTCTTCCCTTAACTCTTATTTATTTATTGCAATTGCGATTCATTATATTTTAAGAAATTAAGAGTGTGCATTCATATTTCATCTTAGAAAAAGCATTTTAAGTATAGTAAGGGTAAAATAAGTTAGTAAACGAAAAGAAGAGATAATTTTGAATAACTTAATTCACCCCCCCCCCCTCTTAAGTTAGTTGAGGCCACTTGTCTAACAACACGGGTGTAATTTGATCAGTTCTCATGTGTGTGTGTGTGTGTGTCAGGATCCGTTGACACCAGGTGTCAAACTTTAAAAGTTACACCTCTTAATAACTTTCTGTAAATGTGAATTTGACCAATCCAACCGTTGAATTGAAAGTTCTTATAAAGTAGATCAAACTTATAAAATTTCATAAAAATTGAAAACTAATTGATATTTCATCAAACTAATTTATTTTAACGTATAATATGTTTTTAAAATATAAGTAAAAGTCCACTATTAGATAACATACCTATGAATGTCCAAATTATCTAAAATTTGATATACATGATCATGAAGGTAATTGTTTGTGGTGATAAAAGTTAATCTCGAAAAATTACTTTTTTTATCACTTTGATTCTAAGAACAATCTGGAGACTAGAATCAGGTCCTCTTACGGAACTCTTTTAAAAAGTAGGTTTATAGTGTTCACTTTGAGGAATTTACGAAAAGGTTACTTTTCTGAAGAGTTTCATACAAATTGATTCAGAATTCCATCAAGTAAAACTCTTGTTTGAAATTTTGGAGAATTAGAAATAAGATTTCAAAATTAGAACTAACTGATTCAGAATTTCGTCAAATAAAGTTCTAAGTTAAAGTTTTGAAAACCAGAAAGAATGGAATTTGCTAAGAAGTAAAGATAGAAGATTTAAAAGAAGAAAGAAAGAAAAATGCATTGAACATAAATTGCAGAATGAAGGAAAAGAAACCAGAATAAGTACTGGAAATGAAAAATAAAGATCAAAGTAAAAACAAAGAGAAATGAAGAACAATGTAAGAACAATTGTATTGAAGTGAAAGTGAAAGGAATTCACATACTAGCACTCGTTGTAACCTTTGTAGTCACTGAATGGATGGACGTATGGGTGTTTAGAGTGTTTGTACAAATGATTTTCCAACCCCTATTACATAGAAAGTTCCCCAATTTATAGCTTTCTGATCCTAACGGCTAACTAATGTACAATTGACACATCATCATCCTCTATGTGCTGGCAGCCTGCATGCATGCCACGTTTTCTGCTAATGAGAAAACTGCTTCTTCTTCTTTGAACTTTTCAAAATACTCCTCTAGGATGTTGACACCTGTTCTTGATCAGCAAACTTCCATAACTTCCATTAACTGCTCTCCTGCTCTTTTCTGTTTCCTTGAACAGAGTTCTTTCCTGATTCAGAAATCTTCTAAGTCTTCAAGCATCTTCTTTTCGATTTCTCCTTTCTGTAACTTCGAAAACTTGCTTCAAAAATCTCGAAAATCTTCTCCTTGATTTCTAACTTGCTGTACTCGAATGCACCTTCATCTTTGACACTTAGCTTTTCTGTTGGTACTTGGGTTCATTGAATACTTCCTGATTTCGAATTTTGACCGCATTTCCTTATGTGCTATGTGTCAATCTCTATTTGGTTTGAACCAAAGGTCATGAAGACCATCGTCCACCGTCCACTCAGCCTCATTATGGTGATTCTTCTTATTGAATGATTAAAGAGGCTCATTTATGAACCTTCATTGCTTCTACTCTTATAAATAGAGGCTTTATTTGGACGTTTCTTTCATCCCTTCTCATTCTTCTTCTTTTCCTTTTCTAATTCCTTCAAAAATATGAAGAAGTTTATTCCTTTGGCTATTACGTTCAACCCAATCTGGAATGATTTCTTTTTTGATAAGGTTGACGAAATAGCCAAAGCTATAGGCTTTTTTCAACCTTTCTTTTTGAAGGGTTCTTTTTAGGTTGAACGTTGTAGCCAATTAAAGGTTCATTTATCTAATAAATGAATCTTTTATTTCTTTCCCAGGCTGACCTTCATTTCTACCCCCAAGCACCAAGGTTGTTCGATCAAATCCAGAATACATCCCTTTTGCCTTGGCTCAATCAAAGCCTGTGAGGGAAGAAAAGGAGGAAGAGGTCTGGAAGACAGGAATCAAGTACTCTTTGTAATTTATGATAGTTTCCTTTCTAATGTAAAGAGTACATAGGATAGTTTCTTTTCTACTATGTATTTCCAATGTTATTCGAACTTTTATGTAATTCGAATTTGGATTATGAATAAATAAAAAGAACTACCCTTTTCTTTTCTAAATACCAGAAATGTAATCTTTTCGAGTTTCTTTGTCTCTTTTTCGAATTTCTGAAGTTCTCTATATATCAACTTAACTCAAACAAAAACCTCTAAGTTATCAAATTTATTGGGAATTTCAAATTTTAAACTCTTATGTTTTCTGTGAACTCGAAAAGTGCAAATGATTTACAAACTTGTGGAATTCGAAATACTTGAAATTTGAATCCCAACAGATGCCCCCCCAAAAATAGTCTCTTTCAATAACTTATTTTTATTTGAAGGAACAGATATTTTTGTAGCAAACCTTTGTCATTCCTTATAATAGTTATTTAAAAAGAAGAGGGAAAATCTGAATATCTTTTTAGATAAACTTTTCATCTTCTTAATTTAAATTTATATTTCAGTTATCCTCTAAAAGTAACTGACAACCCCAGATTTTTGGACCATTAACCCACGTTCCAAGAAACGTGTAATCACGGTTATCTTTTTAATTTCCCTCTAATCAACATTTTTTTTCCTTTTGCTTCTCCTATAAATACCAAAACAAAGTCTTTTTCACTTTTACTTTCTGTTCATCTTCAACCTTCAACTTCTACATTCTCTCTCTGCACACGGCGTTTTTTCCTTATATTCAAGGTAAAATCTTTCACTTTTTCCTTGTTTATTCATGGTTTTTGATTGGATTTTCACCGTTGAATTGCTTCAAAGGTTCTAATTTTATTGTTCTTGGTAAAACTTCAGCTCTTTATCACCGTTCTTTCACCTATTACTCTTCTCAAGAACTTTGAAAGCTTCCATTAATGGCTTCTGAAACTTTAGACTTCATTCCTCTTGCTATAACCAAAGGCGACCTCCTTGTTCGGGACGACACAGTATATGTCCCTGAACCTGAGAATATGGAAGAAAAAATAGCTATCTGGAAATCTCAGGTACTGATTCCCTATTCTATTAGGAAGAAACAGTATTCTTTCTTGGGTCCTTATACATCACCTTCCTCTCTTGAACAATATGATGACTTTTTCCCAAGTTACGAAGAGGAAAGAATTCATGCCTTTAGAACACTCATTCGAGTAGATCATCTCGAAAATATTTCTGATATTTTTCGAGCAACTCCTCATTCTCGAAAAGACTCTTATGTCATGTGGTTGAATAGGATTGAAGGTACCATGGGTCCTTTGTGGAAACAGTTGGGTGTTTTTTTATCTTATTCAACTAAGCAAATTCGATCTTAGTTTTGACCCTACTCTGATTCTTTCTTCTCTCCTTTTCTGGGAAAGATCTTCGAATTCTTTTCATTTTCATTATGGCATGCTTACTCCTACTTTGTTGATGTTGCTGCCATAACTGGCCATCGACCTGAAGGTCAACTTGTTTTTCCTATCATGAAGGTTCCAAAACCTCATGTTGAACCATGTTGGGATAAATTGACTTATACCCAATTCATCCAACTTAATGCCAAATCAGGTAAAGTTACAGAAGAAAAACATATTGCTTTTCTTATGGTTTGGCTTTCTGCTTTTGTATTTTGTTCCCGATCCATTCAAGTACCTAAATCTTATCTTCCTTTAGCTCAAATGTTGGCTAAGGGTATTCGAATGGATCTGAACCGGTGTTTGTTGGCCAGTGTCTATGACATGCTTTCTGAGGCTGTTTTTAATTTGAAACTTAAAGAACCTGTTCGAAATCTTTGTGGTCCTTTCTGGTTTCTTCAACTCTGGCTGAATGCCATTTTCGAGGTCAAGCTTGAAAGTTCTGAACCTCCAAATTCGAACCTTCCTTCTTCTATCGAAGGTTATAGATTGTCCTTTCTCACCCCTTCTTCAAAAAAAATCGTTTGGACTCATTCAAGTTTTACTTCTCCTCTTTTCCTTAACATCAAGAAACATACTCCCAATCTTGCATCCTTTTCTTCTCAAACTCGAGGACCTGAGTGGTTTACTCGAAAGTTCCCTTGTGACACACCAGGTGCACAAGCTGAGAGTTTGGAAATTTGGAAACAATTTCTCTCTTATAATCTTATATATTGTGGCTTCCAAATCAAGGATTTCAGAGTTTTTCACTACCAACCACAATTAGTAGCTCGACAATTTGGGCTAACTCAACTTCACCCAACACCTTTCTGCACATCAAAATCACAAGTCTTAGTTGAAGACTTAGTAAATGATGAAACGGGCTTCAAAGAACTCCAACTTACAAAGGCTCAAAAGCCTTTATCTATTTGCCCAGTCCCTTTCGAGCCTTCATACTACTGAACTCTATCTTTCGAGGAATGGTGGTCTAAGTATTATAATAGCATTCAAGTTGATGAAGCTACCTGCTTTTCGAGACTGACCAAAGACATCCTTATGCGCAAAAATCAGCCAAGAAACCTAAAGGTATGCATGTCAAAGAAATTGAAGCTTTCGAGAAATATTTTCATGTGTTCTATAATCCAAATAGAATTTCTAGAACAATTTCTGAAGCTGCTATTTCTTTAAAAGAAAAGGTTTCTTCTAACTTGCAGAATTGCAAAATTATCAATTCCATGGGTAAAACTGTTTTAGAAAATATTGCCCTAAATTTCCATCTTTACCAACTGCAAAATTTGGTTTGGCAAAAAGTTTACATGGTCTTGAGTGGACTAGGCCTGTAAATCTCGAAATTCTTTATAATGATGCCAAACCTCTTTTGAGAAGAGTTACTTTAACAAAATATACCTTGAATAATTACCCTTTCATACCCCATGTGGATATAGAACATGTGAGAATACTTTCTAAGAGCTTCATTGTCCAAGGTAAAAATACATCATTTTCTTAACTTTCTCTTTTATCCTAAATTTATACTCATTACTCTTAATCTTCTTTTAGCTCAAGAATCCAAATTCTTTGAAGAAACTACTAAAGAAAATTGGGATAGTGAAGAGGAAGAAGAGAAGGAAAAGAAATCAAAGAAAAGAAAGGCTCCAATATCTTCTTAGAAACCTTCTGTAAGTTAGATCTCATATTTCTAAGTTTCTTAAGATTATATTTCGAGGTTGCATAACCTTTATTTTGCTTTCCATAGGTTGCTTATAAGTGCAAATTATATGATATTTTCTTAAGTTTTACTTGCACTTATCAAGGATAAAATAGTAATTTATGCCCCAAAATAATCCCTTTTTAGTAATAATTGTAATAATTGTGTTTATTGATTTGAATTTGAACTTGAATTTGAATTTGTTGCTATTTTAATAGAAAATATGTTAATTTTGCAGATTTATGAGAAAGATTTGAATAAAGAAAAAAGATAGCATTATTTGAGGAGAGGATCTGCGAATTTGAAGTTTTAAATCAGAGCAAATTAAGATAAGATCAGCTGCCATTTAAACAAGGATTCTGCGGATAACTTCCCAATTTAAATTCAAAGGCAGAATAAACAACAAAATTAGATCAAAAAGAGGGAAACAAGGAAAGCTAAGCAAACAAGGATAAGATCGGGAAGAGATCAAGCTGTTAAAAGAGGGAACAGAGCAATCAGTTACGCGTTCCACACTTCACTTGCGCTTAGCGCAAATATCATATTTGCTTTTTGTTTCCTGCGCTGCAGATGCGCTGAGCGCAGATGAAGCGCAGCTGCGTGGATTAGTTTTAGATCTGTTTTCAAATCAGATTCCTTCCAGATTTAAGATAGCTTTCCTTAGTCTATAAATAAGACCCTTTGTACAGATCAAAAGGAGGCTACATAGGTTAGGAAAGGAGCATTTAGGAAGGAGATTAGAGAGACGACAAAGGCAGAGCTAGGATTGGAGCAAGGTGACAGCTTCTCCATTGGGTTGTAATGGCTACCATGCGTAGCTAAACGTCTCAATAGGATTGAATGTAGTTGATTCAATCCCCAAAGTGTATGTGAATTCTCGTATTTATTTATGAATCCCTATTTTATAATATCGGTATTTTTATCTTTGCTTAATGCATAGCTTCCGCCTGTGTGCCGGAGTTATAGGTTAATTTTAGGATTCAGGTGACAGATGTTTCTATAAAATTAACAGCGAGTTTGGGAAAGCCTAGACATAGGACACCTAAAATTCTTATTGGTAAAAGTACTTATAGTAGTTACTATAGGGTCATAGGAGAAAGTGATCATTGAAGTAGAAGTAAGCAATCTCTTCATAGCTGACACTATGGGTCTATAGGGTGAATTGATAGTGTTAACGAATGGAAAGATAGAGCAATCAAGCCAGGGTAATTTGTCGCTTGGGAGAACCCGCATGAATTACTTTTTAGTATCTCGTGATATGGGACACCGGCAGGAGATAACATAGTTTGGCTAAGGTATTATAAAAATATATTCATAAATAATATTTGGATTCACATGCATAAGGGGTGCGATGATACGAAGTTCAATCCTGATCCAAGTAAAGTATTTTATCTTCTCTCAATCGTCTCTTTCTTTTATGCAAATTTACTTTCCTCACCATAAAATCTCAAATACCATTTTCTACTTGATAGTCTGATCACGAGTAAATACGAAGTGAATCGTTCCCTGTGGATACGATAACTCATACTTACTATTATACTGCTAAAATTTTGGTACGCTTTGCCAGAATCTCATCAGTTGTTGCTTCTAAACCTCGAAAAAGGACTAAATCAAGCAAGGTCGAGAAGAATGACGAACCTTCTGACAATAGTCCATCTACTTCTGTGGGTAAGAAGGATGAAGTAGATGATTCGAGTATTTCAAAGAAGGAAGCAGCAAAAGGTAAAAAGAAGAAACAATCCTCTGGATCCAATGGAGAATCCCTCTCGAAGGTAGATTCAAATTCTCCTTTGAATTTGAAATTTTGTGAATTCAGGGTTCCTGTTAATGTTTATTTATTTTTACTTTCTCAACAGGACACTTCCCTTGAAAAATAAATTATACCTTCGAGAGTAAAGGATGCTCCAAAGGAAAAGAAGGCTCCAAAGGAAAAGAAGGTTCTTTCTGTGATCCCTCTAGGCAAAACTATTGGAGTTGTAAGATTTTATTCCCTTCTTTTATTACTCTTTTCAACTTCTATTACCTTTTCTAATTCGAAACATGTTGTCTTATGTAACTCAGAGAGTTGGCCAAAGGTTTAAAGTTAAGGCCTATAAAAAACAAATTCCAAGTGGAATCTTGGAACAAGTAATTTTTACTCTCTTTCTTCTCAAGAAAAAGATAACTTTTCTTCATGTTCCTATCTATCTAACTTCAATAATTTTTGCTTTCAAATAAACATCTCTTCGAGTTCTCGAACTGAGAGTGGTGCTAAAGAAGATAAAACCATTGAAAGTCCACTCCAGGCCACTTCTTCGAAAAAAATCTATTTCAAAAGAAAAGCTCATGGATGATATCGAAGAGAGTGATAAAGAACAAGAAGAAGAGGAAGGAGAAAAGGAAGTTCAATCCCCTTATGATCCAACTAAAGAAAATTCCTCTACGCAAGAAGACCATTCAATGCCTTCTCCTCAACCTACTCCTCGAAAAGATGAGAAATCTCCCATTAAAGAAACTTCAACTGCTCAAACAGAATTAGGGACTCCAGAAAAAGCCCCAGGTTTTTCGAGGGAATCATCTAGGTCTACTCCTGTATATACTCCAACAGACTTGGATGATTGTCTCAAAGGCTTAGATGAAAATCCTTTTCTAGTTTTAAAAGTCCTTTCTGGTGAGATTTCCTTATCTTCAGCCCATTCTGAAGCAATTGTACAAAACCCTCTGAATGAAGAAGATTCAATAGAAGTAGTTCTTCAGAATTTCAAGAAATTGGTTTTCGAGAAACCTATGCTGAAAATAATTCCAAAAGATTCTCATTATAAAGTAGAGATTCAATGCTATCTGACTCTTTTCGAGAAAAGGCACAAGGAATTTTCTAAATCTCAGTAGAAATGGCTCAAAGGTTTCTCTGAATTATATAAGAATTCCCTCAACACTCTTGATCAAATTGAACAAACCACTTCGAGGTTGGGCATTTAGAAAAGTGACAAGGCTGAATTGATGGACAAACTCCAAGATAGCAAGGTCAAAGTTCACAAATATGAGTAGTCTATCAAACAAAATTTATCGAAGGTTGAGGAAGTCGAAAAAGAGAATCTTCGGATCGAAGAAACCATCAGAAAGCTTCAGGAGGATGCTACAAAGGTTAAGTCACAAAAAAGTGAGCTTGAAGCTACTATCTTGAGGCAAAGGTCTTCTTGAATCGAAATCCTTAACTCTGTGAAAGGGATTTCGAGGGATGCTGTTGAAGTTTCAAAAGATATTGGCAACTTAGAGAAATCTGACTACAGCTTGAAGATCCAGTATGAAGACCTTATGCATGATTTTTCCAAAATGAAAAATGATCCTCCTTTCTAATTCTGCTCATTTTTAAACTCCTTTGATGTAATTTCGAATTCTTAATTCGAGCAAGGGCTCGAAATTACTTCTCTTCTGAACAATTTATTTTCCTTTATGCACAATTTTTAGTTCTTGCAAAATTGGCTTATATTCTTTTAAGTACTTCCCGTTTATTGATATTATGCGTAAATCACCAACTAATTCTCGAATTGAATACGCATTATTTGAAAACACCTTTTTCAATCTCGAAGGGTCCCTCCCAATTAGGTGATCATTTACCAAACTTCTTAGACTTTTTGTAAAAATCAACTTCCAAACATAATCACCTATTTGAAAATCTTTTTTCATAACCCTTCGATTGTAATAACGGGTAATCTGCTTTTTTTGTCTAATAATATTTTCAAGAGCAACCAATCTTTTTTCATCAAGTTCATTCAGCTCATCAAACATCAAATTCCAATAATCCTGAGAAGGTAACTCAAATTGTCTTTGAACCCTTATTGATTGCAAGTTAACTTCTACTAGTAATATAGCATCATGACCATATACTAATTTATAAGGAGTTGTTCGAGTAGCTTCTCTTGGTGACTTTCTATAAGCCCAAAGAACTTGATTTAATGTTTCATGCCAATTTCTTGGATGTTGTCCAACGTGTCTTTTGATCAAAGCAATGATGGTTTTATTAACTGCTTCAACTTGTCCATTGGCTTGAGCATAATAAGGTGTAGAGGATAATAACTTTATTCCTTTTGATTCAGCAAACTTAACCATTTTTCGACCAGTAAAAATTGTTCCTTGATCTGTAGTAATAGTTTTAGGTAAGCCAATCGAAATATAATGTTTTCTTCAATAAAACGAATGATATCTTCTTGAGAAACTTCTTTTAAAGGAATTGCTTATACCCACTTGGTAAAGTAATCAACTCCAACCAAAATAAATTTATGGTTTTTAGAAGAAGCTGGATGTATCATCCCAATTAAATCCAAGGCTCATCCTCTAAAAGGACAAGGTTTTATTATCGAATGTAACTCACTTGCTGGAACTTGTTGCACATTTCCATGCTTTTGACATTCTTCGCAAGACTTAGCAAAATTATGACAATTTTTTATCTAAATATTTATACTCCCTAGTTATCTGCTTTATAACTAATTGGGAATCTCCTTTAATATGTACATTCCTCGAATTCATAGAAACTAATATTTCGAGGCTAGCAATAAAAGCTTCATACTCTACTGTGTTATTAGAACAATGATGCTTTATTTCAAACATCACTATGCCAATTTTAGGATATTAGAGCACTATCTTTAGGGCGCTCCCGTGTTAGCTAGCGTCTGAAATGACCATTTTAAAATCAGAGCGCTCCAAAATTTGGGCGGGAGCGCCCTTATAGGTAAAATACAAGGCGATTCATCTGCGCGCCCTCGTTCCCATGGTATTTTTTTATTTCCCTGCAATAGAGGGCGCTCCCTGGAGCGCCCTCCTTTATTTTTTATGTTTCTGGTGGAAATTTTTTTCCCTGAAATAGAGGGCGCTCCAGGGAGCGCCCTCCTTCATTTTTTATTTATTTTTACAGGGCACTCCCTGGGAGCGCCTCGTTTCTGGTGGAATTTTTTATTTTATTTATTTTTTTCCCTGCAATAGAGGGCGCTCACTGGAGCGCCCTCCTTTATTTTTCTGATAAATTTTCCAGGGCGCTCCCTGGGAGCGCCCTCTTTTCATTTTCTGCATACTTTTCCAGGGCGCTCTATTGGAGCGCCCTCTATTCTCATTAAATTCATTTTTCCCGCAGAATATTTCTCATTTCGTTCTCACCCGCGTCTCTCTCTTTCTCTCTAAACCCTTCCATTCTCTCTCTCTAAACCCTTTTCTCTTCTCCGTTCACTCATCAAGCTTACACGACCGTCATTCGTTCCTCACCGTGAGCATTCCATTCACCGTGAGCCGTTGTTCGTCACTACCGTGAGTTCGTCCTTCACCGCAGTGAGCATTCCGACCGTGAGCATTCCAGGGAGTCACCACCGTGAGCATTCTGGCGCCCCCCTCAAGCTTCCCTCACCGTCCTCAAAGCTTCCATTCCTCCTCAAGCTCCATTTTCACTTTTCCTACTGTACTTGCGGCGCGCCCCTCTTCCCCACACTTTCCATCTCGCGCGCGGCCATAAGGGTAAGGGAAACCCTACCCTAATCTATTTTTTTCTATTTGCTTTTATTTTTTCTTGTGCACCCACTGTTTTACTATCTGCATTTTGTAGGAAATTGTTGTTGGTTGTTAGTAATGTTATATATATATTACTCATATTGATCTCTTTTGGACTGGTAGCTGGTGGTTTAGAGTTAAAAATTTTTTTCCTTAATTATGAGAATGTTAAAAAATTAGATGAAATGCTGCTCAAAATTTTAGGACTATTAATTTTTAGTACGAGTATATATTTTGACATGTCTTTTTTTAAAAGGTATTGTTTTCTAGCTGGTTATAATTCAACACTGCATATTGGTGACGCACTTTAATCAGATATATCCTTTGATTTGATTTATCGTAATTTGTTTTCATAACCAATTATTAATGTTAATAGTAATATTTTTGATACATAATGTTAATAGTAATATACCATACAATTAACATAAAGGACGTTTTGACTGACTGATAGGATGGATCCATGAGTTGACTCATTCTCAACCGCTGAGTCATCCCACTCGTTTTGCTCAATGCTCATCTCATTCTCATCTGCTTCAATTCGATTTCCCCGTTTTTTTCCCAATAAAATTGGGGTAATATGTTATTAGTTATTAGGCCTGCAGTGCAGGGCACACATAGGCCATACCAAGCCAAAGGTGGTGGGTGGGTGGGCAGAGAATATATAAGCTTTAGGGGATGCCACCCCGTGTTGAAGCTTTTTTGTATCTTTTAGCCAATCTAGTTTATGTAAAAAACAAAATGTTCGCACATTAAATTTTTTAGAAAAATAAAGATAAAATGAAAACGTACTAATGTAGTTCTTTTCAACTTTTCATAGAATGTGTTGAAGATTTTTTAATGGGAAATTATATACTGAATCTTTATATATATGGTTTTCCTCCATTTGGATTCTTGGCAGTGTCCCTCACTTGGCTTGTTGGGTTGCGGGTCCTGTGTATTTTGTATGTTTGTTTAATTGTATGGTATATTACTATTAACATTATGTATCAAAAATATTACTATTAACATTAATAATTGGTTATGAAAACAAACTACGACAATATGATTATTAAGTAAGTATCCTTTGATTTACTATCACACTTACATAATTAAGAGCTCTTATACAATTTACTTGTTATATTGCTTTAGATCTTTTAAAGAATATAGAAAGTTGGGTGGATTCCCAGAAGCACGGAATAGGATTATACCTGATCCCATATGGTACCGCATTAAAGTAATATTGATCTCTTCTGGACATTTTGTTTGTTCATTACTGAGCGCGTAAGCATCACTTACTTTTAAATTAATTATACTTGTAGTGTCCTACCCAAACAAACAATGACGATTGTGGGCTCTTCGTAATGCGTTATATGAAGGATATCATTGATCAAAACATACTCACAATACCTAAAGAGGTAATTATGACTTGTGATAACAATTTACTTTTTTGAACCCTATTCACTAGTTCATATAATCAAATCAATTTTTGGCTTTTACAGTACTTTGCTCAGTTCCGAAGCTCAACCTACACAACGGAGCAGCTTGATGAGGTTCAGGAAGAATGGGCAAACCATGTAATTACCAGTTATTTGTAATTGATTTGTACATTATATGTGGGTAAGTAAACATATACATATTGTTAAAATGTTGAACAAAGTTGTATATTAATGACTTAACTGACGGGTTCAGCAGAGTAGATATGATCACTATTCTTTTTGCAACTTGGAGAAGAGGCTTGTTTGTAGTTTGTGCACCTTTTCATTATAAATTCCTGACTGGTTATCACTATTTGACTTATGAATTCTGGCTGCTGGTATGGTTTTGTACAACTATTTGATAAATTGGGAAATGTTGAATAAATAGAGTAAACTATGCCAAAAAAATTTTAGTTTAGAAGACTTATAGTTGTTAAGCATATATATGAGATGCATGTTTATTTACCAACTGAGTTGATTCTTGTGAGATGTCATGTGTTTTGGTTATTTCTATATAGTTGTATAGGTACTTCATACTTTCACCACTTATATCTTGCATAGGAAACTATTCATATTATGACAAGTTTGAATTCTTATTTCAAGTAGATATGTGTGTTGTTTACTAAGTGTTGTTCATAGTATGACTAAGTGTTTGAATTTTAAGGAATTAATATGCATGATTTTGGATTAAGCCATTGGGATCAGACTGAAATAAATATGCAGGTTAAAGTAGATTAAAAAAACAAAAAATTGAAAAAAAAAAAGGAGGGCGCTCCTTGGAGCGCCCTTGTTGTAAAACAAAAATTGAAAAAAAAAACGAAAGGAGGGCGCTCCATGGAGCGCCCTTGTTTTAAAGAACCAGGGCGCTTCCTTGGAGCGCCCTCCATAAGTACGTCTTGTGCTTATGGAGGGCGCTCAAGTGTGCACCCTTTAAGGCTACACGGGAGCGCCCTCTTTTTGCTTCTGTCAGGGCGCTCCAATGAGCGTCCTCGTTTTATTGACCAAACAAGAGCAGATTCTATTAGCGCACACGAGAGCGCCCTTTAAGGCTGCACGGGAGCGCCCTCTAAGGCCTTTTTTGACATAGTGCATCATTCGAGTAGGAAATCCTTTAGGAGAAATGATTAGAATTCCAATTCCTGCTCCATTTTTATGTTTGGATCCATCGAAATATAACCTCCAAGGCTCTAAACCTACATATATTGACTCTTCCATTGGAATTGGGGGATGATCAACCAAGAAGTTAGCAACAACTTGCCCCTTCATTGCTTTCAATGGGACAAATTTTAATGAAAACTCAGTTAATGCTAACGCCCATTTTCCAACTCTACTGTGCAATATAGGCTTTAATAACATATGTTTTATTACATCGAAATGAGAAATTACAAATACATCATGAGGTTTAACATAGTACTTGAGTTTAGTACAAGAAAAGTACAAACACAAACATAATTTCTCGATTGCACAATATCTAGTTTCTGCATCATTGATGACTCTACTTAAATAATAAACAGCTCTTTCTACACCGTTTTCATCCTCTTGAGCCAACATACTTCCAATTGTGGCTTCTGAAGCAGAAATATATAACTTCTAAGGTTTTCCTGGCAAATGAGGAGTCATAATCGGAGGCATTGTCAGATATCTCTTGATTTCTTCAAAGAATTGTTGATCTTCGTTCTCCCACTTGAAATTTTCTTCTTTCTTCAGTTTAAGTAAAGGGGAAAACACTTTCGTCTTTCCTGATAAGTTAGAAATAAACCTTCGAAGAAAGTTTACTTTCCCCAGAAAAGACTGCAATTGCTTCTTCGTAGTAGGCGGAGATGCTTCTAGAATTGCCTTAGCCTTATTTTTATCAATCTCAACGCCTTTTTTATGCACAAGGAATCCCAAAAAATTACCTGTAGAGACCAAAAACACATTTAATAGGATTCATTTTTAAACCATGCTTTCTCATTCTTTCGAAAGCTTGTCTCAAATGATCTAAATGGAAGTCTTTTGATTCAGACTTTACCACAACATCATCTATATAGACTTGCATAAATTTTCCTATTAAATCATGAAAAATCGAATTCATGGCCTTTTGGTACGTTGCACCAGCATTTTTAAGGCCAAAGGGCATCATTACCCATTCATAAGTGCCTATGGCACTGGGACATCGAAAAGCTGTTTTCGATATATCCTCTTTAGCAAAAAAATTTGATTATATCCAGAATATCCATCTAACATACTTAAAAGTTCATTTCTTGATGCCGAATCAATTAACATATCAACACTGGCATTGGATATTCATCTTTTGGGGTTGCATTATTAAGATCTCGAAAATCAATGCATACTCTTAAAGTTCCATTTTTCTTAATAACAGGTACAATATTAGAAATTCAATCTACATACCTGACAGTTCGAATAAACTTAGCTTTTAGAATACGCTCAATTTCTTCTTTGATTTTTGAAACTATTTCTGGAGCAAATCTTCTAGGAGCTTGTTTTACTGGTCGTTTATCTGGAAAAATTGTAAGTTTATGTTCAACTAGTTCTCGACTCAAACCAGGCATCTCATGGTAATCCCATGCGAAACAATCCTTGTATTCTTTCAACAAGTCATTCATTTTCTTCCTGAATTCTCCTTCGAGATTCTGACTTACAAAAGTAGGTCTTTTCTCATCTTAAATTCCTAAGTTTACTTCTTCCAAAGGATCTTGAGCTTCCATTTTCTTAATACCTTGAGATAAAGTCCCTTTGAAACCCAAAGGGGAATCATCATAAATGCAATCTAATCTCTCAAATTCAACCCCTTGCATTTCTTGAACGTATGTTTCAACCTTCTTAATCATTTCCTCAAGATACTGCTTTTCAGAATTTTCACATCCTTCAGAAATCTCTTCAACATTTTTACTTCCTTGTTCTGATGATATTTCTTCATCCATTATTTCCTCGATAATTATTCTTCCTTTTTGCCATTCGGTCTTAGTAGCCGTTATTTCATCATCATATTCGAGTTGTTTATGCTCGGCCTTGAGGGCCGCTTCTACCTTCTTTTCGGCCATATAAGCCGAAATTCAAGCCCAAATGCTCGAACTTATTCTGGATCTGACCATTCTGAAATTTCTATGGCCTTGAATGGGCCAACATCATATTGCAACATGAATCCATAATCAGGATTCAACCTTAATGAATAAGGTACTTTGGTTAGCATCAACATGTATTTGTCAATTACCTCATAAGGTCTTACCTTCATCACTTTATTTTCCATACTTCTCACATCAACAACATCTTCTTCAACATTGAAATAATTTTTATCCCCATTGACATAGATAGGCACTCCTTCCTTAGTCCATAAGCAAAGCTTCTGATGCATCGAAGATGGAACAACACCAATTCCATGAATCCATTCTCTGCCAAGCACAAGATTATAATTTGCTTTCGAATCGACCACAACAAACATTGTGGGCCTCATGATGGTTCCCACAGTCAATTCCAAACACAGAACTCCCTCAGACTTCGATGTTTCCCACTGAAATAAGTAATCACCATCTGATATGGCATCAAATCTGCTTTAGACTTCATCAATTTCTTCATCATAAACTTGGGCATCAAATTTACTGCTGCTCCAGAATCCATAAGTACCTTTCCTATGCTTACATCTTTAATCAAAGCCCTGATAAACAATGGCTTCATGTGAAACTGCATATCTTCAGTAGGCCTTTCGAAAACAACAAAATCATTTTAGCAAATTTGTTTGCCAATGTATGTATAACATATAGGTTCATCACCTATGTTATCTTCTTCATAATCTTCATCTTCCAAACTCTTTTCAAGCTCTTCTGCATATTCAACAGGCAGGACAGAGACCACTGCACAGATATCATCCAAACTATCTGCAAATCCTGTTTCGAAGTTTTCTGTTAACAAATCATCTTCGTTCTCATCGAAACCTCCAGTCACTTGGAAAGATGGTTTTTTCTTCACTACTTGTGCATACGAAGGATGATTCGAGTTTGTCTGAACTTGAATCACTTGTGCATTCTTTGCTTGAATTGGCTTGGGTTGTGTATTATTCTTTTCAGTCATCATATTTTGTTTTTCCTGCTCCTCGAAGGCAGCCTTCCTCATTCTCTGCGCCCTTCTCCATTGGGTCTTCTTCATTGGTGTCCTGTTTCCATAATAAGGCCTTTGTTGGAATCCTTGATAGTTATATTGAGGTTTGGGATATCCAGGACGAATCCATTTTTTTGGAGAAATAGTAGAAGGTGGCACAAAGGTTCGAGATTTCCAGTAACATGGACATTTGGGTGCATAGGTTGCTTTCCCTTATTGATCACATTCACCTTGTGAGGCACTTTCTCTTCTAAAACGGAACTGGATTTCGAAATCCATCCTCCAAAAGCAGGACTAACCTTCACTTGTTTATTCTCATTCTTTTGGCCTTTTGCAGCCACTGCCTGATAATGCCTTTTCATTTCAGAATCTTGAAAGGCTTTCGCAGCTGATTTGTCAAACACTGCATGGCATCTTGGACACAGTTCGATTGAAGCATCCTCAAACTTCTTCCTATTCAGAAATTTGATGAGTGACTCTCCACCTTTTGGAAAAAAATCTCGAAGTTCCTGAACTTCATGAACAACCATTTCAGTGGCTTCTTTGACAGAATTCGAGTCTTCCACTTCAACCATGTTAATGCTTGCAGGTTCTGCATAGTTAACATTCACCTGAAGTGGGTCAGAGTCGATTTTCATTGCCATTGGTGTTTTCTCTTCAAACTTCAATCTTCCTTGTTTAATAGCTTCTTGAATAATATCCCTGAAACGGACACAGCTATTAGTCCAGTGTCCATAGGTGTGATGATACTTACAATACTTTCGACCTCTTCTCTGTTCTTGAGAAGGAATCTTATGATCATCACTTAGAATTATTTGTTTGTCTTTAACTAGTATATCGAAAATTTGGTCAGCTTTCGAAATATCAAAACCATAAGTTTTTTAGGAAATTTATCTTTTGAATTATTATTAGTATTTCCATATGGTTTTAAAGATTGACAAACATAAGGAGACCCTGGCTTAAGTTCTGCCACATGAACATCATTATCCTCTAAATCATATTCGAAGTCACTATCATCAGAAACTTCTAGATATGCTATTTTATCTTTTCTGAAAACTTTTTTAGGTTTCCTGAATCTTTCTTTTTCTTTCTTAAGATGTTCTATTTGCCTCACTTTATCGGCCAATTGGGCCATATCCCTAAGTTGTTGATTGATCAACTTCTTACGAATCGAATAATCCAAACCTCCTGCAGCCATTTGGACTAATTCATATTCGGGAATTTGAGTAAAACATCTTGCTTTCATTTGTCTAAACCTATTCAAATATTCATCTATGGACTCATTTGATGATCTTTTAATATTGACTAAGTCCATAAGAGTAACCTTAGTTTCCCCTCTAAAGAATTATTCATGGAAACTTCTTTCTAACCGATTCCATGAGTGAATCGAATTAGGAGAAAGAGTTATGAACCAAGTGAAAGCATTCTTGGTTAAGGAACTAGGAAAATACTTCATTTTCAATTCCTCATTATTGGCCAAATCACCTGCTTCAATTTGATATCGAGCAATGTGTTCGACGGTAGATTCTCCTACTTCACCAGAAAACTTAGTGAATTTAGGAACTTTCCATCCCCTAGGTAATTCAGTTTGTAAAACCATTTGGGTGAAAGGAGATACTACATAAGGATGATTTGCAAATCCTACATTAAACTCATGTCTATTTAGGACTTGTTCGATAATTCCAACAACATTTTGTTGCCCCCCTAAATTATTTGCTCTTATCTTTTCTAGGATTTCATCAGCATTCTGATTTCTATTCAAAACAACTCTAGGAGCATTTTCTTCCCTATTTTTGACTGGAGCAATAGGATTTGGCACTTGGTTGTTTTGATCCCCTTGGTTTATTGGAGGATTATTATTAGCCACTTGTCTTACAATAGGGTCTGTAGGTGCCCCAAACACATTTGCAGTCCTTTCCATTTGCCTGGCCAACAAGTTATAATTTGTGTTTGTTGTCTGGACCAATGGATTAAACATTGTGGCCATTTGTTGTGTCAACATATTCATCATTTCATGATTACTTTCATCCATTTGTTGTCTTAAGGTTTGCAAAGTAGAATTCATAATGGACGAAGAGGAACTCCCTACAAAGGGATTAAAAATTGGTCCATGGTTTGCAATAGGAACCGCTGTTGGACAAACTGTTGACATTGTTGGTGGAGCCATCCTAGAACTCAGGACGAAACCATAAGGTAATCCATACATTGGATTGCCATTCTGAGGCATAGAAACAACATTAGAAACTGGGATAGTATAACCTATTTGACTTATTACTAGGTTTTCTAGTAAAGTAGTGGAAATGATTTGGTCCCTATTAACACTACTACTTCCGTTTCCCCCCAATATTGTCATTATTATTCACTGATTCATTTGCTTGGGTGGTGGACTTCCAGAATTTGTAGTTGTATCCCTATTATTGTTTCCATTTCCTACTTGCCTTGCATTATCATTTGAACAGATATTGTTCTACCACTTCTCAAATGCATGCAAGATCAATATCCAGAAAATATAACACACACTACTTTTTGGCAAATTTGTCCCACCGGGCGTGCCAATTTGTTTGTGGTGATAAAAGTTAATCTCGAAAAATTACCTTTTTTATCACTTTGATTCTAAGAACTAGGAGTGTAAGCGGGTTCGGGTCGACCCACCAACCCGGTCGACCCGACCCAAACCAAACCAAAAAAATGGGTTGGGTTGGGTATTGGTTCGGTTCGGGTCATTTTGTGTGCGACCCGGGGGTTAATTGGTTCGGGTATCGGGTTCTCATTTTGCAAACTCGAGCAACCCGTACCCGAACCAGGGTGATTCATTTTAGCGTTTTATACGCGTAGCAGTAGAGTAGTTTCTCTCATTCACAGATTTTTTTCCCTTTCTAAACCCTAGCCTCTCTCTCGTCCATACTCTCCTCCGTCCCCTCACATTCGCTCCTTGTGCCGCCGCCGTTGACAACTTCCCTTCCCCTTGTTGCCGCCGCTCGTGGTTGCCAGAAGTGTTCTCCTCCCCTTGTAGTTTCTCATTCACAGATTTTCTTTTCCCTTTCTAAACCCTAGCCTCTCTCGTCCATACTCTCCTCTGTCCCCTCACACTTGCTCCTCGTGCCGCCGCCGTTGACAACTTCCCTTCCCCTTGTTGCCGTCGCTCGTGGTTGCTGGAAGTGTTCTCCTCCCCTTGTCCTGGATCGTTTCTACACTATTATCAGGTAACCGTGTGTCTGTGTTTTGTTTCGCTTGAATCGTTCTCTGCTCTCGGTTCTTCTTCGCATTTCTCATCTAATAATCCGTTCCATCCTTTTCTAACTTTTCAGATTTTGAATTTTGGAATTTATTTTCTTCTGCTTGGTGGTCTCGAGTATTGATGAACTCACTGCAAACGCCAAACAGGTACATACATATATACTATGAAACTCTTCGTCTGCTTGGTTGCCTTTGAAATGAATCTGATCTTTGTTTTGGTGCACTATGTGATCTGACTTTGGCCCTTGATGATTCAGTGTTAGCCATGCAATTTGGATTCGATTTTGGTGCACTATGTGATCTGTTTTGGTGTACTATGTGATCTGTTTTGGTGATTCTGTTTTGGTGCACTATTTTGATGATTCTGTTTTGGTGCATTATGTGATCTGACTTTTATTAACGCCTAACTAATAGCTTGGATTTGATTTCCCTTCCTTAATTGAGTAGGTTTATGCTTAATTTGTTTTCAAGCAACTCTCAGTATGTAGCTTCAAGGGTTAATTAAGGTTCATATATATACTGCTGAAATTAACCAAACAAACAACCAGGCTTTCTTAGTTTTTCTTATTATTTGTCAGCTAATGAAATACATGCTAGTATAGGCTCTTTCAAGGTCCCTGATAATTTCATTTTGGTAATATGTATTCTTGTAAGTTTATGCTTTTTATTGGAATTTCCATGCCTATGTCATATATAATGATTCGGTTAGATTTGTTTTTGCAGGCCTATATTTGATGTTTCTAGTAATCTTACCATAGAAGCAGGAGCATCAACCTTTGCACCTCAGAAGGTAAAAGAGCAAGCTATTATTCTGATAGTTTAAATGTTCATCATGTTTTTCTTAGATAGTTGTCAATTCTTAATTTTTTAGGGTACTTGCTTTAAGAGATAAAGGCTACATGCAGGGGCTTTTGAATGCATACATGATGCATTTGGCATTTGTATCTGCACATTATATATACTAGTAACACTCGATTTATGAACATGTGTTGTATGTTTCATTGTTCAGAGAACCATACTAGTTGGTAAAAATGAGTGGTGACTAATTAAGTCCCTCTTTGATGTTTAATTAGTTCTTAGCATTTGATAATGCCTATAGTGTAATTCAATCTATATATTGCATGCCTTAATTAAGGGTTCGTTTGGTTTATAATTAGGTAGAATTGATTTTGATATTTTTTTAAAATTAATAGTAGGAAATAAATTATGCATGATTAATGAAGTACATTGGATGAAAGTGATTTAAAATGTTGGAATTGATTCTAATTGCTGGCCAGACCATATTGTACCTTCTTTTGCATCCTCTTGTAAATCGATCATTCAAGATGTAGTGGACTGATGAGAATTGATTTTACATTTTTACTGGATGCTCTATTTTAACAATGTGAAGCCTTAATGTACCTTTTTAATGCTATCACAGATTTGGTTGCTACCAGCTGTGATGATAAAATAACACTGATTGCAGGAAACAGGAAACTGAAGGTATGGATGCTTTTAAAAATTCATGGACTTCAGCTCTGACATCTGACCAAGCTTGTCAAAAAAATCAAAACCAAATTATAATTAATGGGATGAAAATTTAGTGCAGTTAACTTGTATCATTTAAGTGTTCTCTTCCATTAATTTCAGGAAAATGGCAATAGTATTAGAAGCAACAATAAAGGTGATGTGACTCTGGAAGATTACTAGTATATATAATGTGCAGATACAAATGCCAAATGTATTATGTATGCATTCAAAAGCCCCTGCATGTAGCCTTTATCGCCTAAACCATAATTTCAGAATAGGTGCAATTTTTTAGTCACAGATTTTCTGTTTTTGATTTGATTTCCTATTACACTATTTTTAATTTCTGTTTTTATTTACATTCATGCATAATGACAGGAGAAGAGGTTCCAACACAACTTGGAATGAAGAAGGAATGAAGAAGGACTGGAGCTTGGAGGAGACTTGTTTTAGAGACAAAATTTCCAATAGTATTTGTAAAATGTTTGTGTATTTGTTGTTAATGTTTTTACTATTGATGAGTTATTTGTTATTTTATAACTTGGTTTATGGTGCCATGTGTCATGATTTGCTGAATATTGAGGGAAACAAATATGTTCATGATTTGCTCATTTGCTGGTGAATTTGAAGGTAGTTGAAACAAATTGATTTGTCTAAGTTACTGCAGGTAAGAAGAAGATACTAATGGATATAATTGGAAATAAATTTGTTTTTATCAGTAAATACTGCTTCACAATTTTTCTATTTTTTTCAGATTTTTTTTGCATTTTTGTCAAGTTTTTTCTACACATTCCAGGATTTAATATTATTATAATCAAACCCAAGACCTGACCCGACCCAACCCGTAGAAAGTCGGGTTGGTTCGGTTCGGGTTGCATAGTGAAAAAAGCTGAAACCGAACCAACCCAAACCGAAACAACTCTATTGGTTTGGACTTCAACTTACCCCAAACCCGACCCGACCCGACTACACCCCTTGATGGCATAGCACAACAACAGCCTCCTACTGAAGCAGTCAAGGATATCACTGGACCAATGACTAGAGGACGAGCTAAGAAGATTAAGGAAGAGATGGGAAAGTTGGTGACCTACATTTTTAGGGATACTACCCTAAAGAAGGACACCACTGCCCTACAGAAGGACAGCCTTGACCCTGGAATAGGACACATGGTCCTATGCACCACCCTAGACTAGGATACTCTTAATTGATTGTATTTTTCCTCCTAGTGGGCGCTAATTGTATGGGTTTAGTGGTTAGTAGATTGCCTTGCTACAAGGTATAGGAGGTCATGGGATCAATTCCCATGTAGGATAGTTTTATTTCATCTTTTCCCTTTTTCCTTAAGAGTGGGGCGCATGGGACATGGCTTTAATGGCTAAGTCATAGTTGAGCTAGGAGCCTCTTGGGGAGTGGGTTCAAATCCCACCTTGGATGAGTATTCACTCATCTTTTATTTTCTTTCTTATTTTTCTTTTCCTTGTAAAGTCCCACATCGCCTAGAGTAGGTCGCCCCTTCCCCCTCCTTCTCCTATATAAAGGAGCTCTCCCTCATGTAACAAAAACAATTGAATTTTGAAGTAAAGGCATTATGCCCATTTTTCTCCTCTTTGTGAGTTGAGAATCTCCTCCCTTGTGAGTTGAGTGTGCTTGGTGGTTGTTACTTAAACCATGGATGAGTCTTATCTAATTCTCCTGAATTAGTGGCGACTGGCGATTGATCTTATCTGCTGCAAGAAAGGACTTGCATCAGTGGCGATCTTCCACTTCTTTTCCTCTCCATTTTTCTTTCATTTTCCTTCACTTTCTTTCATTTTCCACGTGAATATAGCCGCTGTTCCAGCACCTATATTTGCATTTTAATTGCTTAATTTTGGTTCTAATTGGTTTGCTTTGCTCAATTCTAGGTCCTTGGCAATTCCTGTCATCAATTGGTAATCAGAGCTTGATGGATTGAGCAACTTTGGGGCTGATTTTGTGGCTGTTTGGAGCGACCTTGCTGCACCTCTTTTGTGCAGAATTTTGCTTCAATTTAGTGTAATTCTATCCCTCTTTCAATTGTAATTTGGACTTGGACTGTTTCCCAGGCCCGAGGTGCCTTTCTGCTGCTATCAGCACTTGTCTGTCTTGATTGATTTGCTTGAATTCTTGCTAGATGGGGGCTGTTTTGGGCCGCTAATTCCCACCCCCTAGGTGTTTGTTTAAATGCCTCTTTAATTGCTCATACTTGTTCTTGAGTGATTCTTGCAAATTAATTGATATAACTGCTTGTTTGTGGTGAAGTGTGGTAAGAGGAGGCATTGTTGTCTTCATTTTTCCAAAGATCGTTCACCTACATTTCTCCCCTTCACCATTAATTGTCATCCCCCCATTTTCATCTCTTTACTTTCCGCTTTTATTTTCCGCCATTTAATTTCAGCTTCTCCCATCCCATTTAATTTCAGCTTCTCCCCTTTACATTCAGCTATTTACTTTCTGTTCTCCCCATCCTTTTAATTTCAGCTTCCCCCTTTTACTTTCAGTCATTTTAATTTCAGTACCTCCCCATCCTTTTACTTTCAGCTATTCCCTTCTACTTTCTGCCATTTACATTTCTGTCCTCCTCATCCTTTTAATTTCAGTTTCCCCCTTTATTTTCTGCCATTTATTTTGCGTAATTTATCTTGCTTTATTTTGCCATTTATGCGCATTTTTGGGCTTCTGTTTCTTTCATATTCTACTCTTGTGTTGTCTGTTTTGATTGGTATTCTGATTGCAAACTTGAATTGGCTGCTATCTACTTTGAACTTTCCTGCTTGATTGTGCAAAAACGCTCACTGATTAGGATCTTTTTGGAGTTCACATTAACTCCCAACTTAAAATTGAACCAAGCGCGTTTATGTGACCACACTGGTCTTGTATAATCAACAAGGAAGTGCCAAGAAATTTTTTTGGCCATTTTTGAAATCAGTTGCCAATTACGTTTTTCAGTGTAGAAATCAGTTTATTCATTATTTTCTTAATTTTCTGGGCCACTTGGACCAATTTTAGTGTCAGAAAATTCCAAAAATATTTCAGTAGGTTCATTGTATTTTCTTTTCATTGTATACCAATTTCTGTAATTTTCTGTTGGGGAAAAAGCCAAGAAAAGAGAAAAAAAAGGCAAAGAAAAATACAAAAGGTACGTACGTGCCAAAAATAGAAAAAGAGGTGTAAAAAGCAAAAAAGGGTGCAAAAGTCAACAACAAGGAAGAAAAAGTCAAAAGACACCCAAAAAGTCAAAAGAATCAAAAAAATTCAAAAAAATAGAAAAACAAAAACAAAGAAGTATCCCAACAATACAGTGACAGTTTTACTGTAATTTTCTGTTTCATTTCCCTGTATACTGTAATTGAGTTGTATTTGCTGTTTTTCTTTAAAACGACAATTTTGGCAACTCTTTTCAAAAATCACCAAAAACAATTCTCTTTGCAATTTCTTCCGTCATGTCTTTGTTTGCTGTCTGCTCTTGTGTATAAGCTTGTTTGAGTGCCAGTTTTTTCTTGTTTGTCATATCAATTCTCTGTTTTGTCTTAGGTATTCTTTCTTTCTTCCGGTAGTATTTTCTTTTGTTAGTGCGCTTCTATTTGGGTAAGGGTTAAGACTTAGGCTAATTCTGGTCTTTGCAACTTCAACCAACACCAACCGAGTAGAAGAGGCAAGAGTGTTTTCATCTTAGAAAAAGCCAAAAAAGAGTGACATACACGAGTGTTAACATTCCTTTGAGTGTAAACACTTAGTTGAGTGGAAAGGTCCTTAAAATTTTTAACATAAAATCAATTAGGAGAATGGAAGGAAGGAGGCAAGGGGAAAGGGCAACCATGTTGTTTAGGAAAGCCTTAGAAACACCTTTGGGTGAAGAAGAGAGCCAAAGAGAGAACCTATTCCACACTAGGTGCCAAATTGAAGATAAGGTATGTTTAGTGATCATAGATGGAGGAAGTAGTAGCAACTTAGCTAGCCTTAGGTTAGTTAACAAGCTAAACTTACCTACTACCCCACATCCAGAACCTTATACACTTCAATGGGTGAGTGATGAGGAAGAATTTATGGTGGATAGGCAAGTGAGCTTAAGGTTCAAGATTGGGGATTACCAAGATGAAATAACCTTTGATGTCATACCCTTAGAAGCCTCTCACATCCTTTTAGGAAGACCATGGCAATATGAGAGAAGGGTGAAGCATGATGGGTATTCCAACACCTATAGGTTCCGCCACCAAGGGGTTAAATTCACCTTAATGCCTATGACCTCTAGTGAAATTAGAGAAGACCAAATCCAACTTAAAGAGATCATAGACAAGGAAAAAGAGGAAGAGTCTAGAAAAATAGAAAAGGAATTAGAAAAAGAGATTAATAGGATTCACGTAATAAAGAAAAGTAAGATAAAAAAAGAAGCCACCAAAGAAGAACCTTGGTTCCTACTACTTAGTAAGGAAACCAATGGAGAAGAAGAAGAAGATCCCTTGATCGCTCTTGATCTTCCTCCAAACATAAGAGATCTCTTAGCAGAATTTGGGGACATTTTCCCAAAAGATATCCCAAGTGGATTACCACCTCTTAGAGGAATTGAGCACCAAATAGATCTCATACCCGGTGCTGTTCTACCCAATAGACCAGCATACAGGACAAATCCAGTTGAAACCCAGGAAATACAAAGACAAGTAGGAGAACTAATTAGTAAGGGTTGGGTCAAGGAATCTCTCAATCCTTGTGCTGTTCCTGTTATCATTGTACCAAAAAAAGATGGTACATGGAGAATGTGTACTGACTGTCGTGCTGTTAACAACATAACAGTCAAATACCGGCATCCCATTCCAAGATTGGATGAATTTACTTGATGAATTACATGGAAGCCTGCATCTTTTCAAAAATTGATTTAAAAAGTGGCTACCATCAAATTCGAATCAAGGAAGGGGATGAATGGAAAACGGCATTCAAAACAAAATATGGGTTGTATGAATGGCTAGTTATGCCTTTTGGCTTAACTAATGCACCAAGTACGTTCATGAGATTAATGAATCATGTGCTTCGAGCTTTCTTAGGCAAGTTTGTGGTTGTTTATTTTGATGATATACTTGTCTATAGCAAAAGCTGTGAAGATCACATCAATCATCTTAGAGATGTACTTGAGGCACTAAGAAAGGAACACTTATTTGCTAATCTTGGAAAATGTATTTTTTATAAAGAAAGTGTCACTTTCCTAGGCTATGTCATTAACTCTCAAGGGGTTCAAGTAGATGAAGAGAAAATCAAAGCTATCAAAGAATGGCCCACCCCAAAATCTGTGGGAGATGTGAGGAGCTTCCATGGTTTGGCAAGCTTCTATAGAAGGTTTGTCAAGAACTTTAGCACAATAGCTGCTCCCCTCAATGAAGTGGTTAAGAAAAATGTGGGTTTTAAGTGGGAGAAAGCACAAGAGGATGCTTTCAAAGAACTCAAAGAAAAACTTATGCAAGCTCCCATTTTAAGACTACCAGATTTTTCTAAATCCTTTGAAATCGAGTGTGATGCATCTAATGTAGGAATAGGAGCTGTCTTAATGCAAGATGGACATCCTATAGCCTATTTTAGTGAAAAACTCAAGGGTGCAATGTTGAATTACCCCACCTATGACAAAGAATTTTATGCTTTGGTGAGGGCACTTCAAACATGGCAACATTACCTCCTACCTAAAGAATTTGTGATACATACTGATCATGAATCCTTAAGGTACATTAAGGGACAAGGGAAACTTAACAAAAGACATGCAAAATGGGTTGAATTTCTTGAACAATTTCCCTATGTCCATCAAGTATAAGAAAGGAAAAGCCAACATAGTGGCCGATGCTCTTTCAAGGAGGTATAGTTTGTTAGCTACCTTAGATGCAAAACTACTTGGTTTAGAAAACTTAAAGGGATTATATGAGCATGATTCATTCTTTGCCGAAAAGTACCAAGCTTGTGAAACAATGGCAAAAGATGGATTCTATAGGCATGAAGGGTTTCTCTTCAAAGGGGATAAGTTGTGCATTCCCCATTGCTCCATTAGAGAGCTTTTGGTTAAGGAAGCCCATGAGGGAGGGCTTATGGGACACTTTGGTGTACCCAAAACCTTAGGGATTTTACAAGAACACTTTTATTGGCCACATATGAGCACACACGTTAAAGCACATTGTGATAGGTGTATAAAATGTAAAAGTGCCAAATCAAAGGTAAATCCCTATGGCCTCTACACTCCTCTCCCTATTCCTGAAGGACCTTGGTTAGACCTAACCATGGATTTTATTGTAGGATTACCTAGGACCCAAAGAGGAAAGGATTCAATCTTTGTGGTAGTGGATCGCTTTTCAAAGATGTCACATTTCATTCCATGCCAAAAGGTAAATGATGCACAAGAAATTGCTGATCTTTTCTTTAGAGAAATAGTACGCTTACATGGCATACCTAGAAGCATAGTGTCTGATAGAGATACTAAGTTCCTTAGTCATTTCTGGCGCACACTATGGCACAAGCTAGGCACCAAATTACTGTTCTCTACCACATGCCACCCACAAACTGATGGACAAACAGAGGTTGTCAATAGGACAATAGGCACATTATTAAGGGCTATGGTTCAAAAGAGTTTAAAATCATGGGACTTATATTTACCTCATATAGAGTTTGCATATAATAGGAGCAAGCATTCTACTACTTTGCATACTCCATTTGAGATTGTTTATGGTTTTAACCCTTTAACTCCTCTTGATATTTTGCCTATCCCTAACTCTTCTTTTGTGGAGCACAAAGATGGTAAAGCTAAGGCCGAGTTTATTAAGAAACTTCATGCTAGAGTAAAGGCTAATATTGAGCGCAGATTGGCTTCCCAAACAAAGGCCTGCTAACAAAGGGCGTAGGCGGATGATATTTGAACCTGGGGATTGGGTTTGGGTTCATTTCCGCAAGGAAAGATTCCCAAATGAAAGGAAATCCAAACTCTCTCCTAGGGGTGATGGACCCTTTCAAGTCTTGGAGCGCTTAAATGATAACGCCTACAAAATTGATCTTCCTGGTGAGTATGGTGTAAGTGCTACTTTCAATGTTTCTGATCTCTCTCTCTTTGATGTAGGAGATGACTATCCAGATTTGAGGTCAAATCCTCCGCAAGGGGGAGGGGATGATGACATAGCACAACAGCAGCCTCCTACTGAAGCAGTCAAGGATATCACTGGACCAATGACTAGAGGACGAGCTAAGAAGATTAAGGAAGAGATGGGAAAGTTGGTGACCTACATTTTTAGGGATACTACCCTAAAGAAGGACACCACTGCCCTACAGAAGGACAGCCTTGACCCTGGAATAGGACACGTGGTCCTATGCACCACCCTAGACTAGGATACTCTTAATTGATTGTATTTTTCCTCCTAGTGGGCGCTAATTGTATGGGTTTAGTGGTTAGTAGATTGCCTTGCTACAAGGTATAGGAGGTCATGGGATCAATTCCCATGTAGGATAGTTTTATTTCATCTTTTCCCTTTTTCCTTAAGAGTGGGGCGCATGGGACATGGCTTTAATGGCTAAGTCATAGTTGAGCTAGGAGCCTCTTGGGGAGTGGGTTCAAATCCCACCTTGGATGAGTATTCACTCATCTTTTATTTTCTTTCTTATTTTTCTTTTCCTTGTAAAGTCCCACATCGCCTAGAGTAGGCCGCCCCTTCCCCCTCCTTCTCCTATATAAAGGAGCTCTCCCTCATGTAACAAAAATAATTGAATTTTGAAGTAAAGGCATTATGCCCATTTTTCTCCTCTTTGTGAGTTGAGAATCTCCTCCCTTGTGAGTTGAGTGTGCTTGGTGGTTGTTGCTTAAACCATGGATGAGTCTTATCTAATTCTCCTGAATTAGTGGCGACTGGCGATTGATCTTATCTGCTGCAAGAAAGGACTTGCATCAGTGGCGATCTTCCACTTCTTTTCCTCTCCATTTTTCTTTCATTTTCCTTCACTTTCTTTCATTTTCCACGTGAATATAGCCGCTGTTCCAGCACCTATATTTGCATTTTAATTGCTTAATTTTGGTTCTAATTGGTTTGCTTTGCTCAATTCTAGGTCCTTGGCAATTCCTGTCATCACCCCTACTAAGAACAATCTGGGGACTAGAATCAGGTCCTCTTACGAGACTCTTTTAAAAAGTATGTTTACAGTGTTCACTTTGAGGAATTTACGAAAAGGTTACTTTTCTGAAGAGTTTCATACAAATTGATTCAGAATTCCATAAAGTAAAACTCTTGTTTGAAATTTTGGAGAATTAGAAATAAGATTTCAGAATTAGAACTAACTGATTCAGAATTTCATCAAATAAAGTTCTAAGTTAAAGTTTTGAAAACCAGAAAGAATGGAATTTGTAAAGAAGTAAGGATAGAAGATTAAAAAGAAAGAAAGAAAGAAAAAATGCATTGAACATAAATTGCAAAATGAAGGAAAAGAAACCAGAAAAAGTACTGGAAATGAAAAATAAAGATCAAAGTAAAAACAAAGAGAAATGAAGAACAAGGTAAGAACAATTGTATTGAAGTGAAAGTGGAAGGAATTCACATACTAGCACTCGTTGTAACCTTTGTAGTCACTGAATGGATGGACGTATAGGTGTTTAGAGTGTTTCTACAAATGATTTTCCAACCCCTATTACATAGAAAGTTCCCCTATTTATAGCTTTCTGATCCTAACGGCTAACTAATGTACAATTGACACATCATCAGCCTCTATGTACTGGCAGCCTGCATGCATGCCACGTTTTCTGCTAATCGGAAAACTGCTTCTTCTTCTTTGCACTTTTATAAATACTCCTCTAGGATGTTGACACCTGTTCTTGATCAGCAAACTTCCATAACTTCCATTAACTGTTCTTCTGCTCTTTTCTGTTTCCTCGAATAGAGTTCTTTCTTGATTCAGAAATCTTCTAAGTCTTCAGGCATCTTGTTTTCGATTTTCTCCTTTCTGTAACTTCGAAAACTTGCTTCAAAATCTCGAAATCTTCTCCTTGATTTCTAACTTGCTGTACTCGAATGCACCTTCATCTTTGACACTTAGCTTTCTGTTGGTACTTGGGTTCATTGAATACTTCCTGATTTCGAATTTTGATTGCATTTCCTTATGTGCCATGTGTCAATCTCTGTTTGGTTGAACCAAAGGTCATGAAGACCACCGTCCACTCAGCCTCATTATGGTGATTCTTCTTATTGGATGATTAAAGAGGCTCATTTATGAACCTTCATTGCTTCTACTCCTATAAATTGAGGCTTCATTTGGACGTTTCTTTCATCCCTTCTCATTCTTCTTCTTTTCCTTTTCTAATTCCTTCAAAAATATGAAGAAGTTTATTCCTTTTGCTATTGCTTTCAACCCAATCTGGAATGATTTCATTTTTGATAAGGTTGACGAAATAGCCAAAGCTATAGGCTTTTTCAACCTTTCTTTTTGAAGGTTTCTTTTTAGGTTGAACGTAGTAGCCAATTAAAAGTTCATTTATCTAATAAATGAATCTTTTATTTCTTTCCCAGGCTGACCTTCATTTCTACCCCAAGCACCAAGGTTGTTCGATCAAATCCAGAATACATCCCTTTTGCCTTGGCTCAATCAAAGCCTGTGAGGGAAGAAGAGGAGGAAGAGGTCTGGAAGACAGGAATCAAGGACTCTTTGTAATTTAGGATAGTTTCCTTTCTAATGTAAAGAGTACATAGGATAGTTTCTTTTCTACTATGTATTTCCAATGTTATTCGAACTCTTATGTAATTCGAATTTGGATTATGAATAAATAAAAGAACTATCTTTTTCTTTTCTGAATACCAAAAATGTAATCTTTTCAAGTTTCTTTGTCTCTTTTTTGAATTTCTGAAGTTCTCTCTATATCAACTTAACTTCAACAAAAACCTCTAAGTTATCAAATTTATTGGGAATTTCGAATTTTAAACTCTTATGTTTTCTGTGAACTCGAAAAGTGCAAAGGATTTACAAACTTGTGGAATTCGAAATACTTGAAATTCGAATCCCAACCGATGCCCCCAAAATAGTCTCTTTCAATAACTTATTTTTATTTGAAGAAAGAGATATTTTTGGAGCAAACCTTTGTCATTCCTTATAACAGTTATTTAAAAAAAAGAGGGAAAATCTGAATATCTTTTTAGATAAACTTTTCATCTTCTTAATTTAAATTTATATTTCAGTTATCCTCTAAAAGTAACTGACAACCCCAGATTTTTGGGCCATTAGTATTTAGGGCTTATTTTAAGTATTACTTATATTTCCATTTTTATCACAAATCATAAATTAAACACTTTATATTTATTATTTTATTAATTAATTAAATTATATGATACTTTTATGACTATTTTATGGCTTAAAATTATAACTGAATTAGTAACACATTTTTCTCTAATTCATACTATATAAGATTCACGCTAAAAAAAAAAAAATCATAAGAGGCACACATTATTTAATTTCCAACCTCATTCGGTTTCGTTAGGACGGGTCCTTGCTGGCATGTGTTTTTAATTCAATTTATTTTAATAATCCAATTCAATTCACCATTTTAATTTCAATTGTCCTTTTTGAATGATTAGTTTCACCATTCTGCCACTTTTTTTTTAAACCATAGGTAATTCTATTCGGGTTTAGTCAGTTGAAGTTCCTCACCCCTCCCGAAGAATGTGTTTAGTGGGGATCGAACTCGGGAACTCTTCCCACAATCTCAGCCTGCGTTGCCAACTGAATCTCAACTCTTTGGTATTCTGCCACGTATTGATACATGGCTTTTTAGATTAAAAAATATGCTTAGTCCCAAATTGGGACTCCCAATTTGAATAATAACTTTTTTAAAAATAAAAATAAAATGAATCAAAGAAATTTAATGAAATTATAAAAAATTAAATTTATTTAAACTCTTTGATTTATTCTATTTTATTTCACCTAAATTTAGGTTAAAAAAAGCTTTCCTCCAAACTCACCCTTAATGTTTATATATACAAACGATATGATGAAGTAACCTGCAGTTTGCTGAATGTTTGCTTTCATCAAAAGGCAGCGATTTGAGTTTTTTTTTTTTTTTTGCTTGCGTTTTGAGTTTTTGAAGCACCCCAAAATGCCCTCCACATCCTAAAAATACATTTCCCCCCACTTTTGATATTAGACAATTTTTTTATTCCTCATATTAATCATTTGAACTATTATTAGTAGTTGTCTATGTAAGTTATATTTATAATTAGTGGCTTAAATTTGATGTCTTGAAACTCATAGTGATTGCCATGTGTATGTATGTGTTATAATTTTAATCAACGTTTCTCTTAGCAAGGATGGGAAAGCAAGAAGAAATTTAAAAACTTGCATCAATAACTGAGGAATGTGAAATGTTTAAACGTCACTCTTTTCCTTTTCTATTTTCTATTTTTATTTTCTCTTCTCTTTTTCACTCTTCTTCCAACTCAAAAGTAATATTTTTTTTCAACTATTATTTTTTCACACTCCACTCTTCTACACTTTTTTTTTCACACATCAATTTTTTTTTCATCTCTCTCTTCCTTTTCTATAACCTTAATTACTACATCTTTCATTTTCTCTCTCAATAATTCATTTTTCCTTTCTATCCCACTCTTCTCTACACCATTTTTTCGGTACACATGTTGATTATACATTATATTTTATTATATCTTTTCCAATATATCATTTATTTCTTTACTATTTTTTCACCTTTATGTTTTAATACATTCATTTCTTATTTACATGTCTCATTACATAAAAATATAGATTACGAAATATAATAAATATGTTGATTTACATTAAATTTATTATTTTTTCAATATACCCTTTATCAGGGACTTTGTTTTTTTATTTTTTTATTTTTTTTCTCATTTTTATCTATTACTACCTCCATTTTTATTTATCTGTCTCATGACATAAATATGTCATTTATAAAATACAATAAATGTGTTGATTTACATTAAGTTTATTATTTTTTTAAATTTACAATTTACCTCTCTTTTTTATTTTTTTATTTTTATTTATTACATTTCTATTTATCTTTCTCATTACATACAAATATAGATTATGAAATACAACAAATATGTTTATTTATATTAAATTTGCTGTGTCTTTTCCAATATATATACCCTTTATCAGAACTCTATATTTATACTTTTTCCTTTATATTTGTTTTTTTATTTTTATCTATTACTACATCTCTTCTTATTTTAGTCTGAAACGTCATTTTTTTTCTTTTTTCTCTCTTTTTTTTCTTATCTTTTATAAATACGTTGGTTTATATTAAATTTATTGTATTTTTTCAATACCATTTACCAAGGACTTTGTTTATACTTTTGCTTTTTTATTTATTTTTTATTTTAATACTATCATTGTTCCTATTTACCTGTCTAATTATATAAAAGTATAAATTATGAAATACAATAAATGTGTTAATTTACGTTATATTAATCGAAAAAAAATTTCCCGCTAAAACCTCACTCTTTTTTTATGAACCACCTATATCCTCCACGAGAGTCAATCCTGCTCCTCCCGTGAACATCTACGTCAAGATGAGGCTAACTCTCCCAACAAGGATTTATTTCATGCATTTTATATAGGTTTAAAGTGATTTGTTTTTAAGAACCACACGTATATATCATCCATCGGAGACACTCTTGCTCTTACCGTAAACATTCACATCATGGTTGTGGCATTGGTGGGGCCAACTCTCCTAACAAGGTTTTTTTTCCAAATATTTTATATAGGTTTAAAGTGATTGAGTAGTGAGATCTAAAATCTCAATATAATTCTAATTCATAATTATATTTGTGATATATTAATTACTGTTTCTATGAATATGTTTTTTAATTAGAATTATAAAATTTATAATTATGTTATTTTTCATCTACTTGAATAAAATTATTATTTTTATATTTTGATTCATTATATATTTATTAGAGTAGGTTTAAAAGTTGAGTCAATTTTTCAATTTTAGGTTTAAAGTGATTTTTTTTATGAACCACATGTGTATACTCTAGGAGAGTTTGTCTTACTCCTTTCGTGATCATCCACATCATTATGGGGGTTATTTCTTCCAACAAGGTTTTTCCCTTATACTTTATATAAAATTATAAAATGATTGGTTTTTAAGAACCATAGTTATCCTCCACGGGAGACGGTCTTGAACGTCTACATCATGATGGGGCTAACTCTCCCATCATGGCTTTTTCCATACACTTTATATGGGTTTAAAGTGATTGAATTATGGGATCTCAAATCCCATTATAGTTTTTTTGGTATCAAATCTCAATATGGTTTAAATTTATAATTATATTTATGGTATATTGATTACTATTTTCTATGTACATATTTTTTAATTAGAATTATAAAATTTATAATATGTTATTTTCATCTAATTGAATAAAATTATTATTCTATATTTTGATTCATTATATATTTATTAGAGTAAGTTTAAAAGTTATACCAATTTTTTAATTATAGGTTTAAAATATTTTTTTATGAATTACAATTATCCTGTACGAGAGACAATCCTTCTTCTTCCGTGAATGCATTACTATCTAAATAATTAAATCATATAGAGAAAGAAACATTGAAATGAATTGTATTTTCTTATATAATTTTTATACTATTTTTTATTTGTATGCAATGTTTTATCTTCGTTATTTTTTATCATTCTATTGCGTGAATATTATGTATAGTTAACAGTATTATTAAAGAAGGATAAAAAAATACCATAATCTATAAAAGATGAAAATATATTCTTCACATTCTACTAATTGATGTATATAATGATTTCATAAATTAATTTAATTAAAAAAATTAGTAATATATGAAAAGAAACGCACATCACCAACAAACCAACGTAGACAAAAGTTGGAGATGTGATAGATAATATAATAAAAAATAATGAATTAAATTGATATTATACTTTAGAGTTTGTAGAGAACTAGGCCTTTTGTTCCGTTAATAATAATAATAATAATAATAATAATAATAATTTGTAGAGAACTAACCTCATGCTTGTCATGATATAGTATATTAGACTTAATAATTATCTTTAAAATTATTGGGACTCATTATAATATCTTTTTATTTTATTAATTATTTACTAATCATCTACAATCCTCGCAAAGAGAGAAAAAGTCCAAAAACTAATTTATCACATTTATTGTCTATTAACTAAAAGAATTTGAGTAATTGAGGATATTTTTATAAAAAAAAAAACTTAATACAACACAAAATTTAAAGAGTGTCTTATAGAAAAAATAAAGATAGACTTCGTGTCTATCCACACTTTCATTGATGTCGTGACAGACCGTGTATTTGAGTAATTTGAGTAGTGAAAATTGGGACTTATGAAATGGACATTGCAAACGTTCATTCCATCTTTCTATAGATAAATTTTACAATATTTAACAATTACATTTTTGGGTTCTTCTCTATTGAACAGGAAATCTCGATGTGATTCCAAACTTCAGATGTGGATTGAGGCCGTCCCACTATATTTGATTACGAGTTTAATTTGCAGATTGATAGCAAAGCCATAATAATGAACTGGCTACTTTGCTCTTTTGCTTGGAAGACTTGTAGGCTGTTGATTAGAAAGTGGAATTGACATGTACAATGTATAATTATAATTAGTTTTCCTTTACATTTAAATATTCTTAAATGCTCCTAAAGCAGCAGAAATGTCATGCTCCTAGAGCACTAGAATTTCTCTCTATCTTGAGTAATTTGCTCTGCTTTCAGTGGTTTATAGGGAAAATTTAAGTTAGGTAATTATAAGGAAAATTTATGTTAAGATTTTGGAATTGACATTTGCACTGACCTAGATGCCTCATATATATGGAGTAATGCCACAAATATATGTCAGATACAATTTATGCTGAAACAACAAAATTTGGCTTTATTGGAACCCAATGTGGGAGAGGACAGGGAGTGCCTTTCATTGCCTCCACCTTCATCATCGAATGATGATGTGAATTGGGATTCAAATTTGATAGTGTCAATGCGGACATGTAGCACCACAAGTGGCCAAGGTAAATACTAAATATATTTGTGGCATTACTCTAAAAAATCGTTGAATCATACATCCTCCATGCTATATTTTTGTTTGAATATATCGAGTGTTAATTGTATATTGAAAAATTCCTTGGCTTTATAGAAAACACCACATGATACCATTCCTATTCTAAAAGTACCTTAGCCACGTCTACCTGTGTGAGATTACTCTATGATCACATTATATATTGGGAAATCAACTCAAGTTCTGCTTGTTCCCCTGTTTCTGCTTGTTGACACAATGGTACTTGACTACTGAGAGCATTAAAACGTCATCACCAAACTAGTTTTTCAAAGTTTGTCACCATATTAGTCCCTCAATGATATAAAATATTAACATATATGTCTTTGGAGGAATAAAATAGTGAAACAAAGTGAAATTATTTATGGGAATTAAATTTTTTAGAACTAATGTAGTAAGTTTTATATCTTTGAGAAATTAATTTACTGATCCTTTTTTACAGAATAAGAGAACTCTGATATGGTGATGATATGCATGTAACTTTGAAGGAGCAACTTGAGAATATTATTTTCTGTCATCTACTTTCACTTGTTGGTTATCTATGTTGACTCCCTAATCAAACTCAAGCACTGGGACTAGGAATGATGTCACTTCTAGCACTGAAGACTTGAAACCCCACCAGGTTATCAGCCACAAGGAGAGGAGTGCAATTGATCATTTCAGAGACTTGAACAATTTTTAATATAAACACTCTGATTGAGACCTGCACATTTTAAAGGTAGAAATGCCATTACAACATTACTTTTATCACTGGCCTTCACTCTGAAATACTTCAATATCGTGGAATTCCATGTGTGGACATAAATTTACTGCAACTAACAGAATGGAGTGTAGAATACATGTACCATTGTATTAATAAAATTAGGTTGAAATGACAGAAAATGATTCCTTCAGCTGTATTCTGTTTGTATTCAGATTAATCACACAATCAGATAAGGGGGAACATTCTTTCTGCCATGTGCTTTCACTTTCTTGGTTATCCAGGCAATCTGATGCTAGGCATGAGAGACATTTGAGTGGATGAACAGTGCCGAGCCTTTTCTGTGTGGTCAGCAACAGCCTTCAAAGAAAAATGTCTACTAAAAGATGGATACAGATGGAATTTCCCAGGACATAGTTTGATTTGATTTGAAGTTGATGAAAGTGTTGTTGAAGAATTTACAGGCAAATATTCACAAATCAATCTTCAAGTTCTTTGGCTAAAGCTCTTCAGCAGTATGGCCCGCAGAATATAAGTACCCTTGTCCATAATAAAATAAAAAATATTGATGAGATGAATTATTCAGAATCAATCATACTTTCAAATTTCTCTAGCTAACTAAAAAGAATAAATGCAAATAGATGAGCTTGACCCCAAGAAAAAGCAGTTATGTAGGCAATCCAATCTGAGTAGCCGATAGCATGCTGAGTATTAGTGGGAGTCACAAGTCAAGTGCTTAATTATCAACCATGAGTGACTACGACTATTAAAGAATCAATGACAACTTTATATGATAATAATTATCACCATATTTGTTATGATACTGTAAGCAAAATTATCACCATAAGCCAAACAAGGCACTTATGATACAATGAGTAGTAAACTGATTGTTGATGCTCTATTAGCATGACACCACATCTTCCTTCACCCAAAAACTTAAAAAGGTATTGGGTATAAGCCATCAACACTAATAAAACTTGTTGATGCTCTGATTAGGTAATATATATCATGTATCATCCTTTATAAAACTTGGTGTATACTTTTTTCATCAATGCAAATGACCTTGTGTCAGTCAGGCTGTAATTGTGATTAAATCATAACAGCCACATTCTAGATAAGAACAAGGCAACTTAAGTTTAACAGGCAAAGAGGCAGTATAAAAGACATTTACCTATGAAATTGGTGCCATCAATAATCCTCACTTTTCCTTCAATAAGTGAAAATCTTTGGTGTATGCAGGAAGAAGTGTAAGGTCTAAATCCTTCAAGGACGTGTAGCATTTTGCATGGAGTCTTTCAATGTTGGGTGGAATCCTTCTAATTTCTTGAAGAAGTTTACACTGATTCAAATTAAGTTTCCTAAAAACAATAAATCCTGTGAACCATGCGGCTTAATTCTAAAATTATTAAAGACAGGTCTATTTCTTTCACATTGGCAGACCAAGCAAGACTTATTCGAAGAATTCATCTGAGATATTAAAGTGACTGAAATGTAGACATTTCCCAGAAGAGACCGACTCTCTAAACGCACCACAAAGACCTAATTAATAGTAAAAAAAAGAGACCCACCAATAGTACATAATATCTGCAGTAGGAACCAACCTTTCACTGATCCGGTCTAGCACTTATAACTTTTCTAGAAATGCAATCTGTTCTTCAAACTTTTCAATAGAAATGGCAAGATTAGTTAACTATTCAGTTGAGTAATAACAATCAACAAGTGTTAGTGATAGCTGATTGATGTTAGTAATAGCTTTCTATTGTAAGCTTAGTCCTGCGCATGCTTGTAGACCCATGTGGTCAGTTAGCTTCAGTTAGACTTGTTTAGATTCTGAGTCAGTTATAAGCTGACTCAGCAATCTGTTACTTCTGTTAGATTGTACATAGGGTATATAAATACCTCTCAGCCCTTTTAATCATCAAGTACAATTCATAATTCAAGAAATCAAATATCAGAATTTCTCTTTTCTCTCAGTTTCTCTTTTGTCTTCTACTTCCTATATGCAATTCTAACATGGTATCACGAGCTTGATCCATGGCTTCCGCTCCTGAAAATCTATTCTCCGACGGAGGCGCTTGACCTGACGCGCGCTCTGCATCAACTTTTTCCTACCAAATCTCAGTGAAATTGGATGCAAACAATTTTCTGCACTGGAGGCAGCAAGTAGAAGGTGTTATTCGTGGTCATAAGCATCACCGTTTTGTCACAAATCCGGTTATTCCTTTGAAGTATCTCTCGGAATCCGATAGAGATCTAGGCATTGAAAATCCAGCATACACAGAGTGGGATCAACAAGACTCACTCCTCTGCACTTGGCTTCTGTAAACAATCTCTGATTCTCTTCACTCTAAGGTTGTAATTTGACGTCATTCTTGGCAAGTATGGGAGGAGATACACAAATTCTTCGATAATCAGGTCAAGAACCGTTCCAGGCAGCTTCGGTCTGAACTTCGTTCCATCACAAAAGGTGATCGCAGTATTTCTGAGTTTTTTGCACGAATTCGAGCTATTTCTGATGCACTCCTGTCCATTGGAGATCCTGTGCCCTATCGCAACCAGTTCAAAATCATTCTTGAGGCATTACCAGAAGAATATGATTCAGTTGTTGATGTTGTGAATAGCAAAGGGGATATCTGCCCTATGGATGAACTTGAGTCCTTACTCCTAGCTCGCGAATTGAGGATTGAGAAAAACAAGAATGTACTCAGTGATGTTCTCACTGTCAACCTCACTCAAACTAAAGCTCCAGAAAATCCACCTCCACAATCTGATTCTGTTGATCCGGATTCAACTTCCTTCAACACTCATTCTTCTTTTCCACACTACTCTGGCAGAGGCAACCAAAATTACAAAGGTTGTGGCTGCTTTGGTCGTTCTAGAGGCCGTAATGGACGTGGTGGAGGTCGTTTCTACAACGTACAGTGTCAAATTTGTTATAAGTTGGGACATGATGCTAGTATCTGCTACTACAGGAATTCAACTCCGGATATGGGCCTTGGACCCCGTCCCTCTCAGCAGTGGTTTCAATGGCTGGTCTCAATACTCTTATCCAAGGTATCCTCCTCCCTCAACCTCATATCATTCTGCTCTTGCGCCACCAACTACTGCTCCTTCCTATCAGTTTCAACCACCTTCAGGGGCTCCCTGACCTGTGCGTTCACAGGCTTTTGTCACAGGGTCTGAAACCTCCTCCACACTGAACTGGTATCCGGATTCTGGGGCGTCTCATCATGTTACTGCTGATGGTGAAGCCTTTCCAAGACAGCATTCCACTTCCAGGATCCAATCAAGTGTTTGTAGGAAACGGCCAAGGTTTGTCCATTACTGCTATTGGTTCTATCTCCTTTGCTTCACCCTATAACACACACAAACATCTTACACTCAATAATCTCTTACTTGTTCCCTCAATTACTAAAAACCTGGTTAGTGTTAGCAAATTTGCTAAGGATAATGCAGTTTTCTTTGAATTTCACCCTTCTTTTTGTGTTGTCAAATCTCAGGCCACTTCTGAGACTCTTCTCTTGGGTACCCTTGGCAAGGATGGCCTCTATTCCTTCCCTAACATGCTCAACTCTCAAGGGACTGCTCTCTCTTCAAACAAGACTACCTCTGCTGTAGCTTCTGTTAATTCTGTTTCATGTTCAAATAATTCTAGTTCTACTCTGTATCATCTTTGGCACTGTAGACTAGGTCACCCTAATACTGATGTACTCAAAACAGCTTTGAATACTTGTAATGTTTCATTACCAAATAAAACTGCCTTTGATTTTTGCAATGCATGTTGTTTGGGAAAGGCTCACAGACTTCCCTCTTTTTCTTCAAATTCAGTTTTTACAGTCCCTCTTGAGCTTGTGTATAGTGATCTATGAGGTCCCTCTCCTGTCCTTTCTTCTCAAGGCCATCGTTATTTTCTCACTTGTGTGGATGCTTACTCTAAATTTACATGGATTTATCCACTTAAACAGAAATCTGATGCTTATCAAGTCTTTGTTCAATTCAAAAACATGGCTGAGTTGCAACTCAACACCAAGTTAAAGTCAGTCCAAACAGATTGGGGAGATGAATTTAGACCTCTCAATAAATTTTTCACTGATCTTGGCATTCTTCACAGAATTACATGTCCTCACACCCATCACCAAAATGGCTCCGTTGAACGTAAGCATCGTCATATTGTTGAAACTGGACTTACACTTATGGCTCAATCAAATTTACCCTTCAAATTCTGGGATCATGCTTTTCTCACAGTTACATACCTCATAAACAGACTTCCCACCCCTGTTCTTCACCTCAAGTCTCCTTATCTTATCCTCTTTGGTCATCTTCCTGATTACAAATTTCTTAAAGTATTTGGTTGTGCATGTTTCCCTTTCTTACGAGCCTACAATCCTCATAAAATGTCGTTTCATTCCAAAGAATGCATCTTTTTAGGTTACTCTTCTGCTCATAAAGGTTACAAATGTCTTGCATCTGATGGCAGAATATACATTTCTAAGGATGTTCTCTTTAATGAGCATTGTTTTCCATACACCAACTCCTTCTTCCCTTCTTCTCAAGCCTCGGTACCCAATTCTGCTCACTTTCCTACATCTGCAATTCCTCTGTTATCTGCAGCATCTTCTTCTAACACTACACCAGGTTCACAACCCTCATCATCACATAACTTCCCTCTCCACACAGCATTATCAAGTCCTCAATCCCCACCATCTCAAAATTTACCTCAACCATCACTTGATCCACCCCAACCATTACAAACTTTACCTCAACCATCATCCAATCCACCTCCATCATCAGAAAATTTATCCCAACCCTCAAACACTCACCCTATGATCACCCGATCCAAAGCAGGAATTGTCAAACCTCGATTAAATCCTACACTCCTTCTCACTCACCTGGAACCTACCTCTCATAAGCAAGCCTTGCAGGATCCTAAATGGTTTTCCGCTATGCAAGATGAATATATTGCACTGATGAAAAATGGGACATGGTCCTTAGTTTCTCTTCCTGCAGATAGGCAGGCCATTGGCTGCAAGTGGGTTTTCAGGGTAAAGGAGAATCCTGATGGCTCTATTAACAAGTACAAGGCCCGGCTGGTTGCTAAAGGCTTTCACCAACAGCCAGGTTTTGACTATACTGAGACCTTTTCACCTGTAGTCAAACCTGTCACAGTAAGTTCTATTCTGACCTTGGCTATATCAAGAGGATGGCCCCTCCAGCAGATTGATATTAATAATGCCTTCCTCAATGGCATTCTAGAGAAAGAGGTTTATATGGTTCAACCTCCGGGTTTTGAGTCCTCTAACAGAAGCCTTGTTTGTAAACTTCACAAAGCTATGGCCTCAAACAAGCCCCTAGAGCGTGGTTTGAAAGACTTGTCTCAACTCTTCTCAAACTTGGTTTTACTTCCAGCAAATGTGATCCCTCTCTGTTCATACATCACACCTCCACTCACTGCATCTACCTCCTTGTTTATGTAGATGATATTATTATCACTGGCAGCTCCTTGTCCTCCATACAGCAGCTTATCAAGACTCTTAATTCTGAGTTTGCTCTTAAAGAATTTGGAAACCTTGACTATTTTTTGGGTATTGAGGTTCAACATCTTTCTAATGGGTCTCTTCTTCTATCTCAAACCAAGTACATCAAGGATATACTTGCCAAAGCTAAAATGTCAGATGCCAACAATATTTCTACTCCAATGGTTGCCAACCTTAAGCTCTCCAAGCATGGGACAGATTATGTTGAAGATCCTACTCTCTATAGATCAATTGTTGGGGCTCTCCAATATGCCACCATCACTAGACCAAAAATTTGCTTTGCTGTCAATAAAGTCTGCCAGTTTATGTCTCAACCTCTTGAGGATCATTGGAAAGCTGTTAAGAGAATTCTCCGGTATCTAAAGGGCACTATTCATCATGGTTTATTGTTGCAACCCTCCACCACATCTTTTCTTCCTATCATTGTCTTTTCTGATGCTGACTAGGCCTCAGACAGAGATGATCGTCGCTCCACCTCAGGGTCTTGCATTTTTCTGGGTCCAAATCTAGTTTCTTGGTGGTCTAGAAAACAAAATCTTGTTGCTCGTTCTAATACAGAGGCTGAATACAGAAGCTTGGCCTCCACTTTTGCTGATATTTTATGGCTGGAATCTCTTTTGAAGGAACTCAAGGTTTCCTTCAAGACTCCAATTCTCTATTGTGACAACCTAAGCACAGTTTCTCTCTCTCACAATCATGTTCTTCATGCTAGGACTAAGCATATGGAACTTGATATTTTCTTTGTTCGAGAAAAGGTTCTCGGCAAAAGTCTTGTGGTATCTCATGTTCCTGCAGATTTTCAGTTTGCTGATGTGCTCACTAAAGCTCTCTCTCCTCTTCGCTTCCAGGCTCTCAGGACCAAACTCAGGGTTTTTGACAAGTTGGCTCTTGCCTCCCCACCCTGAGTTTGAGGGGGGAATGTTAGTGATAGCTGATTGATGTTAGTAATAGCTTTCTATTGTAAGCTTAGTCCTGCGCATGCTTGTAGACCCATGTGGTCAGTTAGCTTCAGTTAGACTTGTTTAGATTCTGAGTCAGTTATAAGATGACTCAGCAATCTGTTACTTATGTTAGATTGTACAGAGGGTATATAAATACCTCTCAGCCCTTGTAATCATCAAGTACAATTCATAATTCAAGAAATCAAATATCAGAATTTCTCTTTTCTCTCAGTTTCTCTTTTGTCTTCTACTTCCTATATGCAATTCTAACAACAAGAAACCATGTACATTGTAATAAATAGAATTAGAACATACTAATCTCAACAAAATCGAAACCATTCATAATTATCTTTTGCCGGAGCTCCTCTTCTGTAATTGAATTCTTTAGACAGAGCGTGAATCACATTAAATATCCAGCAAAGATAAAGACTCTTGATGCAATGCATATAAACCGACATTGATTTGGGTTGGTTATCCCAAAAGAGTAATCAAGGCTCTCAAGGTTGTATTTTTATATGTTGGGATACAGTTATACTTCTGGCACCGCTAAATAAAAATGCAAGTTTAGGATGTTCCACAACAACACTTAAAGAATTCACTTTTCCTTTCCCTATACTGCTTCAGTAGACATGCATTCCAAGATATCCATGCACTAACTCTTAACTGTTAGAGTGGCTATTGTATAACAAGCAAGTGGATTGTAATAGTTATGTAGATATTCATGAGGAAGAAAATAACAAAATAAAATGAAGACCCATGCACTAACTGGTAGAATCATTCGTTCACAGTTAAGAAGAGCATTCGTTTTAGAACATTGCATCAATCAAAAGCCCACAACAACAAAAATGAAACTATTAACAGGACATATAAGTAACATGAAAACTATAAACAAAAGGTTAAGGGTAGCCCATTTTCCTCAAAACTCAACTTCTAAAATTTTCTATTTTAGTTTGGGAGCCAAAGTATAATTGATATAATCAATGACTGACTATCTCAAAAGTTTAAGTTCATGCATTTAGGGCTTTGGGCTTAAAGCCTGAACAATGCACAGGACCATCTTACACTGTTTAAATTCAATTTTTTATTAGAAGGTTGGGAAAGCAAGGATTGAACTCCTAAGTCCTAACTACTAGTTCAAGAGGCATTGATTTCATATCAATTACAAACAATCCCAAAAATGTAAGTTCCTAGTTGAAGGCTCAAGATTTGTTTTATATTTCTAACATATAAATTTCATCATTGCAATTTAACATTTTCCTTAGCATCTCCAGTCTACTTTCATATTAAAATCCTCCCCTCCCCTTCCCCCCTGCCACACACACACACACACATTCTAGCTTTATGGTTTTCAAGTTAGACTAGACATGTCAACATCCCTAGAAAAGACTAACTAACAAAATGCAGAAAGATCTAATCAACAGTAACAGAAAGTGACCCACCAGTATATAATATATATCCAGTAGGAATCAATTTCTTGCAGATCCAGTCTGGCACCAACGTTTCCAGAAATTAAATCAGAACTTTAACTTCTCCTACAGGGGTGACAGGATTAGTTAGCTACTCAGTTACCATGTACATTGTAATAAATAGAATTAGAATAAACCAATCTCAGTAAAACACAAACTGTTCATAATTATCTTTTGCATGAGCTCTTCATTTGTAATTGGAGTTCTTTTGACAGAAACAAATAAAGGCAGTGGCTGAAAATTGTTATTTACAAAATAGGATCTGGACCAGCTGGAGGTTTTGAAGTTATTAAAATTAACAAATGCATTTTGTAAAGATATCTATATCATAAAGTAATTTCAACATATATTATGAAACAAGTTATATCCTACAAGAAGACAACTTTGTGTAAAATGATGTATATACTAATTACTTCAACATCTCAAGTGAATATATTGTACATGAGTTATCTTTGTACGCAAACATCAACTTCCACATTAATAATGCACATATGTAGACTATGAATTAATATGTTAATAAAAGATTGGAAACAGAGGAATGTTAATTGACTTGTCAGCAGCAAATATTAGTAAAAAAATAAATCAAGGTTAAGGACAAAAAAGCAAACAAACAACAAAAGGTTCAGTCACCCTATCATCTAAAATTTGAGTTATATTTTTAGGGAAACATAACCTATTTTGTTTCCAAGGCTCTTCTGGTAATACTTTTCGGTCATGTCCTCTATCTAGTTATGTAATGTCACCTCACCTTATTGACTAATCTTTATCAGAGTGGTTTTGACAACCACTCCAATACAAAGTTTCATACAGTCACCATGATGAACATGAAACATATTTTCAACCTCTCCAATAGATACCATTTGAAGCAATAAACAATTTCATGAAAAACACTCTTCTTATCTTACCCTAAAGTAACAAAACTTACTCTATATATCTTTTCAATCACTTTCCTTGGAATCCTTTATAAGGATCTATTGCAAATTTTCATTCTTTAATCCTTTTTTCACAAAAAGTAGGAACCTATTATTTCCAAAACCAAAGGAAGGCTAGAAGCATAAATCATTACACAATTTAGAATGTATTTACAACTTGGATCAACTTCGTTATTTTTAAAAGCATTCAAGCTATACAATTCAAGAACTTCTTATTTAACCCATCTACCTCATACCCTATAACTTGCTAGTATGTTTGTCCCTTGTACTCATTTTATGATGTTCCATCTGTGTAGAAGATCAAAATAAACAAGGCAACAAAAATTAGTCACACTGATTTCACACCACAAGAGAATTTACCTTTAACATTAGTAGTGCTCCTTGTCTGAATAGATACCACTGTACTTTAAATACTAATTCACATTATCATCCAATGACTGCTTTGTTGTTGCCGCACAAATCATGTCTAAGAAACATCCATGTCCACAAATCTATTCCCTTTTAGCAGCAGGTTACTTTATGATTGTGGACAATTGAGATCAGCATCTAATTTTCTCTTTTTATGAGGATCTGTGAATCGAATATCCTCCATGCTACTTTTCTCTTTCAACACATGGATTCCACTTTGCTGGAATGCGAATGTAAAGTCAACCTCCATGTGGTTCCACTTATTTTCTAGAAGTGCTTTGTCTAGATTGTCATCAAAATTTTCCATTTGCATATGAAAAAGATGTAAATGATACGTTTCTGGACGCAAATATTCATTCCCAGGAATTCTACAAGAAAATTTATTGCCATTGATGGTCACGAATATATGAGAGCGTTTCCATGTTAATGGAGAGACAACACTGAGAACTATGGCAGGGAACTTGTTACGAAACCACAAAGAAATTGACAGTCCTTGCATGCACCTGTGGCCAAACCACTCTGGAATCCAAACTCGTGGCAAACGGAACCAGGTGTTTCCAGCCTCATGCAGTTCCTGTTAGTAAAAAATAATTCATATAAGTTGAGCAAAATTAAGTAGAATATCATTTGTCATTTATGAATTCAACAACATTAAAAGTATAATAAATCAAAACCTGATTCAGTAACTCGCTTTTCAAAGAGGAAGTCAAGGATTGGCAATTTAATGCAGAGAAAAGTTTTTAAGCTTCGTGGAATCCCACTAATTTGCTTAAGTTTCTTGCAATTATCCAAACTAAGAGATTCTAAGTTTGGTGGAATCTCTCCAATTTCCTGAAGTTCCCTGCAATTATCCAAACTAAGAGATTTTAAGCTTGGTGGAATCCCTCTAATTTCCTGAAGTTCCCTGCAGTAATTTAAATTGAGCTTTTGTAGAAAAGCCCATTCTTTGATGCATTCAGGAAGAATTGCGAATTGACTCTCTGATAGGTCTAATTCTTTCACATTAGCAAACCACTTGAGACCTATTGCCAAAGATTCTTCTAAAAGGAAGCATCTTTTGAGATGAAGACATTTTACATTTGAAGACAACATCACGCTCCTGTTTTCTTCACCCTCATCTTGTTTTGGGAATAGCCATCCCCCATTCTCAATGGTAAGCTTAGCCAAATTTCGCAACATGACAATGCTACTTGGTACCTGAACAATTCCACAATCACCCAAATGTAATATTTGGAGCCGACAAAGATTTTGAAATGAAAATGGCAATTCTATTATGGGAGATCTCTCATCGGTGAGTCGAATATCCTCTATGCTACTTTTCTTTTTCAATACATGGATTCCCCACATACGGATTAGGGATTTATCATCTATCCTAACCTCTGCAAGGTTCCACTCATCTTCTAAAAGTGCTATTTCCATATTATCATTGAAATTTTCCATTTGCATATGAAAAAGATGCAAATGATGATCTGATTCAAACGGCTTTTCTTTATGCTCTGAATCCTTATAGGAAAATGATCTGCCATTGACGGTTACAATTATAGAACCATAGTGCCTCCATGTCTTTGTAGCAACACAGAGAATTAAGGCAGGGAATTTATTACGAAACAAGAAAGAAATTGATTGTTTATTTCTCTGGTGATCGAACCAGTGTGGAACATTGAATGATTGTGGCAGACGAAAATTGGTCTTTCTAGCCTCATGCAGTTCCTGCTAATATTAAATAAATCATGAGTTTTTCAATAACTTTAAGTAGAAGTATCAATTATATAATTAAATGCATGAAAAATGAAACAAATCAAGACCTGATTCAATAACTTGCGTTTGCATGAGGAAGTCAAGGATGAACAGTTTAAGGCTGAGAAAGTTTTTAAGCTCGGCGGAATCTCTCTAATTTCCTCAAGTTGCTCGCAATAATCCAAACTAAGAGATTTTAAGCTTGGTGGAAGCCCTCCAATTTCCTGAAGTTCCTTGCACTTATCCATTCTAAGCATCCATAAAAAGTGGAATTCTTTGATGCATTCAGGAAGAATTTTGAATTGATTCCCTGATAGGTCTAATTCTTTCACATTAGCAAACCACTTGAAACCTATTGCCAAAGACCCATAAAGGTTGCAGTTCAAGAGCTGAAGAAATTCTACTTTTGAAGAATGCATTGAGCTAACTTTTTCTCCACCCTCTTGTCTTGGGAGTAGCCATCCCCCATCCTTAATGGTAAGCTTTGCCAGTTCTAACATCATGACAATGCTACTTGGTAGCTGAACCATCCCACATTTCTCCATATATAATGTTTGGAGCCTAGTAAGATTTTGAAATGAATATGGCAATTCTTTTATGGGAGTGTTTTGCAAGCGAAGGTGTGTTATATTACCCATCTTTCCTAATATTTCTGGAAAGCTCTCAAGACTACTACAATATGAAAGTTTGAGCACTTCAAGAGAGGGCAGTTTGAGTGGTGGAAAACTCCTGAGCTTCTTGCAACCTACAACATCCAAGATTTTGAGTTTATCCAGTGACCCAACCATGGGTGAAATACTCTCAAGATTATCACAATATGAAAGATACAGTTGTTCAAGAGAGGTTAACTCTAGTGGTGGAAAACTCTTGAGCTTGTCGAAATATGAAGCTCTTAAGATTTTCAGTTTTCCCAACAACCCAAGCCCAGGTGGAAAACTCTCAAGACTATAACAATCTGAAAGATTGAGTTGTTCAAGAGAGGGCAATTCCAGGGGTGGAAAACTCCTCAGCTTGCTGCAACCTTGGGCACTCAAGATTTTAAGTTTACCTAATAACCCAACCGATTTGTGAATTTCAGTTAAATTATTCCAATTTTCAAATGAAAATTCTTCTAAGTTTGGGAGACCAGATATGTCAGGTATCTGTCTTAATTCACAGTCATATATATTTAAAACTCTCATGTCCTCGAACTTCTGTAGAAAAGAAATAAAAAAAAACCAAATGAATAATCTAAAAGTGAATTTATTAATATTCAAAGTTAGGAGTATAAATTCATTATACTTGCCTTCACCATCATATGAAAATCAAATGGTAGATTACGTGATCGCCATTCCAGCACTCTTAAGCATTTTGGAAGATATTTTGGATTTTCGGAAAAACCACCATCTCTAACAATAAGTGTTCTGAGGTTGTCCATCTTCTTCAAAGCCTCTCCATCCCATTTTATAAGGTTTTCCATCTTCTTCAAAGCCTCTCCATCCCATCTCCTGTGGTTTTCCATCTTCTTCAATTTTATGAGGTTTTCCATCTTCTTCAAAGCCTCTCCATCCCATTTTATGAGGTTTACCATCTTCTTCAAAGCCTCTCCATCCCATTTTATTTCTACTGGGGAATAATTCATGTGTATGATTTCAATTTTATCGGTTCCCTTTTATACATAAAAAATAAAACACAAATCAACTAAAATACATACATACATACATACATACATACATACATACATACATACATACATATACATATATATGTTATAGGACTCCAACACATATGTCAAAGAGAAGTTTACACAATATAATATAAAGGGAAAAATTATAATGTAAGCATTAATAATCAAGAAAGCTAAATCAAAGTTAAAGATGAAAAACCAAATTATTCACATCAATCTTACTCACCGAATTTTTTTCTAAAACTTGAATTATATCATTAGAAAACCATAATCTACTCCGTTTTCCAGGATTTTCTGGTGATTCTTGTCGTACAATTTCTTTCCCCATATCCTCTATCAAGTCATGTAATGTCACACAACCAAACTCAATCTTTATAATAGATTTTTCGACCAACACTCCTATGTGATGTTTCTTGCTCTCACCATAATGAGCATGAAGTATTCCTTCTACCTTTTCCAAGCGGTATCCTTTAAAACAACAAGCAATGTCAAGAAAGACACTTTTTTCTGATTGATCCAACGCATCAAAACTTACTTTAAGAATATTTTGGATCTCATTATTAGGAATCCTTTCATACCGATCTAATGCAGATTCCCATTCTTCTACACTTTTCTTAAACAAGTGGGAACCTATTACTTCCAAAGCCAACGGAAGGCCAGAAGCATAAGTTACTGCACGGTTTAAAATATCCAAATAACTTGAACAAACTTTGTCAGTTTTAAAAGCTTTCCATTTAAGCAATTCAAAAGCATCTTTCTTGTTCAGCTCCTTCACCTCATATGTACTTTCAACTTCATGATATGTTAGCAAGTATTTTTCCCGCGTGGTGATAATAACTCTACTACCAGGACCAAAGCATTGTCTTTCAGCAAGAGCCTCTAATTGCTCTCGCTTGTCAACATCATCTAGAATCAAAAGAATCTTCTTGCTTTGTAATCTCTGTTGTATTATTGAAATTCCTTGTTTGACATTTGTTAACTTAATTTCCTTCTCTCGGACTATTTCAGAAAGGATGATATTTTGGATGTGAGGCAATCCATCTTTCTTTGAATTTTCTCTAACATTTTCAAGAAAACACATACCTTCAAAATGGTCAGCAACCGAATTATAAACTGCTCGAGCAAGGGTTGTTTTACCTATACCGCCAATTCCATGAATCCCTACTATGTGGACTTTATCATCAGACCCAACATCTAAAAGAGATGTTACATGTTGCTTTTTGGTCTCGAGTCCAACTAGGTAATTATGAACAGCTAAAGTAACAGGTTTAATCTCTCTCGAGACTTGTTCAACGATCTTTGCAATGAACTTGTGTTCATATCCATCCCTGCCCAGCCCAATAAGAGAAGTCAAGTTCATTCTAGTACATCATGTCCATGTTTTTCTTTTACTTATTTATTACAGCTGAAATTGCAACAATGATTAGACAAAGTGAAAAGCAAAAAAACCGAAATATAAGGACATACCCAAGCTTGAAATGCCAACCGGACAAATTAGCCACTTTATGCAGAGCCATCTTCCAATTTTGCAATCTTTGTATGTCATCTTTAAACCTCTCCTCATGCTTAGCTATTGCTTCTCCATAAGTCCCGGTCAGCTTTCGTACATGAGAAGGGTCCACGTCATAAAATACCGGCAAAACCAGTCGACCCTTTCCCTTAATGCTATCAAGAATGTTGGAAAGTTCATTCAAGCAAAATGATGAAGATGCATAGTTCTTAGAGAGCACAATGATAGCAATCCTAGACCCTTCAATGGCCTTGAGAAGTGATGGTGTGATTTCCTCCCCTTTCTGAAGCTCCTCCTCATCCATGAAAGTGTGGATTCCCCTACGAAATAGAGCGTCGTAGAGATTGCCAGTAAAATTATAACGAGTATCCTCGCCCCTGAAGCTGAGAAACACTTCATAAGTGAATGAAGAGAAAGAGGAAGAGGTTGGTAGATGAGCCATGAGAGAAGAAAGGTCAGTTAGTAAGGTTATGAGAATATGGATCGATGGAGATCGAGTCGGTGTTGAATGTTCAAAATCAAACAAACAAAGAATGAATGAAACTGATATATATATATATATATATATATATATATGACACTAAACAGTAAGGAATTAGGAGAAATCAAAATGTATTTATAAAATCAAAGAATCCGATAATTGCGAAGATTCCTTCTTCTCCGTGTGGGCCGGACAATATAGTGCTAACTGCGGGAGATGCTTTTGGGATTTGGGAATGGGGTATATTATGGGGGTGCGAATAGTAAAAAAGGGGTTCCAAAAGCAACTCCGGCTAACGGATAACTCGCCCCCTTTTTATCATTATGCATCTTCCTCCGTTTCCCACATTATTTTTTCGGAGTTGCTTTTGGAACTCCCCTTTTTGCTATTCACACCCCCCTAATGTTTAGAATTTTTCAAATCCCGAACCTACCCCTGATGATGTGTATATAATGTCAAATCCCTAATGAGTCTTCTTCTCTATCTGGTCCCCGCTGTCTCCCTCAAAGGCTGCATTTTATGGATTATAGCTCACATTTGGTCCCCACTTGTTCCCAAAACAGTCAACAAAGTTCCATACTTGGTAAGTTGAATATTATTAATTGCTCACATTTGATCCTCACTTGGATTATAGCTCACATTTTGTCCCCACTTAGATTATAGCTCACATTTCGGCCGAGGATCACGTTTTTTATTGATTTCCGAAAACTAAAATCCGGAACCTTCCGGAAATTAACTTCCGGTAACATCCGGAAATAAAAAAAGCTCCTAAATCGTTTCCGGAAGTTGTTCTTTGAAGATTAGATTCCGGAATGTATTTCCGGACGGATCCGGATGTTAACTTCTGGGAGTTGCCGGAATTAAGCTTCCGAAAAGCAATTAAAAGATGTTTCTGGACTTATAAATCCGTAACTATCCGTTAAAATTATTTTATCGTTTTTATCGTAACTAGGGGAGAGATGTAACACTCGCGTTTTTACCGTTTTGTCATTTTTGTCGTTTTGAGTGTTTTATTGGATTTTGAGTGATTAAAATTATTTTTAATCATCAAAATTTATATTTTTGGATTTAGAATTAAATTTCCTATTTTTAGGGAATTTCTAGGAATTTTTGGGGTTTTTTTTGTGAAAATGACCTTTTTGCCCCTCCTGTCCCTTGAACCGGGCTCGAATACTCTTGATCCGGGCCAGAAAAATTTACACTGACTCACCTTGACACATCATAACAGCCGTGCATGCAGAATAATGTGCATGGGAGACACTTGTAAATTTTCCCCTTTCTTACAAGACAAGTGTGCAAGCAAATAAGCCATGTGTCATTTATGTTTCCTAAAGCAAAAACTCCACTTTCTTCCTTTTCCTTTCACATGCAAACCAGAATTTTTTTCTCTCATTTCACTCATTCTCATCCTCTTACAGCCGTGAGCTTCCTTCCCATTTTCTCTCAAGTTCTCCATTTTTTTCTCCACACACTTGCAAGCAAAAAGTTCCATTTTTGAACCAAGCCTAAACACCTAACCTCCAAACCTTGTGAATCCTTCACTTTGGTGGTCAAAAGGAGCTCAAGAAGGGAGCTGTTTTGGGACTGTTTTCTGCACCTCATTCTTGAGGAAATTTCTTAAGTAAGGGGGGAGAGAACTTGAACTCTAGTAGGATTGGTGACTAGAGTCAAGGATTTGCCCTTGAATCCTTGTTTTAACCTTGTTTTTCTCTTGAAATAATTCTGTTTTTCTTATCTATGGCTAGCTGTATGTTTCTACATTGTTTTAAGGCTTGGAAATGTGATTGATTGATGGTTTATGTTGCATGCAAAGTAAAGAAATTGATTTGTAAAAATTTTCTCTTTTCCCCCACATGCATGCGGCCAAGAGAGGAAGAATGTGGCTGCATGTATTTGAATATTTATTTGATGTTTACAATGTGTTTAAATGATGATTATGAATGCATACACATGGCTGGTTGTTTGTGATAATTTTATGTTTGCCTTAATGCATGAAATGTGTTTGAATTGATGTTGTTAATGCATGCAAAATCATGAAATTTTTGTTGGAAAAGTTTCCCCCTTTTCCTTGTATAGCTCTCGGCCATGAGCTAAAATCTGGACAGTAAGTATTTAAATTCTATTTGATGTTTAAATCATGTTCATATGATGAATATAAGTGCATGCATGTATTTGGTTTGAATTATAAAATTGATTGGTATGTTGTAATCTTGAAAATTGATGTTTTGAGCCTATAAATCATGTATGAAGTTTATGATGATGTTTGGTGTGCAATTGATGAATTGGTATGAAAATAGTTGTTTAAAGTGCTTGTTAATGATTATGCTTGATTTTGGTGAAGTTTGGAAATGGTTGAAAAATTGGCATTTTTTATGAACATTCAAGGTGTTCTTGATGTTCATGAGTTGTTCTTGATGAAACTCATCAAGAATGCTCTTTGATATTGAAAAGATCCAATGAGTGTTGGAAATGTGTTTATGAGCCTTAGATGGTCCAAAAGGACTAAGAAGCAATTTTACAAGTGAAAGGACTAAAGTGCAATTAAGAATAAGTCTTTAAAAATAAATAAAACAAATTCGGATTTCCAATTCCAACCAAGTAAAAGTCAACTTAAAGGTCAATATTTTAGGTTGCCATGACTAAAAATAAGTTCCTAAGAGTTATAAAACCTTTAGGCCTTTAATTTAAGTTTAAAACCTTTAAGAAAGGGAGTTAAAGACTCATTAAAAGTCAATCAAGATTAGATTATGAAATTAAATTTAGATTGGAGTTGGACTTCAACTCTAATTCAAGTTATTAAGAAATTAAAACTTAGAAATTAATTAGTAGACTTAGCTAATCTAATTACCTAAGTTAAATTAACATAATCTACTTAAGTTAATTAAGTAACGGATGATTAATTAAGGCTAAAGTTAATTAACCTTAATAAAAGTATTAAGTAATTAATTAGTAATGATGATTAAGAATTAACTAACTATGATTAACCTTAATCAAATGTAATTAAAAGCTTAATCCAAGATTAAGGAAGAGATTAAGACTTAATTAAGGAGGATTAAGATTAATTATAGCCCAGTTAATGAAGATTAATTAAAGGTTAAACTTAACTTTAATTAATCATACAAGAAGGATTAGGATAAGTAATCCCATTCATAAGACACAATCATAAGTCTTAGTAAATTATAGGACGTAAGTAGACATGATTATTAAGAATATTAGTACAAGTCACTATAAAAGATTATAACCAACATCCCCTTTCTTACATAAGACTTGAGAAGCTTAGTGAGAGAGTGTGGCTCCAACCCAGGATAGGGTTTGGCTTTCCTTGTGAAGGGGAGACTTTGAATCGGGCCGTACCACGGGGAAGTGGTGACGTAGAATGATTCAAGGGGCTTCGCCTGTAAGGATGTGTTGCTTTAAAATCTTGTTGTGTGACATGCATCATAAAGCATTGATGACGTTCGAGGTTGAAAACCTTACGACCTATATGGCATTGACACTTGGTACAGTGTGAAATCGGTTGGGAAGGGTGCAACTGGGTTTTGCAAAGAACGCCAGTGGGTCCTCAAAAGGGACGTCAGCCCTGAGGATAGCCTAGCTCTTGGAAGATCTCAGGTGACATAGGTTAGCTCCCTACTGTCGAGATCGGGGAACCCAGCTTAGCTATTCCTGTCGCTCTCATGATTTTCGGGGTCAGTTGAGATTGTCCGGAAGAACGCTTAAATGATTTGGCCAAAAATGAATAAGCAATGCTCTTTGTACCATGCTAGTACGGACTCTAACTCCTGATACGTTGCGCATATATGGTCGGGCAGTTGCTGTGTGCACTGCGGATGGTGATGTTTCCCTGGGCCCGCATGCATTAGATGTTGCATTATAATAAGTAAAGTCGCATTCATATGAGTACATTATGATGACATGTTTTGTGTTGCCTATCGATTGGACTGTGTTGACTGTCTGTGTATGTGTGCTCTAGTTTACTGTATCCTACATGCTGTGAGTTCATGCGATGTTCTCACCCTTCTTTTCTATCTCTTGTTGCTGTATTCTTCTCGTCACGTCGATAACCGGTATCAGAGACTTTAGCTATGACGTCAATGCAAGTGCGACTACGGTGGATGCCGAGGGGCACCTGGAGGGTGACAGACATCCCTCGCAGATGTGAGTTTTCGGGAGGAAGTCCGTGTCATCATTTCTCATCTCGGACTTCCACTTGTACCAGAGCTGGACTTCATCGTACCTGTGACCCTCGAGTTTCCGACGCCACCTAACTTGGTGCGCCATTCTACCTTCCGTCCTTCACGTCGTCGCCCCGCTTCTTCTTCGTCGTCGTGGTCATCTCGGATGGCTGATATGGTCGGGCCAGACTCTCTTAGGTACTCACCTTCTTCTGAGGCGCCTGATTCTCAGCCTAAGCGTAGTAGCACTAGTAATGACGAGTAGGACTAGTGTGGTTTTGAGTCTAGGTAGTAGCAGCTCTGATTTAGTAACCTCTTATTTTGTATTTTGTTGAGGTCTCGTTTATTTTAGTCTACTACTAGAACTCATGTTTTGATGTGGATATCTTAATGACTCGAGAGATACGCTGACACTATGATGTATGTATATATTTATGATGTTTCTTCCCTTTTAATTGATTTTATAATTGTGTGTATGCTATGTATGTACGCGAGGTGATAATCGTCTAGATGTTTTCAGAAAATGAGTTTCGAACTTAAGGAAAGGATATTTCATAAATACTTAAAATGAATTAGAGATATAATAGATTGGTAATGACTAAACTCTTTTCAAAAAAAAAATAATTTCCATATTTTGATGTTTTTAAAACAGTAAGCTGGACGGTTACGTGTTATAATGTGATATTCTTAGCGGTATAACTAAGGGTGTCGCAGGGAGCGCTGAGTGATGCGGGTGGGGAGGGAAGTGGGTTATAATTTAAGTTGGCCAAGGGCATTATTGGAAGTTCCGGAAAGTACCAAACATTAGGGGGTGTGAATAGTAAAAATAGGGGTTCCAAAAGCAACTCCTTATTTTTTTCTTGTTTCAACTTCATTAAAGATGTATGAAAAATATATAATTTCACACTTTCTTTTTTCTTGTTTCAACTTCATTAATGACAAACTCTAACTGATTTTTTATTTTTAAATCATAATTTCACAAGGTCTCACTGAAAAATATACAAGACTCAATTTTTTTTTTAACAAAACCTACATGAAATATTTATATTTATATCTTTTCTTTATATATATAAAAGTAAGGTAGTGAAAGTGGCAAATGAGATTTAAAGTGAGGGCACAATAGTAAATTCCTTTAAGCAAAACTTCTAAAAATAGAAAGTATCTTTGACATTTTAAATTATTAATATTATGCATCACGATTAATTAACTATAGTAATTATATTAAAGTAAATACACTATAAAATAAAAAATTATGATAATAAAAAATATAAATAATGATAATTTAAAACATTTCAATAATTTTAAACAAATAAATAATAATAAGAAATTTAAAACATTTTCAAACACTTAAAAACTAATTTATAATTATGTTGGTAGTAATTTTAGTAATTATTTAGTTATGGTTATTTTTATATAAAAAAACAATATTATTTAAAACACATTTTAACAATTTCAATATTAAAAATGAAATGTTTATAACATAAATAAAAACATAATGCGAAATTTAAAATATAATAAAATATTTTTAAAAAATAAAAATTTATTTAAAAAATAAAAAATATAATATGAAATTTGAAACATGGTCAAACACTTAAAAATTATTTAATAATTATAATAACAATAATTGTATTAATTATTTAGTTATAGTTACCTTTATTATATCAAACATCAATATCAAATATCAGTATTAAAGGTCATTTTAATAGTCTAAATATATTAAAAAAAGGTTTATAAGATAAATAAAGATATACTATGAAATTTAAAATAATATTAAAAAATATTTTATAATTACGTTAATAGTAATTATAATAACTATTTAATTAGTATTCTTCTATGGGTTTCCTATTTTTGTTTAATGGGTCTTTGTCATCTAAGATCAAGAACAATGTTTTTTAGTTTTCATGCTTTGTAAATGTCAAAGTCCCAAAAAAAAAAAATTGTAATTGGTTATGACCATCTTCATTTGGTTTTTGAGTTTTTTTTTAAGTTTATTGTTGACAATGATAAATGAAACATTGAAAATGTTGCAGAATTTCTTTAATTGGTAATCTTTGTATATGTTGCAACAACTTAGTTGTTTTGCAAAATTTCACTTGAAAGGAAAATTAAAATTTGATTTGGTTATGGGTAAAACTAGCTAGCAAAATTTTTAAGTGGTTGATGAACTGAGCAATGCCTATAACCCATAAAATTTTATTTCTGTTCAATTGTATTGCCAAATGCAAGGATATATATGTTGACAAGAAAATTATTGGTGTTTAGAAAAAATATTATAGTTCGGTCTATTTGAATTTAAACCTTAAATAAAATAATGAACGTTATGTCTGAAAACAATTCCAAAAATCTTAAAGTTTTATCCTATACAGGAGGCATTCTTGGAGTACTAGAAAAAATGCTCTAAAAGGTCATTCATGTTTTTTTACATCATGTATGCACTAAGGGGTCATTCCATAAGCATTAGGGATAACGGATTATATATTATATTGTATGAATTTTTTATTATAGACCGGATAACAAATCAAATAAAATAAAACATTTTCAAATAAATAAAAAATATAAAAGACTATAAGATATAAGAGTGTGTTATGAATAAAAGATGTAATGATTTAATTTAACACTATTTGATAATTGAGAATAGGGAATATTAATCATATATAAGGGAATCTCTTTGGAGAAAAATCCGTTCAGTAGTATTTAAAGGGGGTATGAGAGGGAAAGTTTCAAAAATTGGTCAATTTCATGGATATGTACAAAAAATTAAAATATGACTTTCATGGAAAAAGAGTCGGTAGAGAGTATCATTGAAAATGGTGATGAGACATATTTTCAGTTAGATAAATAGGTTAATGGGAGCAATTATAGGACAAATAGTTATCAACCTTTAAAAAGAGTTAGTTATTCAATTAAAAATGTAATATATAAAAAATTCTTTGACAAACTACAAAAAAGAATAATAGTTCCTTTTTTAAAAATGTACTTTTGAAACTTTTAGAATGTTTAGATAATCATTTTTTTTGGGAAAATATTATGTAATCAATAAATTAAAATAATTTTTAAAGTTATTATAGTTTTTAACTTCTTTTATAAATATAATTTAAAATAGGATTTAACGGATATACACAAACAATAAAAAAAAATTACATATTGGGGTGAAATAAAGGAGAAATGGAAGTAGCTTGAGTTTGTTAGGATATATTGTGCAAATGAAAAATAGAGGCAGAGATAAAAATAAAAGATGAATAGAGAAAAATAATCATTCACATTAATATGTAATTTTTAACTTTCATATATTATGAATTCTATTTATTAAAAAACTTTATATGTTTTTTTTGTCAAATTATTATTGTATGCCTAATATGACAATATGTCTCGTGCATGGCACGGGTACACAACTAGTATATAAAAAGTAAGGTGGTGAAATAATCCTTTGATATTTAAAAGAAGGATAAAATGGTAAATTTCTTTCAATAAAACTTCTAAAAATAGTAAGTCACTTTTATATATTAAAATGTTAGCATTATTAATATCATTAATTATGTTAATGGAAAAAACACTATTACTAACTTATAAAAACAATCATAAATAATAATAATAAAGACATATCCTCTAATTTACCTCAAAGCCTATACTCTTTGTTTTACTTAATTGAATAATTTAATTTATTAGATAAATTACAAATACTAGCTAATATCCGAAAAAATGATTAAAAGTGGCTTAAATTAATTGAGATAAAATGCATAAATCAATAAGTAGGGGCAATGATAAAAATAAATAATACCAAATATTAAATTAAGCACTTTTTAACAAATAAAAATGAAAAATGTTAGTCACATATGAATCTCTTTGATGTAAAATGCTTTTAGTTAAACGTGTGAAGTGACGTCGGATAGAAAAGAGGATATTAGAGGGAATAGACTTAAGAAAAATTGAAATAAGAGTTTCATGATATGAGAGTTGATGAAGGAAATGATTGGAAATGGAAGGAGAAGTTAAAAGATGGGTTCTATGCTTATTAGCGTTCATAAGAATTTACCTCAAAAACCTATAACTTTGACTAATATTTGTATTACTTAATTAAATAATTTAATTTAATTGAAAAATTACAAATATGAATTCCTGAAAAATAATTAAAAGTGACTTAAATTAATTGTAATAAAATACATAAATCAAAAAGTGAGGACAATAATAAAAATAAATAATACAAAATTATTAAATCATGCAATTTAACATATGAAAATGAAAATTATTAGTCTCATGTGCATCTCTTTGATTTAAAATGCTTTTAGTTAAATATGAGATGTGGTGTCGGGATAGAAAAAAGGATATTAGAGGGAAAAAGACTTAAGAAAAAATTGAAATAAGAGTTCCATGATAGAAGTGTTGATGGAGGGGATGATTGGAAATGGGAGGAGAAGTTAAAAGATAGGTTCTATGCTTATTAACGTTCATAAGAATTTACCTCAAAAGCCTATAACTTTTACTAATCTTTGTTATTTGAGAAATTACAAATATTAATACCTGAAAAATAATTAAAAGTCGTTTAAATTAATTGCGATAAAATGCATAAATCAAAAAGAGGGGGCAATAATAAAAATAAAAAATACGAAATTATTAAATTAAGCACTTTTTAAAAAATCAAAATGAAGAATGTTAGTCACATGTGAATCTCTTTGATGTAAAATGGTTTTAGTTATATATGAAAAGTGCAGTCAGGATAGAAAAGAGGATATTAGAGGGAATAAGACTTAAGAAAAATTGAAATAAGAGTTCATGATAGGAGAGTTGATGGAATGGGTAATTGGAAATGAGAGAAGAAGTTAAAAGATAAATATATTCTATGCTTATTAATTAATGTTCATAAGAAGTTAGATATTTTTCAATATCTAAAATGTTATATATATATATATATATAAGTCTTCTAAAAATATGACATTAATGGATATTTAATTATTTAATTAATTGTTGTCATTTTTATTTTAGAAATATAACATCTTTTTTAATATTTTAATTCATATTAACAGTCCATGTGTTACAGATAAATAATTTGATAGGTTTGATGATGTTTATAGTTTTAAAATTCTTAGTGCAATAAGTTATTTAAAATTTTCAAACCATAACATTAAAATTAAAGCAATATTTCTATCATATTATTGAGAAATATAAATTTTTCTTTTAGATTATGCAAAATGGTGCATGACTTATAATCACTCAAATGAACACGTATATTTCCAAAGGAAGTGTTATATAAAACAATGTTAGAGAAAAGATTTAATTTCAAGGTTTTCATTAATTTCATTAAATAAAAGTATTGTTTTTAAATTTCAACACAAACAATTTGTAATTGTCATTTTATTTATAATTATAATAAATAAAAGACTTATATATATATAATTTGTCTTATATTTAACTTTAATTTTATATTTTGTTTAACTCTATATTCAACAATTGTCTATTTTTTTATATTTTAATATACAATTTATTCATTAATATTATTTTATTAATTCATATATTATATCTCGTGCAACACATGAGTATTATACTAGTTTATTCAATAATAAAGATGTATGAAAGAATACATTGGTAACATTAATTTTTTTTATACCATAGGCATCACTCTGCACTCTTGTAGATTATCCGAACATACTTATTTAATGTTTCAAACATAGGTAGGTGTTTAAAAAATAATAGCATAAGACAAAAGTCCTACAGCTTTAAATTTCACTGATAGGTACAATGGGAAGATTTAAGAGCAAAGAGAGTCGTGTTGACTTGTCAAGCAACACCAACCCAAATTTCCACAAATTTATAACATAAGACATTTAAAAAAAAAAAAAAACCGCAAAGGAAATGGAGGAATGGTGCTATTTACCATTGCCCTTCAAACAAGTTCTTATGTGAAATCCTTAATTTCTTTGTCAATTTCTTTGCAATGTGGACATAAAATATATAAATATCCTCCTTATTATAATCACTATTACGATTTTTTTAATATGAGTAATGTTGCACAGGGTAATAAATTAAAGTAAAAGATTTTATTGTAAAGTGTAACAATTCATATTATGAATGCATTGAATGTTGTTATAGTTATAATTTTCAATAAAAGTAGATATGAATTCTCTATGAGAACATGTGAAGGCTGGAAATTTGATATATTAAGTACTCATCTATTTCACATTGATGCACTAAATGCACAAAAGATTTAATCAACGTTAAACAAAGATTCACCACCAATTCATCATATACAATGAGTCAATTTATTTGTGCTTAAAAAAATACTTTTTTAAATTGTTTAAAAAAAGTAATTTTATTTTAGAGATTCTTGTATAATCAGAAATAAATTTTCATTTGGTTTCAATCATAAAAAATACTTTATTTTCCACAATAAATGCTTTCACGTTGTTAAAAAACATTTTATCAATCATAAAAACGTTTTTTCTCTCTTTAATTTTAACTAATTTTTTCAAAAGTTGCTTCTTAAAAAAAAGCAGAAAATTAAATTGATTATTTTCTGATTCTGATTCTTGAAAAAAGTTTAGGCAAACATCTTAAAAATTCTTATAAGTGATTTAAAAAAAAAAGATTCTTTTAAGAAATAATTTTAAACAAATGGACTCAATATCTCCTTGAGAAACCAACTTCTTGCAAATGAAATCCAGTTTGGTAGCAGATTAATTCCTTTGAACAATTGTTCTTATGCAAAGTAGATATATTGTAACATATATGAGCCAGATGTAAAAATATTTAAACATATAATAGAACACAAGGAACTAAATTAAAAAATAAATAAAAATCTGCTAGGAAAGTAATAATTAGAAGTTCTTTTTCCAATCAAAACAAACCTGTAAAATACTTAGCAATATATGCAAATATTGTCAATACCGGTCACGCGCGGAGGAATAATAGTAGAAAAACAATATTTTTAAAAGTTTCGAGTATAAAATTCTAGGGAGAATGAAACAAATTTATCCAATAGCTAATCCATTGGGAAATATAAATTATGTAAAAGATAATAGGGACAGCTTGCATTGGCAAGGAAGGGACAACTTCTCTTGTCATTTTAACCCTACAAGCAGGGACTTGTCTTAAGACAGGACTACTCACAATTTCCATAAAGATGGAACTCACTAGTTTGTCAAACATATCTTCATAATATAAATTAATTTTCACATAGAAGAGGATGCAAATTACCTTTCTATATTATATTGTAGCAAATGCTATCCTAGCACTAAGACATAAAATAATATTAAGAAATAAAATCAGAAATTGATAAACTTCAGTTAGTCAGGGAAATACACCTAATCTGCTCTTAAGCTTCAACTTTCAATGCACCCAAATAAACTAACCAAAATACCTACTCATTTGAAAACTATGTATTGGTTTGTAGAATTCTGAACCAAATATACACTATTTCTATAAAAGTGTAGACGGCACATTGAAGCAACCAAAGTGTGGGAACCCTTTGACTGGCTTCATTCTTCAAGTCTTATATTATATTATATTAGTACTACCATAATAATCTTCACCAATTTTTTAGCTCTCTTGATGGGGAATGGGGACATGAGAGGCTAACACCCCAATGGATCTCATTGTATAGAATTTGGGCAACTTGCAAACAATTTATGATATATTAGAATTGGGTTTCATGGGTTTAGTGTTTGGACATTCCATCCCTAAGCAAGCATCATACTTTGTACTCATAAACATCAATCTTCTAACACATCATTTGGTGAAATTGGGTTTCTAAGCATAAAAAATAGCAAATGTCAGATTTTTTTTTTTCTCTTAAGGGACCAATTAGGCACTACACAAAGAACTATGTAACAGATCATGACCCAAATTACACATTCTTAAAGATTTATTAAAAAAGAAACATTTTGGTTCAAAATGAGAAGCAGACAATGGATTAAATTATAGTGCACAGCCTAACTGGTTACAATATCAAGAAACATTTCGCTTGCTCAAGTGATATTGTGACCACTTAACAAGAACAAGGGCAGCAATAATTTGAATATAATCTCTTAAAATAGTGTTACTTTTCAACATGAAATTTGACATCACTTTCAAGTTTAATACTAATTTTTAAAAATTAAATAAAATTATCTCATAAATATTTTACTGCTTAAAATTTTTAAACTTAATTATTTTATAAGATGACATGTGTTTTTAAGTAAAAATGTTATTATATTATGTCTCTGCAGGACATTACTAAGCAAAACAAACTCGTTATATACGATGTGTTATAAAGCAATTTTGTTACCAAGTGTTATAAATTACAGTAATCTGTACATGCCTCATAAATCAGTAACAGGAAAAACAAACTCGTTACCCTGTTATCCTAACATCACAACTTATTATAATAAGATAATTTGCACAAAATTTGGAGATAAAAATTCAATGGGATGAATTGATGTATGTCAAGTTTGATTGTAGAAACCAAAGAATGATATATAAAGAGGTTTATGATCATGGAAATGATCTTTTATTAAATTCATTATCCTCGCAAACCTATCTTTGCTTACTTTACCCCTCTTGCTGTCTGATTGGTTGATATTAGTAGGTATATATCATAATCATAATCCAATTATTATAAAGCATGTTGGAGAGGAAATTGTATTTCAAAAAAAAAAAAAGATAAATACATGAAGTAGAGGAAATTACATGAAGTAGAAGATAAGTCTCATCGTTGCAGACAATTACTTCCAAGTCAATTAAAGTGGCAAGCTTGACTATAGCAGAAGAAACAAATGTTGATGACAGTACTAGCCAAGCCTTACATTATCGAATTATTTCAATCCAAAACCATTTTGAAGTTGATGACAAAAGAAATGCAACATGCATATTTAATTGAACACCACACCACTCCAGTTTAGCTTGTTGATGCAATGTTACTTAGCTTCTGAGAGAATGAAAAATGAAGTGGTAAGAATAAGATATATAATTAATGAGGTCACATGGCTAAGTAGAAAACAAGTGAAAATTTTAGGTATGCTGGCGCTATAGGTCACATGTTCGGTTGGTGAATTGGAGAGGATGATGGATGTGGAAAGAAACAAGGATGATATAAGGATGATATAAGAACGGTGGTGATAAAAGAAAAATATGCATAGTGAGCTTAATAGTTAAAGGTTTGAAATAAAGAAGTGAGAATACTGAAAGGTCACTAAACAACGGACAAAAAAAAAAAGATAACAAGGCAACCTGGTGTGAAACATTGAATAAGTACTGCAATTTGGTAAGGTGGCTGAAGGAAAGAGTCAGAACAAAGTTGAAGCAGTCAAAACAGATAATCATGATGACTAGAAAATGAGATCAAGTAACTTGGGGCCGTTCGGGTGGTTGCGAGTTTTCAGTTTTTGATTTTTAAAGATTTTCAATCAAGTTTTTACAACTCAAAACCAAAAACTGAAAACTTGATTTTGTGGTTTCCAAAACAGGCATTTTGAAAACCACAAAAAAGTGGTTTTCAATTTTTAGTTTTGAGTTGTTAAAAACCAAAAAGTGAAAACTCTCAACCACTCCTAACGTCCCCTTAGAAGATGAGTCTCTAAATTCAAAATTAACATACAGAGTTAATTTGAGTAACATTTTGAAATGCAAACAATTGTCAATAAATAATTATTGTACATTTATAACATTGTCAAATACAACTATTATATATCAATTTAACAAATGGAACGACAGCATATTGTGACTTATTATAAGGTTTAATTATTTCAGACTTGACATTATAGTAAAACAATTTGAGTTATATATGAGATGTAATATAACATCAAGTTTTTTGGGTGCTCTAATCGAATATGAACTTCAAAAGAAAATAAGTTAACTGTGATGTACCATAGATTCAGTGCTATGCTAAAAACTACTTGAATTCCTATAGGTCTCACTCTGCAGCAATCTACTTAAATTTTCCGTGGTTTGACCATTAAGCTTTTATTTTTGTTTGAGTTGTCTATGCCAAACTATGCACATGAGCTGCTGTTTCCCTCAGCTTATCTCTCAGCTCTATGGGTCTTTTCTTCCTCAAAGCTCTCTCTCTTTATCTGACAGGCCACATTACTTTCTGATTCAAGGACAAAGTTTGAGAAGATAAGACAAGGGTTCTCCTCATTCATTATTAGCTCCGAACTAGTCCTCATTCATTATCAGTGCAAGACTAGAAACTGAGGAACAATTAAAATGTAATCCAATGAATCTTTATATTATAAAAGTAAGGTAGTGAAAGTAGTCTATTGAATCTAAAATGAGGGCACAATAGTAAATTCTTTTGAGTAAAACTTCTACTTTTACATTTTAAATGTTTTAATATTATGCATCACCATTAATTAACTATAATAATTATATTAAAATGAATATCACTATAAAAATAAAAAATATAATAATAATAATAATATAAATAATGATAATTTAAAACATATCTAATAATTTTAAAAAAAAAACATGAAATTTAAAATATTCTTAAACACTTAAAAAAAAATTCTATAATGATGTTGATAGGATTATAGTAATTATTTAATTATATTTATCTTTTTTATATCAAATATTAATATTATTTAAAGCTCATTTTAACAATTTCAATATTAAAAAAAAGTTTATAACACAAATTAAAATATAATATGGATTTTAAAACATAATAAAATAATTTAAAAATACAAAAATAAAAATAATATTCTATGAAATTTGAAACATACTCAAACACTTAAAATAATTTAATAATTATAATAAAAAAATTGTATTTATTATTTAATTATAATTACTTTTATTATATTAAACATCAATATTAAACCCAATTTTAACAATTAATATTAAAGAAAGGTATATAACATAAATAAAAATATAATATGAAACTTAAAACATATTAACGTAATTAAAAAATCATTTCATAAAATTAAAAATGTAATGTGAAATTTGAAACATGCTCAAAACATTAAAAAAGTAATTTTATAATTATATTAATTGTAATTATTAATTATAGTTATCCCTATTAATTTAAAACATATCTAATAATTTTTAAAAAATTAAAAATATACAATATTTAAAACTAGCTCAAACACTTGAAAAATTATTTAAAATTATGTTAATAGTAATTATAATTATTATTTAACTATAGTAACTTTTATTATATTAATATTAAAGTCCATTTTAACAGTTTTAATATTGAAAAAGGTTTATAACAAATAAAAACATAATAGAAAATTGAAACATGATAAAATAATTTATAGAAAAGGTAAAACTTAATTTAAAAAATATGAAATTTGAAACATGTTGAAACAATTAAAAATTATTTATTATTATATTAATAGTAATTATTTAATTTTAGTTATCTTTATTATATCAAATATGAATATTAAAGTCCATTTTAACATTTAAAAATTAAAAAACATCATAAATTAATTTAAAAAATTACAACTTTGTTATAATAATTATAGAAAACTATTATAATCAAAAATATGAAAATTAAAGGCCATTTTAATAGTTTAAATATTTTAAAAGGTTTATAAGATAAATATAAATATATTATGAAATTTAAAATAATATATAAAAATATTTTATTATTACATTAATAGTAATTATAATAATTATTTAATTAGTGCTCTTTCTATTTTTGTTTAAAAGGGTCTTTTGATCTATTTTTTATCAAGAACAACTTTTCTAAATTCATGCTTTGCAAATGTCAAAATCCCAACTAAATATTTGAAAAAAATTAAATTGTGAGTGCCTATGATCATCTCATTTGATTTCCTGTTTTTTAATTTTATTGTTGATAGTGATAATGAAAGATTGAAAATGTTGCATAATTTCTTTAATTGGTGACTTATCTGTGTATGTGTTGCAACAACTTAGCTGTTTTACAAAATTTCACTTGATAGGAAAATTAAAATTTGGTTTGATTATGGGTAAAACTACTAGCAAAAGTTTTAAGTAGTTGATGAACTGAGCAATGCCTATAACCCATAAAATGTTAGTTTTATTCAATTGCAATGTCAAATGCGGTCATATGTAAGTTGTCAAGAAAATTATTGGTGTTTAGAAGAAAGTTCGATCTATTTGAATTTAAACTTTAAAATAAAATAATGAACTTTGCATCTAAAGACAATTCCAAGAATCTTAAAATTTTATCCTATACAAGAGACATTCCATAAGCAATAAAAAAATCTCACTAAGAGGTCATTCCATAAGCATTGGAGATAACAAATTATATATTATATTGTATGAATTTGTTATTGAATATAAGATAACAACCAAATAAAATAAAATCTTTTTAAAATAAATAAAAAATATAAAAGACTTTATAAGACTATAATAGTGTGTTATTAATAAAAAGTGGTAATAATTTAATTTATCACTTTTGAAAAATAACAATAGGGAATATTAATCATATGAGAGGGAAAGTTTCAAAAATTGGTCAATTTCATGGACATGTACAAAAAAAAATTAAATATGATTTCCATGGAAGAGAGTTGATAGAGACCTATGATTGAAAATGGTGGTGAGACATATTTTCATTTAGATAAATGGGTTAGGGGGGAGAATTATAGGATAAAATATTTATCAACCTTATAAAAGAGTTAGTTGTCCATTTAAAAACGTTATATATAAATAATTATTTGACAAACTACTTAAGAATAATAGTGTCTTTTTTTAAAAATTTACATTTAAAACTTTTAGAATGTTTAATAATTATTTTTTAAAAAAATATTATGTGATGAATAAATTAAAATAATTTTAAAAGTTAAATATTTTTTAACTTTTTTAAAGTATAATTTAAATGAGATTTAATGGATATACACTGATAATATAAAAAAAGTTTACATGTTGGGGTTGGAAAGAAGGAAAAAGAGAAGTAGCTTGAGTTGGTTAAGATATATTGTGCAAATGAAAAATTGAAGCAAGTATAAGAATAAAAGATAAATAGAGAAAAATAATCATTCACGTTAATATGCAATTTTTTAACTTTCATATATTATGAATTATACTTATTGAAATATTATTGTATGTCTTTTTGTCAGTCAACTTATTATTGTATGTCTAATTCGACAAAATGCCCCGTGCATGATATGGGTGCACGACTAGTTAGTTTCTAATAACTCATGAAGGAAATTATCCTATATTCTACAATTCAGTTAGATGCAAAATCTAAAAATCATCTTTCTCAAACTTTTACCAAGCATGGTATATACTTTTTTGACAGTGCAAATGACCTTACTTGAGTCAGTCAAAGTGTAATTATTATCAAAGCACAATGGCCCCATTGTATAGAAGAACAAGGCAACTAAGGTTTTAACAGACAGAGAGGATGGAGAAAAGACATTTTACCTATGTCATTGATGTTATCAATAATCCTCTCTGGCTCCACTAAATTTGAATAAGTTCCTTCAATAATCCTTCCATAGTCTCTTCACTTGGAGAAGTGGTGGCAAGTTATCATGGGAGGATGAAAGAGAATGAGTTCCAGCATCAAGAGAAGCATAAAATGCTTCCAATTTTACATCATCTGAAAGAGACATCAATTTCAATGGATTTGTAGGTGCAGTTCTTGTCCACTAACTTTGCCACTTGATGAGGTTGGCCCTGGGACTGAATATTTTGCATCTCAGCACACCCTGGAGTTGTAGAAGATTTTCTAGAAGCCTTCTCTGGGAGGTCCAAAACTGCTCCATCTAGTTTAGAATACATAAGAGGAGAAACATGTAAGGATGAGTAAAGACAAATGAACAGAGTGATAGTAACACTCTCAGAGAAAAGTAATGGGCATGCAGTTACTGATTAGGTGATGATATATCATGTATCTCATACTCTACCAAGTTTGGTATATACATTTTTCATTAGTGAAAATGGCCTTACTGTGTTGTGTCAGTCAAGTGTACTTATGATCAAAGCACAACAGCTACGTTGTAGAGAAGAACAACTTCTTGCAGAACCAGTTCAACTTCACCTGTAAGGATGAGAGGACTATTTAGCTACTTAATTTGTTAATAATTGATCAACAGGAGACCCACAATACATTGTAATAAATAGAATTAGAACAAACAAATCTTAAAAAAACCAAAACTGCTAATAAGTATCTTTTGTAAGAGCCCTTTAGACAGAATAAAATATAGAGTGAATCACATTAACCTTACCTAGCAACACTCAAGATTTTTTTATCCCATGTATTTAAATCAACTTGATTTTGGTTGATTTTCTCAAAACAATGACCAAGACTGTCTTCTACCTGCATTGAGGAACCTAGTTATAAGGAAGAAATCACTTTCAGAATCAGAAGAAATAATTATATAAAAGTTTGCAAGAAAATATTTTTAAAATTCATGCATCACTTTTCCTACTGCGGAAGTTCACAAGAAGAGATATCAGATACATAGGATGTATGCCTAAGTTTTAACAATTATTAAAAGTAGGCAAAAATTCAAATTGTCTGGTAACGGTTGTGATAAAAAAATGCACAGGTTAAACTTATAGTTGTAAATCATGAGTACCTAACAAATTTAGCTTATAATAGAAAAGTCGGCAACATCGATCTCTCAGCCTTCCTCTGTGATGCTAGCAAGAACAAAATATATAATGAAACAATTGTATCCAACAAGAAGACAACATTGTGTAAAATGATTGATATACTTACTTCAACATCTCATGTGAACATAATGCACACGAGTTATCGTTGTCGGCATACATTTATAGTGGAGTCTCAAAATAGGAAGTTCAAGTCTAATTTCTTTTCTTCTCTTTGCATCTCTCTCTGGAAGTGGTGCCAAGTCTGAATTCTCCTCATTCTCTGGAAGTGGTAGCCAATGGAAGTCGAATTTTCTATAAGGTTCGGTGAACCGAATATCCTTCTTGCTATTGTTCTCTTTGAATACATGGACTCCAATTTCCATAAAGATCAGGACGTCACTGATTATCTTAATCTCCACATGGTTCCACTGATTTTGTAAGAGTACTTCATCCAGATTATGATGGTTTTCTCCCATTAGTACTCTTCCCTTTATAGAAGTACATTCCTCTTTAGATAGAGGGACTCCATTTCTTGTAAGGATTGGGAATTCATTGTTTGCATTGCTGCACTCATTTTCTAAAAGTGCTTCATCAACTGTTAACATATGAAAAAGATATATGTGACGCACCACATACGATGGTAATTGCTTCATACATGGAAACTGCTTGCCGTTAATGATCACAACTACATCAAAAACCCAGATGTGTTTCCACAAAAATGACCAAGACAAAGAGCTATGTGAGGAAATTTGTTACGGAACCAGAAAGAAGTTGACGATCCCATTCTCTGGTGCTCAAACCACTCTGGAATCATTTTGTTTGCCTTGGGCTTTTCAAATAAAATTCAGTGTTTCTACCTTCATGCAGTTCCTGTTAATCATAAATAACACAAGTTTTCTTAGCAAAATTAACCAGAATATCAAATGATCAATCAAATATATTCAAAACAAAACAAATCAAACTAGCTAACCTGATTCAGTAACATGTCTATGCTATTTCCAGTAAACTGATCAAATCCCAAGTATTTGCATCCTTTTGCAGATAAGTATCTTAAGCTTGGGGGAATGCTATTAATGTGTATAAGATTTTCGCAATAATCCAATTGAAGCTTCCATAAAACGTGGCATTCTTGTAAGCATATAGGAACAAATGTGAAGTCATTCTTGGATAGGTTCAACTCTTTCAAGTTAGGGAACCCAAGGAGACCTATTGGGAAACATTTATCTGACAGGTGGAAGCTTGAGAGATCAAGATATTCAAAGTTTGAAGACAACATTGATCTTAATCTTTCTTCAACCTCATCAATATCAATATCAGCATTGAGCTCTGTCCCCATGAAAATGATACTTGATAATTGGTCAACAGTTTCAATGTTATCATTATGATCGGGTAAACAAATATCCTCCATGCTATTTTTCTCTTTCAATACATGGATTCCAATCTGCATAAAGGTTGTGTATGGGTATGTAGTGGTTACCTTAATCTCCACATGGTTCCAGTCATTTCAGAAAGTGCTTCTTCTATATTATGATCATACCCTCTCATTAGTACTCTTCCCTTCATATTTCTACATTCCTCTTTCGACAGAGGGATCGGGTCTAAATAATCATCTTCATCGAATCTTATAAGGAATGGGAATTGATTGTTTGCATGGCTCCGCTCATTTTCTAAAAGTGCTTCATCCACCGTTACCATATGAAAAAGAAGTGTATGACACATCTTATCCATAGCAAATGAATAGAAACATTTAAACTCTTTGCCGTTGATGATCACGTCTACACTAAAAGAAGACTCATAAGGTATGTGACATGAGCAAGAGAGAGAGCAATGTGAGGGAACTTGTTACGGAAGGAGAAAGAAGTTGACAGTTCCATTTTCTGGTGTTCGAACCACTCTGGAATCCTTCGCTCCTTTGGGCTTGGCAATTCAAAACAAGTGTCTCCAGCCTCATGCACTTTCTGTTTGTGGAATAATAATAATAATAAAAAACTCATTAAGTTTGTTTTGCAACATTAACTAGAATGTCTATTATCAAATCAAATTCATTCAATCAAAAACCCCAACCTCATTCAGTAACATGCTTCTACTCCAGGAACTCAAGGATTCACATCCGTATGCAGATAAATATTTTAAGGTTGGCGGAATCCCTCTAGTTTCTTGAAGTTGTTTGCAACCAAGCAAGACAAGATTCCATAAAAAGTGACATTCTTTGATGCATTCAGGAATAATTGTGAAATCACTGTATGATAGGTCTAATTCTTTTATGTTTGTAAAACACTGGAGACCTATTGCCAAAAACTCATCTAATAGGTTGCTGCTGCATAAATCAATTGACATCGAGCGGAGTTGAAGACGTTGTAAGTTTGGTATTGTGCTCACTTTTTCTTCACCCTCTTTTATGAATGGCCACACCTCCACAAGTGACTTGATGATTTCAATCTCACTAAGCTTTGGCATCATATAAATGCTACTTGGTAATTGAAAACTAGTTCCAAAGCCTACCAAACTTAAAGATCGAAGCTGACTAAGCTTACAAAATGAAAAATGGTAATCTTTTATGTTAACTTCTCTCAATTCAAGCTTTGTTATATTTTCATCTCAATTAATATTTCTGGAAAGCCCACGAGGCTCTTGCAACCTGAAAGATGGAGACTTTCAAGAGAGGTCAACTTGAGAGGTGGGAAATTCTTAAGCTTGCTACAATTTTCAGCATTCAATACTCTAAGTTATCTAGCAACCCAACAGAATTATGAATTGTAATTAAATTTCACAACCTCTAAATGAAAATTCTTCCAAATTTAGGAGACCAGACACATCCGGTATTGTTGTTAAACATTTAAAACCTGTCAAAACTTAAAATTCTAATATTCACGAACTTCTGCCAAAAGAAAAGAAATAAAACAAAGAGTGGAAAACAACAAATGAGTAATCTTAAATAGATCAAATTTATTGATAAAGATTAAAAATATAAATTCATTATACTTGCCTGTAATGAAATTGACAACTCTAATGAAGTATGGCGACTAATTCTCGGTAACTTTGGTTCGGGTAACTTGCACATAACTTACATATTTTAAGTTTCTTTGGATGAAAATCAGATGGTATAACATGTGAAGGATAGCTCAGCCATTCCAGTACTTTTAAACTATTAGGAAGATATTTGGGACCTTTGGAAAAATGACTACCTTTAATAATAAGGTGTTTAAGCCTTTTCATCTGTCTGAAGCCTCTCCATCCCATTCTACTTGATCTTCCCATGACCAGAATTTCCAACATATCATTTCAGTTTCAGCAGTTCCCTTTTTACCACAAAAATCACAAATCAACAAAAAAAAGTGTATTTGTGTTCATACACATATTAGTAATTTACATATTATAAAGGAGAAAAAAAATGTAACATGGTCATCCATCAACAACATTAATAATCAAAAGAGTAAAATCAAGATTAAATAGAAAAACCAAACCATTCATATGAGTCTTACTGTATTTTCTTCTAAAACTTCAACTATATCTTTTTGGACCACAGCCTACTACGTTTCCCAGGGTGTTTCGGTGATTCTTGCCGGACAATTTCTTTACCCATATCCTCTATCAAGTCATGCATTGTGACATAATCAAGATCACCAATCTTAATGAGTGATTTTTCAACCAACAACCCAATGTGATGTTTTATGCAACCATCATGATGAGCACAAAGTATTTCTTCAACCTCGTCCAATTTATATCCTATGAAACAACAAGAAATGTCGAGAAAAAACACCTGCTCTTCTTCTCCCAAAGCAGAAAAGCTCACTTCAAGTATCTTTTGGATATCATTATTTGGAACTCTTTCATACCCATCTAATGCAGATTTCCATTCTTCTAAACTTTTCTTAAACAAGTGAGAACCTATAACTTCCAAAGCCAACGGAAGGCCAGAAGCATAAGTTACTGCACGGTTTAAAATGTCCACATAACTTGAACAAACTTTGTCAGTTTTAAAAGCATTCCATTTAAGCAATTCAAAAGCATCTTTCTTGTTCAGCTCCTTCACCTCATATGTACTTTCAACCTCATGACATGTTAGCAAGTGTTGTCCCGCGTGGTGATAATAACTCTACTGCCAGGACCAAAGCATTGTCTTCCAGCAAGAGCAACTAATTGCTCCCGCTTGTCAACATCATCTAGAATCAAAAGAATCTTCTTGTGTTGTAATCTTTGTTGCATTATTGAAATTCCTTGCATGACACATGTTAACTCCATTTTCTCCTCTCTAGCTAATTCACAAAGAAGTTTCTTTTGTAGATGTAGTAATTCATGCTTCTCTGAATTTTCTCTAACTTTTGCAAGAAAGCATGAACGTTCAAATTGGTGGGAAATCAAATTATAAACTTCTAGAGCAAGGGTTGTTTTACCTATTCCACCAATTCCATGAACCCCTACCATGTGGACTTTATCATCAGACCCAACATCTAAAAGAGATGTTACATGTTGCTTTTTGGTCTCCAGTCCAACTAGGTAATTATCAACCGCTAAAGTGATGGGTTTAATCTCGCTTGAGACTTTCTCAACGATCTTCTCAATAAACTTGTGTTCATATTCTTTCCTACACATTAAGAGAAGTTAAGTTTGTATCAAGTCATACTAATCCCACCGTGTCATGTTTTAATATTTATTTGTTACAACTGAAATTGCAATAATAATTAGACAAGTGAAAAGCAAAGAAACGAAATATAATAACATACCCAAGCATGAAATGCCAACCGGACAAGCTAGCCACTTTTTGTAGAGCCATCTTCCAATTTTGCAATCTCCTTATGTTATCCTTGAACCGCTCCTCAAGCTTAGCCATTGCTTCTCCATAAGTCCCCGTCAGCTTTCGTATATCAGAAGGGTCCACGTCATAAAATACTGGCAAAACCAGTCGACCCTTTCCGTTAATGCTATCAAGAATCTTGGAAAGTTCATCCAAGCAAAATGATGAAGATGCATAATTCTTAGAGAGCACAATGATGGCAATCTTGGACTCATCAATGGCCTTGAGAAGTGATGGTGTAATTTCCTCCCCTTTCTGAAGCTCCTCGTCATCAATGAAGGTGCAGATTCCTCTATCATAAAGAGCTTTATAGAGATTGCCAGTAAAATTGTAGCGAGTGTCCTCGCCTCTGAAGCTGAGAAACACATCGTAAGTGAATGAAGAGGAAGAGGAAGAGGAAGATGATGGTAACAGAGTCATGAGAGAAGAAAGGTCAGTTATAGGAAGAGTATGGGAATATTGATGGAGTAGGTGTTGGCTTTAGGAATGAAACTGATATATGGCACTAAACAGTAACGAAGGAGAAATAAAGTTAATGCATTAAACTTCCCATCGGAATCCCTTCCCATTTCCTATCTTCTCCCTCCGTGTGGGCCAATAGTGCTAACAACACTTTCCCTTTCATTATATATCTTCCTCGTAATTCTTTAAAATGTTGTTCAACACTTTTATAAAAACACACAAGTATATAAATAAGCAAACTCAAGTGTTGGTTAAAGAATTGGAGAGGGTGATAGATGTGGAGAGAAAGAATATGTAAGAAGGGTGGTGATTAAAGAAAAAACAATGCATAGTGACCATCTCCAATGGGAGTTGCTTAGAAGAGTTGCTTAACATAAAAATTATTATTTTAATATGATCCCACAAGTTGAGTTGCTTAAAAATGGGTAAGAGTTGCTTCCACAAGCAACTCTTATCAATTTTTAAGCAACTCAACTTGTGGGACTCATATTAAAATAATAGTTTTTAAGTTAAACAACTCATATCAAGCAACTCTAGGGATGGCAATTGAGCCCAAACCCTATGGGTACCCACAATGGGCAGGGTAAAAACCCGCAAAGCGGGTATGAGCGCGGGTACGGGCAAAAGCTCGCATTTTTTCATGAGGACGGGCGCGGGTACGGGAACTTTGATGCCCAGCCCGCCCCATACCCGCACTCATATATATACTTATTTAATAAAAAATACCATACATAATTATATATAGGGTTATATTAATTTTATTAAAATATCTAATATATTTATACATATTTTTAAAATTGATATATATAATATATTAAAAATTAAAAATATATTTTTATAACTATCTATTTGCGTTTTTTTATTTTATAATATAGACTAATTAGTGTTAATAATATGTTTTTACAAATCTGAAGAATTCTAACACATGATATCCCAAGTTTATAAAATAGTGTGACATGAAAGTATATTGTAATATTTGATAAAAATTTTGAACTTTAGAACATTTGTTGTGTTTTAGAACATTAACATATTGTGTTTTAATGTAATTAAATTGTTGTTTCACTGATACTTAAAAATTATGTTTGGACGATCTTCGAGTAACTTTTTCAATTGAGATATAGTTTTCTTAAATTAATATTTTTAGTAAATTGTTAATTATTTACTTAATAAAAGTGCGGGTAACGGGCGCGGGTAACGGGCATATAGGTGCCCAGCGGGTATGGGGACGGGCACTAAAGTTACTGCTCATGCGGGTATGAGCTTTTTTTGAAAACGCGGGTACGGGGACGGACTATGGTACCCTGCCCATAGGATATCTATTGCCATCCTAAGCAACTCCCATTGGAGATGGTTTAGTAGTTAAGGGTATTAAATAAAGAAGTTGAGCATACCAAAAGGTTACTAAACAGCTGAAAAAGAAATAAGTAGGCAATTTGGAGTGAAACATTGAATAATGACAAGAGAGAATACTGCAATTTGCAAGGTGGCTAAGGGGAAAGTGTTAGAACAAGGTTGAACCAGTCAAAACTGATATATACTCTTTATGAATGGAAAATGAGATCCAGTATCATAATTAACATATAGAGTATATATAAAAGCATAAAATGGTTGACTCTGTATTTTTCTGTTATATTGGCATAAACAAAACTTTTCTTGGTAATTTTAGCTTGGCCTCACTTGTACCAAAGATATTCAAAATTGAACGAAGCCAATTATATCTAGTATGGTACCTAAATAATGAATTGGAAAAAAAGGATGACAAAATAATAAACCAAAGTGATGTATAAAGTTGACGTCAAAAAAAAAAAGTGATGTATAAAGTCTTCCAGTAACAGTTACCTCCATCTTCTAGGATGTCAGTTGTCTGAAGTCCACAAGGTAAGGTTATTATCCTTGAGAATCTGCTATCTTTGTATAACTCCTCACTTATGGTTTTAACTTCTAAATAGTTCCATCAAAATCTTAATTTGCAAGATACCAGACAGGCCCTGGAACTCTGGAAGCAAAAAAGTACAATTTCCCACATTGAACAAAAAACCATTAATTAATCTATGTGATTAAGGATAGAAATCAAACCTACAAACCTCTCTGGTAAATTAATGATAGTAGAAAAACATCTTTCAAGTACAAAATTAGGGAAAATGAAACAAATTTATCCAATAACTAATCCTCTAGGAAATATAAATTACTTAAAAGATGAAGGTGAAAGAAACATGAAATAGGTGGGGTAAACTTTTCCTATGAACTTGCCTTGGCAATAAAGGGACAGCTTCTCTTGTGATTTTAACCCTGCAAGCAGGGGAGTTGTCTTAGAGACAGGACTCACAATTTCCTAAAGCTGGAACACAAGAATTTAAAGGTGGTACTAGTTTGGCAAACATGTCTTCATAATATAAATAAAGTGACATAGAAGAGGATACAAATTACCTCTATATTTTATTTTAGCAAATGCTATCCTAGCACTAAGACATGATATTAATAAATAAAATAAGAAATTGATAATCTTGAGTTAGTCATGGAAATATTGCTAAACGTTTTATCTGCACTTAAGCTTCAACTTTTAATGCGATCAGTGTTAGAATCAAAATCCCAAGTTAACCAAATTACTTACCCATTTAAAGCTATGTATTGTATTGTGGAATAGTGAACCAAATATGCACTATTATATGAAAGTTTAAATGGCACAAGCAACCCAAGTGTGCAAACCTTTTGACTGGCTTTGTTCTTGAAGTCTTACATTATATCAGTATTACCATAATGATCTTCACCAACTTTTTAGATCTCTTGAAGAAGACGGTATTCTTCATTTCCTGTATTGAAGAATAGATAGATCAAGTACATATGATTGGCTTAACAATGATTTATTGAATATCTTCACGATCTCCCATAGGCACCTCAAACTTCAAAGGGCTGAGGATGGATTTTGGCCATAGCTTCTAACTTCCTGATTTGCATCACAGCTGTTTACACTCAGAGAAGCACCATTGCAAATTGATGGGGAATGGGGACATGAGAGGCTAACACCCCAATGGATGTACAGACTTTGGCCAACTTGCAAACAATTTCTGATATATATATTAGAATTGGGTTTTATGGGTTTAGTGTTTGGGCATTCCATCCCTAAGCAAACATCATACTTTCTACTCATTAACATCAATCTTCTAACACATATCATGTGGTGAAATTGGGTTTCTAAGCAGAAAAAATTAGCAAATATCAGATATTTTTTTCTCTTAAGGGACTAATTAGGCATTGCACAAAAACTATGTCACAGACCATGACCCAAAATTACACATACTTAAAGATTTATAAAAAAAATAAAAAATCATTCTGGTTCAATCAGAGTGTTTTTGACAGCTACTCCAATACAAAGTTTCATACAGTCACCATGATGAACATGAAACATATCTTCAACCTCTCCAATAGATACCATTTGAAGCAATAAACAATTTCATGAAAAACACTCTCCTTATCTTCCCCTAAAGTAACAAAACTTACTCTAAATATCTTTTCAATCAATTTCCTTGGAATCCTTTATAAGGATCTATTGCAAATTTTCATCTTTAATCCTTTTTCATTTCCAAAACCAAAGGAAGGCTAGAAGCATAAATCACTACACAATTTAAATGTATTTACAACTTGGATCAACTTTGTTATTTTTAAAAGCATTCAAGCTAAACAATTCAAGAACTTCTTATTTAAACCCATCTACCTCATACCCTATAACTTGCTAATATGTTTGTCCCTTGTACTTATTTTATTTTGTTCCATCTGTATAGAAGATCAAATAACAAGGCAACAAAAATTAGGTCACACTGATTGCATTTGCATACCACAAGAGAATTTATCTTTAACATCAGTAGTGCCCCTTGTCCGAATTGATACCACTGTACTTTAAATACTAATTCAATTATCATCCAATGACTGCATTGTTGTTCCACACAAATCATGTCTAAGAAACTTCCATGTCCAGAAATCTATTACCTTTTACCAGCAGGTTACTTTATGATTGTGGACGAATTGAGATCAGCATCTAATTTTCTCTTTTATGAGGATCGGTGAATCGAATATTCCTCCATGCTCCTTTCTTGTTTGAATACATGGATTCCACTTTCTAAAGGATTGGGATCTCATGCCCATCCTTATAAGTAACCACTGCATGATTCCATTCATTTTCTAAAAGTGCTTCATTTAGATTATCTTCCAATTTTATCTTCTGTAGGTCAAAAAGATAAGTATGACGCCTTTCCATTGAGAAATAGTCTGCACTCCACTGATGTTCAAAAAATGGTTGTTTTCCATTGATGATGATGGTGGGACTACCAAACATAAAATTAAAATAATGTCCAATAAAAGACAGAGAGATATGGCAGGGAACTTGTTCCCGAACCAAAAAGAAATTGATGATCCCCTGCTTTGATGCTCGAACCACTTTGGAATTGTTTGCTCCTGGAAAATAAAACTCGGTGTTTCCAGCCTCATGTAGTTCCTGTTAGTCACAAATAATTCACAACTTTACCAACATTAAGTAGTGTAGTAGTTATCAAATCGGGTGTGTGTGTGTGTCTGTATGTATATCAAACCTGATTCAGTAGCATGCTTCTACTTGAGGAAGTTAAGGATTTACAGTTTGCTGCAGAGAAATGTTCCAAGTTTGGTGGAATCCCTCTAATTTCCCGAAGGTGATGGCAATTAATTCAAATTAAGCTTCCTCAATAAGTGACATTCTCTGATGCATTCAGGAAGAATTGTGAAATTAGTACACGAAAGGTTTAAATGCTTCACATTAGCAAACCATGCGAGAACCTACTAGAAAAAATTCATTTGACAGATTGCAGCTTGAGAGATGAAGACGTTCTACATTTGAAGACACAATTGAGCTAACTTTTCTTTACCCCCATCTTGTTTTGGTGATAGCCACCCTTGCCATCCCCAAGCCATAATCTCAGTCAATTCTGACATCATGATAATGCTACTGGTAACTGAACAACTCCACAATCAGTCAAACATAATCTTCGGAGTCGAGTAAGATTTCGAAATGAGAATGGCAGTTCTTTTATGGGAGTTTTCTTCAAATAAGACCTGTTAAGTTTTCCATCTTTCCTAATATTTCAGGAAACCTCACAAGACTATCACAATTTGAAAGTTCAAGTTGTTGAAGAGATGTCAACTTGATGGGTGGAAACTCCTAAGCTTGTTGCAATACTCAGCATTCAAGATTTTAAGTTTATCCAAGACCCAACTGAGTCATGAATTGTGATTAAACTCTCACAATACCGAAATGACAACTTTTCTAAATTTCGAAGACCTGATAGATCAGGTATTTGTGTTAAACATTTAGTGTTGTCAAAATCTCAAAACTCTCCAAATTCACGAACTTCTGAAATAGAAGAAAAACAAAGAAAAAAAGTCAAATGAATGATCTTAGAGTGAATTTAATATTTAATAATATACATTATATAGTGGTCAATGAAATGGAATCCTTACACTTGCCTTCATTAAGTCAGCCAACTCGAGTGACGTGAAGTAACTATTGGGTAACTTGCATATGACAAGTTTCTTTGGATGAAAATCAGATGGTAAATACCGTGAAGGATATCTCCACCATTCCAATATTTTTAAACTATTTGGAAGGTGTTGGGGACCTTGGAAAAATGACCATTTCTAATAATAAGTGTCTTGAGATTTTTCATCTCTTGAATGCCTTCCATTCCACTCTATTGCTACTTCTTCAAATAAGATGGAATCCAAATATATGATTTCAATTTCACTAGTTCCCTTTTAAACATAAAAAGCATCAATCAACCAGAATAAATGTATATATGTAAGAGTATGACATATAAATACATACTTAAGAGAAATTTACACATATAAAGGGGAAAAGAAGCATCTATGATGTGAGCATGCAAAAGAGATAAATTAAGGTTAAGATCAAAATAATAAACCATCCATATAGTCTTACCGTATTTTCTTCCAAACTTGAACTATATCTTTAGGGAACCATAATCTACTGCGCTTCCCCTGGCTCTTTTGGTGATTCTTGCCGGACAATTTCTTACCCATCTTCTCTATCAAAGCATGTAGTGTCACTTATTATCCCAACTAATCTTTAAAAGAGACTTTTCACCAAAACTGCAATATGATGTTTCATGCCATTCACCATAATGAGCACGAAGTATATCTATGACTCTGTCAATTCATATCTATTGAAGCAACAAGCAATATCAAGACAACACATTGCTCGTCTTCCTCCAAAGCATCAAAGCTTACCTTAAGTATCTACAGGATTTTATTATTTGGAATTCTTTCATATCGATTCAAAGCAGACTCCCATTCTTCTATATTCTTTCCAAATAAGTTGGAACCTATCACTCCAAAGCCAATGGAAGTCCACAAGCATAAGTTACTGCTCGATTTAAAATGTCAGCATAACTTGGACTTACTTTGTGAGCTTTGAAAGCTTTCCATCTAAGCAATTCAAAAGCATCTTTCTTGTTCAACTCTTTCACCTCATATGTTCTTTCAACATTGTGATATGCTAGTAAGTGTCTGTCCCGAGTCGTGATGATGACTCTACTACCAGGACCAAACCAGTCAGCTCTTCCAAACAATAGCCTGTAACTGCTCCTGCTTGTCAACATCATCCAAAATCAAAAGAACCTTCTTTTTCCGAAGCCTATGTTGTATTATTGAAATTCCCTGTTTGACACTCGCTAACTTAATTTTCTTCTCCCCAACTATCTCAGAAAGAATTATCTTCTGGAGATGTACTAATCCATGTTTGTTTGAATTTCTCTAACATTTTCAAGAAAACACAAACCTTCAAAATGGTCAGCAATTGAATTATAAACTGCTAAAGCAAGCGTTGTTTTAACCTATTCCACCCAATTCCATAGATCCCTACCATGTGGACTCATCATTGGACTCAACATCCAGAAGCAAAATTACATTTACCACTTGGGACTCCAGTCCAACTGGACAATCAGCAACCGGTAAAGCAACACGCTTAATCTTTCTTGAGACCTCTTCAACAATCTTCCCAATAAACACATGTTCATATCCATCCCTGTCCATTACCATAAGAGGAATTTGTGTGAAATCACACCAATACATCATGTCCATGTTTCTTCTAGTTAATAAAATTCAAACTGTAACAATTAGACTCAAACAAATGGAAAAAAAAAAAAGTAAAGAATCAAAACATAAGAACATCAACATACCCATGTTTGAAATGCCAGCCAGACAAATTAGCTGTATGATGGAGAGCCATCCTCCAATTCAGCACCTTCCCCTTATTATCCTTGAACTTCTCCTCATGCCTAGCCAATGCTTCACCATAAGTCCCCTCTTGATATCTCACATCAGAAGGATCCACACAATAGAAAACAGGCAAAACCAACCGACCTTTCTCTTTAATGCAATCAATAATATTGGACAATTCATCTAAGGCAAAATGTGGAAGATGCATAGTTGTTAGAGAGAACAATGATGGCAATCCTAGACTCCTTAATTGCCTTCACAAGTGATGGTGCTATTTCATCCCCTCCGTGAAGCTCCTCGTTATCGATGAAGGTGTGGATGCCGCTGTCATGAAGAGCTTTGTAGAGAAACCAGTGAAGCCGTGGCGAGTATCTGAACCTCTGAAGCTGAGGAACACATCGTAGGTGAAGGAAGAGAAGGAGGATGCTAAACCTGCCATGATACAAGTGAAATGAATTGTGGAAAGCAAGCCTATGTTTGGTATATATGAATAGAATTTCCCTTCAAAACTACGATTGAAAGGCTCGAGAATATGAAACAAAAAGGTATATATGAATCGACATTTATGTTTGATTAAGATTCTAATGCGTCAGAACTCGCTAACGAGTATAATATACTGTTTGAAACAACTATCGCATTATACCTAACCTTTCTTTATCCATGGCTTATTTGCACGGTTCTAAGTTTGAAAACCCAGAAGTAAAGAACCACTATCTTATATTGGACGGTTCAATCAGAGTAAGCAAAGTAGCAAACCTCAATATTATAATTTTCACTTCGCGTTCACTTTAAAACCGCGAAGCAGAATTTTGTCACTATTCGGCCATCTTTCTTTCAAAATTTATCTTTTGATGTGACAACTTGCAAATATAAAAAAATGGATTTAATGCATGTATAGCAGTTTTTTTTACAAGAAAAGCAATGATATTTCAATCCAGAACTCATGTTAAACTACTCAAATCACATTTAAATCCCATGTATAGCAGCTTTGTCCGTCATACAAATCATGGCCAACTCGAATAAGATGCGAGGAAACTCGTGGTTTTGTTTATAAAAATTTATACTATTATTTCTAATGATGTATTAATACATTTCTTGATGAATATAATAATTTATGTATTATTAATCCAATAAACAATTTGGTAGCTTATTATTGTATGATAATGTAATTTTTTTATATTAAACACGTATGCCTCATTAAAATTAAAAAAAAATCATATAACATAAACTAATATCTTATTTTTACACGGTCTAAGTTTGAAAAAAAAAACAGTAGTTTGAAAATGAAAATGGGTGGCTAAGTTTATGGTAGAAAAGAAGTGCAATCAAAATATACTTTATTTACTACTATTTTTTATATTACTTTGCATGTAAGTTATGTTTTTCTTCTGTGTATTTCTCATTATTGGTCCCAATTTTTTTTTTTTATTTTTGCTGTGATGGTAATATGTTCATGGACGAATTAAATGTGAGATGAAGATGGACATGACATAAATTAAAATTGAGATGGAATTTATTTTAATTCTTAAAATGATTACTTTAAAAAAATGACACATAACGTTAATTTTCTAAATTCATGGCTGCAACTTGAAATACTCTTACTCTACGTTTGGATGGAGCAATTGAGAATTTCAGAGAATTAAATTTCTAAGAATTTCAATTGCTTCGATTGAAATTCCTTCATTTTAAAAATTCATTGTTTGGATGAAAAAATTAAATTGCTTCATTTTTAAAATTCTTTATTGGAAGAAAAAAATCAAACTCCCCCATTCGTCAAAATTATTTGTTTTTATTATTTTAAATTAAATTAATTATATTATTTAAATAAATAACATAATAATAGAATTTAAATAATTTAAAAAAATAATTTATAATAAAATTAAAAATCAATTTTTTTTATGAAAAACTAATTTTTATAATTATTTTTTGATATATATGTGTGTGTATAAGTAAATGAAATAAATAATTATATTATTTAAAAATTAGTAATAACTAATACATTAAAATCATGAAATTATGCATGTCTTTTCATTCAAGCACAATGTTAATAGGAAATTGAACTTTCTAATGAGAAGTCAACAATATCTCTATACTCATTTCTGTATTGATCAACTAGCCTTTTGAGTTTACAATTAAGCCTATACTAGTAAATATGTAAACAAATGGTGGATTTTGAATACAATAACTTTATACAAGTAACTACGCAATGAAGTCAATGCCTAAGTATAAAAATTAGAATATAGTAAACTAATGTTGCAAATTAGATTTTTTTCATTTACTCATTCTTCAATCAACTAAGTGATGACTTGGCTCCAACCTTCAACTAATGTCATGGGATACTCCGCATAAGAAAACTTAGGTATTAAAGAGCTATTAAAAAAAGAGACCAAAATATAGAAATAAGTACCAAAAAAAGCATAACTTCTCTTGGGGATTAAAAGGGTAATATTCAATAAATAGTATTCCAACAATATATAAATATAATAATTCTTTAATGCATGTATAAAATAATAATATATAATAATTCTGTCTATAACATAATATACATCTACATTTTGTCTAGTGTATAGTATAACATGTGTGGGATCCAAACCCAATATCCTACAAATCTAAAGCTACCATGCACCACACCTCAGTTAGCATTTCTCAACTTAAATTAAATTAAACCTTGCCTTGAAAAAATTAAAACATGTTGCTGAAACTAGACTAGCTTATATTTTTGCCTTAAACTTTGCTAAAAAAGACAATAAAATAAGCAGGGAGAAATGGTCAAAACAATTAGGTACAGAAAATTGGAAGCTTTTCATTTAAAGTGTGAGGAGAGTAATTTTAATATCAATTGCTATCAATAACCAAGTTGCATGTGTTAACCAACAGTGTTGGACTGTTGCATATAAAAAGATATACAAGCTATGATAACTTCATTTGTATTTGGCACTCTTAAACCATAATCCAGCACCAAACCTTCTTTTTATCTTTTTTTTCTCTCTGCAAACCATCCAGAGTCAGTGAAAGTATATAATAGATAATAAAAATAACAATCACAAGGTTGATGGTAAACTTGTTCAATAAATAGATAATAAAATTCTGTTGATGTCAGTTATGTCTATATCAAATATTCAGGTGTTTTTTGCCCCCACATTAATCAGACCAAAGCTCCTTTTGACAAACCATTCAAATGACCAATCCACACTAATCCTAAATAAATAATATGCCAATTATATACCTCTAACAATAAAGAAATAAAAACTTAGCATCAATTTCCATATTTTCACACTGATGTAAATACTACCACCATCACTACCTGTAATTGATGTATTGATTTTATCAACTAACCTGCACTTCACAAAAAACACATATTGTAATTGATGTTTTCATAAATTACAATAATGAGCTTACAAAATTAAGATAGCAAACTGAATAGTAGCATCAAAGCCTCAGCCCAACAATCCTAGCTAGCATATGGGAAAATATGGCATCTAATTATTACCCATGTCTCACACCTCCCACCAAAATGAATATACAAGACCCTGCCAGAGTAGCTACTTCAGCATATATGAATGAAAAACAAAATTAAAAGGAAAGGAAATTAAGATAAGAGAGAAAAGAAAATTACTCAGTGCTGCTGTATTAAAAAACCTTGTCACCTTGAGCCGGCTTTAGGGTGCAATACCTTACTAAGTTGTGCACCGTGCCTCAGCCATTTTTCAATTCTCGGGGTGAAAACGTGAATTGAAAAATGTGAGGGAATTTGAGGTATTTGCAAATGCGGCCCTGTACGATGGAGTAATTGAATAATGCGAAAAGCGATTTTCCTTCCCCATTGTGTCCCTCTTGTGTTCATCGTGTTCGTGGTCCTATTCATCCAATCTCGTTCTCCTCCGTTGCCAATCTCTTTTCCTCTCTGTCGCTCACGATGAAGCGGATACACAAGTCAGGAGTCACGCCTGTGATATGCCGCTCTGAACGTCGCACACGGGCAGTGGTTGAGGCGTCACGGCGTGCATCGGTTCGTCTTGCATAGACAAGAGATCAATCGAAGCGGATTACAGTGGACTTTTGTTCGAAGTGGTGTAGGAGCAATTCGGAGAAGCCGCCGCGCAGGTTAGTTGGATTTCCCCCAAAAAAATTGTCTTGGTTGAGCCCTAATTGCTTGGCTTGATTTCCCCCGTTTCGATCCAATGTTGTTCTTCTCGATCGCTCACGGTGAAGCGTTTGCCATGCTCAGCAGTAATAGTTTACACGTCACAAAATTAAATTCATGTCAGCAAACTCTGCTAAATATTTAATGGGAGGCTAATGGTAGGATTAGATTTGTTCAATTTTTAAAGAAGAGGGACCAAAATTGAACAATTAAAACTAGGGGGACCAAAATCACCAATTTACAAAAGCATAGGTATCCAAAATTGAGCAATTAAAACTAGGGTGATCAAAATCACCCATTTACAAAGTATAGGGACCAAAAATGTATTTAAGTCTTAATCTTATTAAATTTTCTTAATGTTAACTAAAAATATATTGTATTCTCTAAATTGTCTTTATGTTGGTTTGGTTGTTAAGATATTGGAGGAGAGGGAGAGGAAATAGTGGGAGGAGAAATACGTTTTATTGAAACTTATTACATGAAAATACCATATGAAATTAAATTTAAATAAAGACATTTTGATACGAGTTCATTAAATAGGATAAAATTAGGTAAGATTTGTTTATATTTTATATCCACTATACGTGGATTTTTTATTATTTATATCGAATCCTGACTCAATTTTTTTGTTGCTCATTAAATAGACTTCAATTTTTTGTTGCTCATTAAATATACTCAATTTTTGTTACTTGAGACTCTTATTGTAGTCAAGCAATATGCAAACCGAATTTCCACGAATTGGTAATGGAAGGAAAGATACGATAACGTGCAGATAGATAGAATACAACTTCATTCTTATCTCAAATCCTTCCTTCATTTCTTTTCTTTGTTTCACACTTTCTTTTTTCTTGTTTCAACTTATTAAAGTGGTGGGATACCCTCTGCCTGACAAAATGCATTGTAGGGTAGCTTTCTTCAAATGATATTATTACCCACCACATGCATGGCTCTAAATAATAGCTGTCAAGTTTCACTTTTCATTAGTTATTCATTGATTTATTTGGTTACTGATGTTTGTCTAATAATGTAGTTCCTCTTAACTTAAAGTTTGTGGATCAATTTAGTCTCTAACTGTAACTCTATGGAAAAAGGAGTCAAAGGAAGGGGAAAATCTCTAGTAAAGGGAGATTGTGTGTATCCTAATTTCCTGGAAAACTAGAGATTACCACCATAAAGAAGGCCACAAAATGATACGAAATCAAGATTAATAAGCATGCCAATAATATTGTTTGCCAAAAAATCTCTCCAATAATTGAAGGAAAACTAATATGTAGAACAACAAACTTTTCTGTCAATCTCTGTGTACCCTTCTTCCATTCACTTGCATTCCGTGACAGCCAAGATACTCTCTCACTAGAGTCAGTTGCTGTAACTGGCTGAGTACAAAAATCCAAGCCACAACCATTACCGTATCAGAAACCAACAAACATTTATAGCAGCATAATTAATTTATTTTCATTATCAATCATAAAAATCTTTCACTCAACTCCTACAGTCACATTGCTGAAAAGTCTAGATTGAATTGAGTCCAAGTCTAACACTTTTTTGACGCTGCAAATCAGGTTTTACAAACTATTAAGAATTTTTCAACCAAAAAAAAAACTATTAAGAATTTTAAAAAGAAAATTAAGAAATAGATGTTTTGAAGTAAATGCCAAAGGATATTTCTTGCAATAACAAATTTCAAAAGAAAGTTATTCAAATGTTAATTCTCATGTAAACCTTAGCCAGACATAGGACAAATACACCAGAAGCATCAAAATCCTCATTTCTTTTTTTTTTTTCTTTTGTAAGTAAGATAAATTAAAGAGAAGTATAAAGATACTTCAACCCATATTCAAGGTCTTACATGACACTAGAAGAACAAAAATTAGAAAAAATTACAATAGTAATAGCTCTATAGACAAATAATGGGGGAATTAATCCACTCAAACAAGGATATGAAACTATTCCTACATTTTTCTTTAATCCAAACTAAGATCTAGGTTGAACCAAATATAAAATGTCTTCTTCTGAACAATATGCATTATTGAATATCAAATTGTTCCTAACAATCCACAAAGACCAAACCAAAGCCATCCATATCACATTACACAACTTTTTGAGATGTTATTACTAAACATACCAGAGTGCATCAAAATCCCCATTTCATCCTATACTAGATTCAGGGATGCTATCAAATTCATCAGGAGACTCATGTTGCCAAGCAGAAAAAGTAGCAACGCTGACTGAAATTTCCACAAATATGTTTATTTCTGACATTGTAGAATAAATAAAACAAAACACAATAATTAATGAACAAATATCCATGTAACACGGAGAAAGAGAACTTGATTCTTATGTCAAATCCTTATATTTGTCTTCGGTAGAAGAAGCCAATTTTCATTGCAGTATGGAGATAAAATATACAGATATCCTCAGATAATTTGTAGAACAACTTTTGACACCAAGCTATATATGGTGTTCTATTCCTCTTGTAAGTTCACATACACCCAAAAAAAAAAATCTGTTTAACCTTCAACTTGTTTTTTTGTGACGGCCAACTAGAGCCAGTTGTTGTAACTGGTTTAAATCAATGAGTAAAAAAATCCAGCCCACAATTACCATATTAAACATAGCAAAAATCAACTAACATTTACAACACCATAATTTGTTTTCATTATCAGTAGACAAAAGTCGTTCACTCAACCTCCTACAACCACATTGCTGGAAAGCCTTGATCGAACTGAGTCCAAATCTGATACTTTCTTGACGCTGCAAAACAGGTTTTATAAACTATAAGAATTTCAAAACGAAAATTAAAAGTGACTACTTTGAAGTAAATTCCAGATGATTTTGGCACACAATAACACTAACTAAAGCCATCAAAAGTTCTGTTATTTCATTAAACTGATAAGTAGCCTACCATTAATTCATGACTTTAAATTGCGGTTGCGGTTGCGGTTGCGGTTGCGTGCGATTGCGGGCATTGCGGCTGTTGCAATGTGCATCGCGGCCATTGCGGTGTGAAATTATTTTAATCTTGCACCAAATATGACATATTATGAATCATGTTTATAATCCTACATCTCTTATTCCCACTCCCAAATTGCATTTTTCATTTACCATTGGTCTACTATCATCTTTAAATCTCTCTAACCCTTCAAAATTTCCTCTAAAACTACTAAAAAAAAATAAAAATAGTTTTTATCAGAGTTGCGGCCATTATAGCGTTGCGTTGTAGCCGTTGCGGTGCAACGTTGCGGATTTTATTGTGAATTTCAATCACACCGCAATTGCAGTCTAATGTGGTTGCAGAGACTGCCGCAACCACAATATTACGGCCACATCAAGTGATGCGGTCCGCAATTTGAATCCACGCATTAATTATGAAAGAATAAGAACATACACTAACAGATAAAATGATTTGAAATAAATAAATAATGTTGCATGCATTCTACATTTTTTTGGACCACTAATAAATTTTGCACAATACGTAAAACATTTTGGGCTAGTAAATCAACAATAGATGGACTAAACAAATCAATGGCCTAATTATATGCAATAAGACTAACATGGTATTTCGTGATGCTATATTGTTGGTTTTTTATGCAGAAAAGTAGCAGACTATTCATTGCTTTACTAACAAATCTGAAGTAACACATCCCCCGATAATATGAATTCTCTATGGGAACATGTGAAAGCTGGAATTTGATGTTAAGTACTCAGATATTTTCACATTCCTAAAAGAGACCGATACTCTAAATGCACAAAGATTTAATCAACTTTAAACAGACACCCACCAGTACATAATATCTCCTGAAGAAACCAACTTCTTGCAAATCCAGTCTGGCACCAACTTTTCCAGAATCTCAATCCGTTCTTCAACTTCTCCTATATAGGGTGGATAAAATTAGTTAGCTACTTAGTTTATTAGTGAGAAATCGTGTGCAAAGTAAAAAAATGAGTTACAGAATACCAATCTCAACAAAGTCCAAACTGTTCAGGATTATCTTTTGTAGGAGCTCCTCTTTTGTGATCGGAGTTCTTTTAACAGAACGAAATATGGAGTCAATCACGTTAACCAGATCCACCAATGACGATAAGTTTTTATGCCATGCATCTAAACCAGCTTGATTTTGGTAGTTTTCTCAAAAGAGTAACCAGGGTTCTCTTCTACCTGTATTGAGAAAGCAAGTTACAATAAAGTAATCACTTTTACAAGGAAAAAGTTGCATTTATAAAAATTTGGTAGAAAAATAACTTCAAATTCATTCATGACTTTTCAAAAGGAATCTTTCACAAAGCAAGACCACCAAACTCCAAACATGATCAAATCGTGACAAAACAAATACATGAAGATTATAAATTTGTTATAAATAAAGACATTAATATTTTCATATAACAATCCCTGATATTTTCACTCTAAATCTCTGACACATTTCTCACTCCTTATCTTCATTATCTTCTCATAACCATCTACACTATCCCACATTTTCAAGCATGAATATATGATGTGTGACCCACTAATAAGTTAGAATTTAATGTGAACTATTACAATGTTAGGAAAAAATTGCTTTGTTTGCAAGTTCTTCATTAAGGACAGAAAGCTTCAAAGTGGAACAAATGGTGAATATCAAAACATGACATAAGATTTGGTTAAATATTAAAACCAGGGTGAGATAGCATACCTCCTGAGGCAGAGCAACAGAAGTTACAGAATCAAAAGAATTGCAATCCTCAGAAGATCCTTTGATAGGTTCAGGGATGCTATCAACTTCATGTGGAGCTCTGCTATATTCTAACATGTCCATTCTATTGTCCAAATCATCATTGCCTTCCATGAGTGAAAAGTCAAGCACTCTTTTTGCAGGCTTGAAACATGATGTAGACTTTTGGGCAGTCATATCCTGAAGCTTAACATCAGAAACAGGCAACAATCTCCTAGGTGCTGACTGTGCAGGTGTCTCTGTCATTAAACTATCAGCAGAAGAGACAATTTTCATATTGGGGCTTTCAGAACTGCTACAATTAACAGAATGTCCAATCACATGTACTGGTGTATTAATAACACTAGGTTGATAACATATTGAAAATGATTCCTTCTGCTGCCCTCTTTCTGTATTCAGATTGGTCATATGATCAGATAATGGTGCCAATCCTTTCTGCCATGTGCTTTCACTTTCTTGGTTATCTAGGAAATCAGACGCATATGGTGACAGATGAGGTTTAGTGGATGAAACACACTGAGCCTTTTCTGTCTGGTCAGCAACAATCTTCACAGAAAAATGTCTACTAAATAATGGATACAAATGAAATTTCTCAGGCAACAGTTCAATTTGATTGGAAGTTGATGAAAGTGCTGTTGAAGAAATAACAGGAAGATCTTCACAAATCAAGCTACAAGTTCTTCTGCTAAAGGGCTCTGGTAGTATGGCCTCTGGAATATCAGTAGCCTTATCCACAAGAAACCAAAATAATTTACGTAATAAATTCTTTTGAATCAATCATACTTCCAAATTTCTCTAGCAAACTAGAAAGAATAAAAGCAAATAGCGGAGGCTGACCCAAGGAAAAGCAGTTATACAAGGATGAGCCTAACCATAGAATCACATATAGCTACTTTCTGACTATCATCAATCCATTTTTATTAAATCTCATATAGCTACTTTCTTATTATCATCAATTTATTACAACTAAGGATAACATGCTACAATATGGTATGTCTGCCTACATCTATGATAATTCATAGTATAGAGTATTTTGCCATTTGCAGATAATCTAAAGTAGTAATCTTGAGTTCCGCAATCCATGTACTGTACCACAAAATGGTCGCACTACATTGACTACCTAGAACCTAGTTAGATGTATAGCTTACACCACAACCAAACAAGTTCCAAATCACCCTCAGATTGGAGTTAGGTTTGGGACTGAGAATTTTGCACATCTGAAATAATAATCCACATGAAATCTAAAAATCTAGAATGATTCCATAAAATTGAAAAGGATAACAACCCCTAAAATTGAAAATGTTACCTCGGGATGCATATTGTTAAAATCAATTAGCCTAGAACTAAAATATTGCCGAAGAGCCATATCAGCAGATTGCTCGGAGTGTTCTTCTACAACCTCAAATACCAAGGTGATCTTCATATCCGGCTTCATACACAAGCTCTTCTTATCATGAACAAGCACCTTATCTATATGAATGCCTTCAGAAAGTATATACTTCATCTGTGCAAGATGAGCATAGGAGAATTTCCTGGAAATAAAACACACTACAGTAATTTCCTTAACCCATCAATCAATAGCTTCAGATAATTGAATTTTAAGGGAAAATGTAATAAAAACATAACCTTCACATGGATGCCTGGATGGTATCCAACTATCCATTAATTAATTTGAGGAAAAAATTTCAGTACATGTAACTACTCTCACTACTTATTTCCAATGAATCAAAAAAACTACTCTCACTACAAAATAACTACTTTTAATTTGACAGTTTTCTTTTATTATTCTCTTAAAAAATTAAAATAAGATAATTAATAATACAATGCAACATGTCATGATTTTAGTGGGGGTGCATACTACAAGAGTGGTCAAAAATTTTCTTAATTCGTGAGCTTTTTTTTTATTAACCAAAGAATATTATTCTTGAAACTCCAACCCAATCATATCTCCAAAACACAGTCAAACGCCTCAACAGAAACATATCAAACACTCTAAGGGATCATACACCAATCAGAAAGGGAAACAAAATAATCAGTTAATCACCTCTTAGCAAGAACTTCGACCTGGCCTGCCAATATTTTCAAAAGTAGGAGACTTTTTACGCAGATGGAGCAATCTAAGTGAACAACTCATATGACTAAACAAATCAGCAATGGTCCTGTATCTGAAAAAATAAAATAAAACATAAATCACATTTTCTGCAAAATGTTAAAAAAAATTCTTTGATAAACAATTTTTTCCCTTAGAAATTTAATATATTCAGGTCACGTACTTTTCTGGAAGCTGGGTTCCTGCCACTTTGGACTTGACGTGTAACGGCTCGGTCTTCTTCTCTGGAGTGGGGCATGCAATTGATTTATCAACTGCGTGGAGAATCTTCCCACATTGAAATCTGAAGCATCTTTTGCAGATCTCTCACACGCTTTTGGATCCATTCTCCAGCAGAGCAGCAACAACGACGACGCAGTGGCTAAAACTGTAGGGAATTTGAATCAATTACAGTGCAAGAATTGAAACTGCAATGCAACAAAACACAGATTAGAGCATTGCGGCATTTGAAGAAAACGGTGGTTTGAGAATGAGCGCTTTACCTGAAAGATTGATGAAAACCCTAGCTCGGCTTACTCGATTGCCTTGCCACTCGCGAGGGAAAATGTGTGCATTCAAATATCTACGTTCTTTTCTAGTCTTAACCCTAACACCTTTGAAAGAATAAAAAATTTCAGTTAAATTTAAAAATTACCCAATTATATTGAATTTAATCGATATATATACTCGGTGTAAAAAAAATTTACATTGTAGTCACATCATTTAATAAATATGACATTCTCATCATTATTAAATTTAATAAATGATATGGTAGCATATCATTAAATGTCTGTGTGAACAATTTTACAATGAGAATATATATATATATTAAACTTATTGTATATTCTTGTCAGTTTAGTTTATATGAGATAAGAAATATTCAAATTAACTTATTTAATTTTAAAAAATAATAGCAATTTAATTTATTATTATTTAAAAAATAAAAAAGTGAAATATTTGTATATTACATTGACATTGAATTATTATTTTAAAATTAAAAGTATATTAAAATATAATTTTTTGTTAGTTGAAGATATAATTGTATAAGAAAACATGAAAAGAAAAAAAATTACCTATAATATATGTAGAGAAATGTTGTTTGTAATATTGTACATATACAACATAGAAAAGAGAAAATTAAAACGCACAAATTCATTAAGTAAAAAAAGAAAAAGAAAATGGATTGATTAAGTATACGCGAGAAGTATTTTCATTTCACGTGCCAGCTTCCCTCCCCCTCTGTTCCATTTTTTCTTTCTTTCTTCCTTCTCTCATTTCCATCTTCTCCCATCTCTTTGTATGTCATTTCCTCTCAATCTCATACACCCAGTGAAAGTAATGAAACCCATAATTTCTACTCATTCCCTTTTTCTTTCCGAAACTAAGTTTGGTAATTTTTGGGGGTAAGGAAAGTGCTCTGAGGAAGGAGGACTGGAGGAGAGTACCCCACCGTAAAGGTTGTTCGTTTTTGGCTCTCTAAGGTAAACCCACAACTCGTAGATAGGTTATCGGCCTGTGTTAACCTTAGATAGAATCATTTTAGAGCTTTGGGACTAGTTTTAGGGATTTTATGGTTACCCATAAATAGGTAGAGCTTCAACTAAATGTCTAAATGTTGAAACTGTTTGTTGGTGCTCAGATCTGTTGATATCAAACTCGCATAATACTCCTAAAGTTGTTGCGGAAGCAGTTTGGTTGACTCTCTGTAGTTGTGAGTGGTTTAACGGTTATCGTGACATATTTTATTATTTTTATAATTACTATTTTAATTTATCTTGTTCTATTTTAAGGTTGTGTACTTATAAATTTGGGAAACATACTCTTTTATTGATTTTATTCTCTATGAAATTTATTTCGAAGATTGAGAGCTTATAAATTTAAATTGATTATGTTTGATGAATCTGGAGATTTAATTTTGAAAGGGACTTTGAGGAAATAGAATAATTTGGTATTTATATTATTGGGATCCATGTTAGAACCTCGTATGTCGTTAGCGGATGATAACGGCCTAGGTGCACCTAGTTGTATGATTACGGGAGGAGAGGGCTATCCGTTAGATGGAGCCGCCACTCTGTGGAGAGGGCTATCAATGAGATAGAGCTGCCCCGATGATATGATATGATAGAATGGTATGCTATGATATGGCATTGAGACATGATATGATTCGGGAGGAGAGGGCTATCTGTAGATGGAACCGACCCAAGAGGAGGCCACTCTTGGAGGAGAGGGCTATCAGCGAGATGTAGCTTCCCACGATGATATTGAGATTATGGACATGGTTTTGGAGAGAGGGCTATCCGCTAGATGGAGCCGCCCCATGGGAAAGGCCACCCTTTGGAGGAGAGGACTATCAGCGAGATGGAGCCACCTCTCGGTTCTATCATGAGTGATCCCTGCTATATTTACATTTCATATGATTTGTGTTTTACTAAATTAATTTCATTTCTGATTACTTATTAAATTTATACATGATAAATTTATATTGCTTCTGAAATGAAAAACTTATCTCTTGGATATTGGAAACAAGTTTTTAGATTGTGGGATTTATCAAACTCATGTGTTTAGCAAGTTTTATGTTGAGAATAAATTTTATACTGTCAATTGTTTCTATCGAACAACTCGTGCGTTGGTATGTTTCCCTTCTAGTTCATGGTGGTTGTTAGGCCCTCACTAAGTCTTTGTGACTTACCCCTTTCTATTTTTCATCCAGATTCCCAGGCAGCTGAGTAGCAGGCTGCTGGCAGATTCATTTGTTCCAGCTCTGATATTTCATTTTGGGTAGGCCTCCTTTGTGTTGGTGGCCATTTGATGTTATTTTGGATTATGTATATTCTGCAGCTATAGGGAGTTTAGTCATTGTTTATTGAGATGTATATTTGATGTTGATTGGATAAATATGTGTTGGAAACTCGGCTGTGGTAATTGTTGATAACAGGATTTTCTGTAAATTTTGGGATGTCCAAAATATAGGGGAGACTCTGTCAAAATTTCTGTAAAATCCTGAAATATGTTTATCTTGGAAAATCATTTGTCAAATATTGTACTATTGTTTTAGGCTTGCCAGGCTAAGGATATTAGCCTGTGCGCCGGTCACGGCCTTGGATTTGGGTCGTGACAAAGTTGGTATCAGAGCTTTGGTTGTAGGTCCTAATAGCTGCAGACATAAGGTGATAATAGATTCATACAAGTAATTGTGGACCCGGGCACAATGTACTTGTAGGAAGCTATTATATACCTTATGATGATCAAGAGTCTTGTTGTGTAAATGTTGCTCAGTTTCCTTATTAAGTTCCCTAAGTTCCCTACACTCTTGTCCATTATTTGATACATGATTTTCTTAGGTGAGGATGCCACCAAGGACTAGGATTCCTGCTAGAAGGGAAGCTTCTGGTGAGTCTGCTTCCCAACCCCGCGACCCTCTTCAAAGGGGTCGAGGTCGTGGTCGTAGTCGAGGTAGAGGACGTTAATGCCGGTAGGCATGGATCGGCTGCAGTAGCCAATGTTGAGGTGCCCAGAGCGAGGCGAGGTAATCCAGGGATGGCAGAGATTACAGCTGGTTTACAAGGGTTACAACAGGTTGTGCAACAGCTTGTTGGAGTTGTTGCTGAGCAACAACAAGGAAATCAACAACAAAATCTTGATGGCCAGCAGGGGGTTAGACAGGTAGATCAGCAGCCAGGTGCTACGACGGAGGTATTGAGGTTACTTTGGCAGAGTTCATGAAGCTCAAACCCCCTACATTTTCCGGTTCTAATGCAAATGAGGACCCACAGAGGTTTATTGATGGTCTAGAGAGACTATGGAGGGCGTTAGGCTGCTCGGATATCCGGGCCGTTGAGCTGGCATCTTTTCAGCTAGAGGGTGTGGCATACGACTGGTTTGATACAGTGACACGTGGGAGATCAGTTGGATCACCTCCGTTGGCTTGGGGTGAGTTCTCTCGGTTATTCATGGCTCGTTTTCTTGGAGAGTGTCAGGATGGGTTGGCTCATGAGTTTGAGCGACTAGAGCAGACTGAGGGTATGTCAGTTTCAGAGTATAGTGCCCATTTTACTCAGCTTTCTAGGCATGCTCCTTATCCTATCACAGAGAGATGCGTGTCAAGAGATTTTTCAAAGGGTTGAGGGAGTACATCTTTAGATCCGTGGTTGGGTCTAACTGTTCTACTTTTGCTGAGGTTTTGAGTCTAGCATTTACAGCTTGAGCAGCGGCCAGAAGAGGAAGAAGGACGGCCGTAGTGACCGAGATTCTCGCAAGAAACAGCGGGTTGAGGGGATCGCAGAGTAGTCATCCCAGTGTTGGTGTGGGATCATTGTCCGGTTATCAGGTTTGCAACAGATAGTGTATCACAGAGGGGTGGTTTCTAGTGGCAGTCTTTTGGCACTACGCAAAGTCGTAGATCAAATCAAGGGAATCTTCACGGACCACTTTTCCACAGCGGCATTTGGAGTGACTTCTACTCCTTGTCCTACTTGTGGGAGACATCATATCGGGGACTTGTTTTGGAGATAGTAGGGTGTGTTATCAGTGCGGCTAGACAGGTCATATTAGGAGGGATTGTCCAGTGGCTGTGACGCAACCATCATCTAGTTATGCATCAGCACCAACAACTTTAGCATCCTCTCAGGCTCCTTCTGCTCCTGTCAGGCAGTTTGGGGGCTCTTATGGTAGAGGTTATGAGTGGCTCAACAGAGTGGTAAAGGGTCTGGTGGTTGAGGTCAGGAAACAGATAGGGAGAGGTCAAGCCGGGTTTTGCCATGACTCGTCAGGATGCTCATGCATCCAATGCAGTGGTTACATGTATACTTCCTATTTGTTCTCGAGATGCATATGTGTTGTTTGACCCTGGAGCTACACATTCTTTTGTATCCTTGTCATTTGCTACTCAACTTGGCAAAAGTCCTTCTTCTTTGGATGAGACTTTAGTTGTGACTACTCCGATTGGAAAATTTTGTTAGCTGATTTTGTATATCGTTCATGTGTGGTATCTATTGAAGGCAAGGAGTTGTTTGCAAACCTAATAGCTCTTGATATGGTAGATTTTGATGTGATCTTAGGCATGGATTGGTTGGCTTCTCACTATGCTACCTTGGATTGTCATAACAAGGTGGTGTGAAATTTGAAATGCATGGGGAATTTGCTTTCTCATTCCAGGGAGAGCAAGGTTGGGCACCACATAATTTAATTTCAGCTTTGGCAGCTAGCAAGCTGTTGAGGAAGGGTTGCCAGGGGTATTTGGCTTTGGTGAGGGATACACAAGCAGTTAAGGTGAAATTGGAAGAAGTTCCGCTAGTGTGTGAGTTCCCTGATGTTTTCCCTGAAGAACTTCCTGGCTTGCCACCTGATAGGGAAATAGAGTTCTCGGTAGACTTGATTCCTGACACTCAGCCAATCTCTATACCTCCTTATCGGATGGCTCCAGCAGAACTTAAGGAGTTAAGGGAGCAAGTTGCAGGATCTTCTTGATAAGGGATTTATCCGTCCCAGTTCTTCTCCTTAGGGAGCACCAATGTTGTTTGTAAAGAAGAAGGATGGATCTATGCGATTATGTGTGGATTACAGACAATTGAATAAGGTGACAATAAAGAATAAATATCCTTTACCTCGTATTGATGAGTTGTTTGACCAACTTCAGGGAGCTCAATGTTTTTCTAAGATCGATTTGAGATCTGGGTATCATCAGTTGAAGATCAGGAAGGAAGATATTCCAAAGACAGCTTTTCGCACGCGTTATGGAAATTATGAATGCTTAGTGATGTCTTTTGGACTCACCAATGCCCCAGCAGCTTTTATGGATATGATGAATAGAGTCTTCAAACCGTTCTTGGATCATTTTGTAATTGTGTTCATTGATGACATACTAGTTTATTCCAAGAGTACAGGGGAGCATGAACAATATTTAAGGTTGTTTTTGCAAACCTTAAGGGAGAGGCAGTTGTATGCTAAATTCACTAAATGTGAATTTTGGTTGGATAGTGTGGCTTCCTAGGACATATTGTGTCCAAGGATGGGATAAGTGTGATCCAAGAAAGGTAAAAGCAGTGCAGAATTGGCCTAGACCTACTACAGTGAAAGAGATTAGAAGTTTCCTTGGCTTAGCCGGCTATTACCGCTGTTTTGTTAAGGATTTTTCTAAACTCGCATCACCTTTGACTAGGCTAACTCAAAAGAAAGTAGAGTTTCAGTGGACTGATGATTGTGAGGAGAGCTTTCAGAAATTAAAGGATTGTTTGACTTCAACACCAGTTCTGGCCTTACCCACAGGTGGTAAAGGTTATGCAGTTATTGTGATGCTTCTAGAGTAGGCCTTGGTTGTGTGCTTATGCAACACGACAAGGTCATTGCCTATGCATCTAGGCAACTCAAGAGGCATGAGCAGAATTATCCCACACATGATTTGGAGATGGCAGCGGTGGCCTTTGCTCTGAAAATTTGGAGGCATTATCTTATAGTGAAATATGTGAAATCTATACTGATCATAAGAGTCTTAAGTATATCTTTAATCAAAGGGATTTGAATTTGAGGCAGAGAAGGTGGATGGAGCTTTTGAAGGATTATGACTGTACAATCTTGTATTATCCAGGTAAAGCAAATGTTGTTGCTGATGCTTTGAGCAGGAAATCCATGGGTAGCCTTGCTCACTTAGCAGAGGTGAAAAGGCCTATAGTCAAAGAATTTCAAGAACTTGTTGATAGTGGAGTTCAGCTTGAGGTTTCTTATTTGAGTTCACTGTTAGCTCATGTGCATATTCATTCTACCTTAATGGATGATATAAAAGGGGCTCAGGGGCAAGACCCACACTTAGTGAAGTTGATAAAGGAGGTGAAAAAAGGTAAAGTTTCAGACTTTTCAGTTGATTCTGGTGGTGTTTTGAGACTTGGGTCTCAGTTATGTGTTCCTAATGTGAGTGATTTGAGGAGAAAAGATCTTGGAGGAGTCTCATCATTCTTCTTATACTATACACCCAGGTTCTACCAAGATGTGTCATGATTTGCGAGAATTATATTGGTGGGAAGGGATGAAGAAAGATGTAGTGGAATTTGTTTCCAAGTGCTTGGTGTGTCAGCAGGTAAAGGCTGAGCATCAGAAGCCAACAGGACCATTGCAATCCATTGAGATACTTGAGTGGAAGTGGGAAGGTATTGCTATGGATTTTGTGACAGGTTTGCTTCGAACCTTGAAGGGTTATGACTTCGTGTGGGTGATTATAGATAGATTGACTAAATCTGCACATTTCTTACTTGTGAAGACAACTTATACTGCAGCTCAATATGCTAAGCTTTACTTAGATGAGATTGTCTCTTTGCATGGTGTACCGATGTCCATTATTTCAGATCGAGGGGCTCAGTTTACTGCTCAGTTTTGGAAGTCTTTTCAAGCTGCTTTGGGAACTCGTTTGAATCTTAGTACAGCTTTCCATCCTCAGACTGATGGTCAATCTGAGAGGACTATACAGATCTTGGAGGATATGCTTCGTGCTTGTGTTCTAGACCTCGGAGGGAGTTGGGATCGGTATTTACCCTTGATGGAGTTTGCCTATAATAATAGTTACCAATCTAGCATTCAGATGGCACCATTTGAGGCTTTGTATGGCAGGTGATGTAGATCACTGATGGGTTGGTTTGAAGTTGGGGAGGTTAAACTTGTAGGCCCAGAGTTAGTGCATGATGAAATTGAGAAAGTACAGATTATTCGTGATCGGTTGGCTACAGCACAAAGTAGACAAAAGTCTTATTCTGATCGGAGGCGACGCCCTTTAGAGTTCGCAGTGGGGGACCATGTGTTCCTACGAGTTTCTCCGATGAAAGGTGTGTTAAGGTTTGACAGGAAGGGAAAGTTAAGCCCACGATTTATTGGACCTTTTGAGATTTTGGAGAGGGTTGGACTTGTTGCCCATCGTTTGGCTCTTCCCCCAGATTTATCAGTTGTTCATCCAATGTTTCATGTTTCCATGCTCCGTAAATATCTTTATGATCCTTCTCATGTGATTCATCATGATGATGTGCAATTAGATGAGAATTTATCTTACTCAGAGCAACCAGTGGCTATAGTTGATAAACAGGTGAGGCGTTTGCTTTCAAAGGATATTGTTTCAGTAAAGGTTTATGGCTAGGTCCATCGGGTGAAGAGACTACTTGGGAACCTGAATCTATCATGCGTGAAAAGTATCCCCAATTGTTCGAATCTTAAGGTTAGTATTAGTTTCAAATTCGAGGACGAATTTTTTAAGAGGGGAAGATTGAAACGCATCGCTTCATTAAGTAAAAAAAAAAAGAAAATGGATTGATTAAGTAATAGCTTCTCGCATACGCGAGAAGCATTTTCATTTCCCGTGCAGCTTCCCCTCCCCCTCTGTTCCATTTTTCTTTCTTTCTTCCTTCTCTCATTTCCATCTTCTCCCATCTCTTTGTATGTCATTTCCTCTCAATCCCATACACCCAGTGAAAGGTAATGAAACCCATAATTTCTACTCATTCCCTTTTTCTTTCCGAAACTAAGTTTGGTAATTTTTTGGGTTAGGGGTAGTGCTCTAAGGAAGGAGGAGAGTACCCACACCGTAAAGGTTGTTCATTTCGGCTCTCTAAGGTAAACCCACAACTCGTAAATAGGCTATCGGCCTGTGTTAACTTTAGGTAGAATCATTTTTAGAGCTTTGGGCACTAGTTTTAGAGATTTTATGGTTACCCATAAATAGGTAGAGCTTCAAATAAATGTCTAAATATTGGAATTGCTCGTTGGTGCTCAGATCTGTTGATATCTACCTCGCATAATACTCCTGAAGTTGTTGGGAAGCAGTTTGGTTGACTCTCTGTAGTTGTGAGTGGTTTAACGGTCATCGTGACATATTTTAATATTTTTATAATTACTATTTTAGTTCATCTTGTTCTATTTTAAGGTTGTGTACTTAATAAATTTGGGAAACATTCTCTTTTATTGATTTTATTCTCTATGAAATTTATTTCGAAGGTTCAGAGCTTTATAAATTTAAATTGATTATGTTTGATGAATCTGGAGATTTAATTTTGAAAGGGACTTTGAGGAAATAGAATAATTTTGGTATTTATATTATTGGGATCCATGTTAGAACCCGGTATGTCGTTAGCGGATAATAACAGCCTAGGTGCACCTAGTTGTATGATTCCGAGAGGAGAGGGCTATCCGTTAGATGGAGCCGCCACTCTGTGGAGAGGGCTATCAACGAGATAGAGCTGCCCCCGATGATATGATATGATAGATATGGTATGCTATGATATGGCATTGAGACATGATATGATTCCGGGAGGAGAGGGCTATCCGTTAGATGGAGCCGCCCCAAGAAAGAGGCCACTCTTGGAGGAGAGGGCTATTAGCGAGATGTAGCTTCCCCCGATGATATTGAGATATGGACATGGTTCTGGAGAGGAGAGGGTTATCCTCTAGATGGAGTCGCCCCATGGGAAAGGCCACCCTTTGGAGGAGAGGTCCATCAGCGAGATGGAGCCGCCTCTCGGTTCTATCATGAGTGATCCCTGCTATATTTACATTTCGTATGATTTTGTGTTTTACTCAATTAATTTCATTTCTAATTTACTTATTAAATTTATACATGATAAATTTATATTGCTTTGGAAAGGAAAAACTTATCTCTTGGATATTGGAAACAAGTTATTTTAGATTGTGGATTTATCAAGCTTATGTGTTTAGCAAGTTTTATGTTGAGAAATAAATTTTATATTGTCAATTGTTTCTATCGAACAACTCGTGTGTTGGTATGTTTCCCTTCTAGTTCATGGTGGTTGTTAGGCCCTCACTAAGTCTTTGTGACTTACCCTTTTCTATTATTTTTCATCCAGATTCCCAGGCAGCTGAGTAGCAGGCTGCTGGCAGACTCAATCGTTCAAGTTCTGCTGTTATTTCATTTTGGTAGGCCTCATTTGTGTTGGTGGCCATTTGATGTTATTTTGGGACTATATGTATATTTTGCAGCTGTAGGGAGTTTAGTCATTGTTTTATATTGAGATGTATATTTTGATGTTGATTGGACAAATACTGTGGTATTGGAAACTCTGGCTGGTGGTAATTGTTGATAACATGATTTTCTGTAAATTTTGGGATGTGCAAAATATAGGGGAGACTCTGTCAAAATTTCTGTAAAATCCTGAAAATATGTTTATCTTGGAAAATCATTTGTCAAGTATTGTACTATTGTTTTAGGCTTGCCAGGCTAAGGATATTAGCCTGTGCGCAGGTCACGGCCTTGGACTTGGGTCGTGACAAAAATAGCGAGAAAAGAGAGAAGTGTACGATGTGATGGGTGATATGATGAAGAAAGATAAAGAGAAAAATTGTGTTATATGAGTTGTTGTATGTTTTTTGTTGTATGAAAAAGTTATCTCATGTATGTATGATATATGACATTGGTTTGAGTTATTATGCAAGGTAACATACATCAAACTACAATAGCCACACGTCACACTTGCTTCCTTTTAAAATCATAGAATATATAAGGGTAAAATATATTTTTAGTCCCTATAAATTGACCGAGTTTTATTTTTAGTCCTCGTAAATGTTTTTTTTTCTTATACATCCTCACATATGTATTTTTTTAAAAAAATTGATATTATGACAAAAAGGGCTTTTAAAACGTTTTTTTTAAAAGCATGTTAAAGCGTTTACACGCGCTTTAGCATTGGGTGCTTTAGTATGTCATCGACTTGCTAAAGCGTTTGAAAAACACTGTAGCAGAAGACATAGTACAACGTTTATCAAAACGTTGTAGCTGAAGACATAATAAAGCGTTTACAAAACGCTGTAGCAAACCATTCTTTCAGGACCTAGCTGAGGCAAATCGGGTTTTCTAAAGCGTTTCAAACGTTGTAGTATATATATTTTCTAAAGCATTTGTTTAAATAAACGCTTTAATGTCTCTTTTTTTTTTTTTGCATGGGTAGATTTGGGAGTCATCATTAGAAATATGTATTAATATTTCAGTCACCACGATTAGAAAATACACATTAATTATAATACTTAAAAGTTAATGGTAGTCATACTAACTTGATAATCGTTCAATACATCATATGGAACCAAGTAGAACTAAAGAGAACAATTTGCAAAAGAGTGAAATATCAAGGTATATAACTTTTCATAAATCACCATATAATTAACATCATGTACTTGAATTCTAGCTACTACAAAAACATGAAAGTTGACAGAGCTAATAAAGATAATAAAACATGTCACTAATTCAACTACCTTATTTAATAGAATTATTTTATACTTATATTTTTAATTAATCAAAATTTCAGCAGAGTTTCCCCTATTTTTCTAATATCCCCAAAATTGTCAAACACTTATCAGAGTCCAAAATTGACCAAGCAAAACTAAAGAGAACAATTTGCAAACAAGTAGAATATCAACATATATGGAACTTAATAATAAATCACCATATCATCATACAATTGAATTCCAGATACAACCAAAACATGAAAGTTGACATAGCTAACAAAGACTGTAAAACACATCACTAATTCATCTACTCTATTGATTAGAATTAATTTCTGCTTATATTTTTAATCAAAATTTCGGTAGAGTTTCCCCTGTTTTTCTAATTTCCCCAAAATTGCCAAACACCTGTCAGAGTCCAAATTGACCAGGTAGAACTAAAAAGAACAATTTGCAAACAAGTGAAATATCAACATATATATAACTTAATAACATATCACCATATCATCATACACTTGAATTCTAGCTAATACCAAAACATGAAAGTTGATATGGCTAACAAGGATTATAAAACACATCAATAATTCAACTTCTCTATTAACTAGAATTTATATATGTCTTTTTAATCAAAATCCGGCAGAGTTTCCCTTGTTTTTCCATCTTCCCCAAATTTATTAAACACCTGTCAGAGTCCCAATTTTCCAAACAATACTATAGACAAAAATTTTCTAAAAAATGGAATATCAACATAGTTTCAATTCATCGATATAATAGAAATAATAATAAAGATAATAAAAATGTAACAATGTGTCTGTGATAGTAGTATTCTAATATAAAAAAAACAAACTACTTCATGTATTCCCAGCATTACTGTCCTCATCTCTTGTCTCACCATGTCTAACCCAAGATGTATAACTTTTAACAATTCTGTAACACACTAAATGTTCCTCCAATTCATCCTTAGTAATTCAATTTGCAAAACAACATTTTACACAAGGGCAAATTATTTTACTTGGGTTCTCTGCATGCTGAACTGCAAATCTAATAAACTCTCTCACTCCATCCTCATACTCCTTTGATAAACAATAGACAGACATCCATTTCCTATCCATATTTTGTTGATCTACAAAGTTTATTATTACCAAAGCAAATTCAGTACAAGTTACTACAATATAATAACAGCATGAGAAGACTCTAGCAAATCTAATTATAAAAGCAAATACATACCTCCAAAATGATGCAGAACTAGCAGCTGCAAGCCTGCAACAAATTCAGTTGCTCCAATTAAAGGGATAAGGATATCCAAAATAGGAGCCAAATCACTAAGTCTTGTAGAAAATAGTAATTTAATAATTTATTAGGTGTATAAAGCATATAAAGTACCATCTTTTTCTAGTGAGTGGAAAGCAAAAAAACAGACCCTGAAAACATTGATATGCATTAGATGTATAAAGCATATAAAGCATAATCATTTTAGATTTTGAAACATTGATATTGAAAAAAATAATTTATGAGTTTCTATTATGTATTTCAATTAGCCTTGGACCATGGATAGCTCAATATTATCCAAATAGATAGGAAACTGTGACACACTTGAACACAACTGAGAGGAGGATATTGGAAGTTTATCACTTTGAAGGGGTTGATTTATTTATAAATAAATAAAATGATTGAGAGCTATTTTCCTCTGTTGACTCAAAAGTCCCTTTAACTCTCCGGAATGGGACAACATTGGACCCTATTTTAAAGTGTCCACAGGAACCTATTTCCACTCCCCACTAACCCCTCAGTCCCCACACCACCATTTAATTGTGATTCCATATCACGCTCAAACAATATGCACACGCACCCTGCCCAAAATTATTAATTACTTTATTATTATTACTATTTCTTTTCTTTAAGATACAAAGAAAAAGGCAGAGTCAGCCCCTACCTTCCAGTCCAAACAACTATATTAATATTACCTAGCTCAGTTAGCCATTCAGCCTCAAGTAACAACTAACAAGAAAGAAATAGTAAAGAGTGAATTAAATACATAATATGTCCTCAAGATTTCACATTTGAGATTTTTAACTAGTGTTAGAACTTAAATTAATGTCACAATTTCGTCTTCTTTTGAAATATATTGTGTGTGTGGCAAGCCTTATAAATAATATTAAGCGTTATAAACTTTCATAGCATCACACCTACAATAGTTGAGTGTTTTTCAATTAAATTTTAAATGTAAATTCTTATTATATAGTAAATTAATATTTAATATGTGTATAAAGCCTGTTATCACTAAACCAAGTCCCGTTCCAACACCAGGTTTTAGTGAGATATGTTTATATTAATCTTCACATTGTCTGGCTCCTCTGGAAGTGATGATGCACTATGAATCTCTGGTTCTGTATGGCTATTGCACATGCACTCGTTTATTCATTGGGAAAAAGACTAGAAATAATATTACGCTCAAAAAACAGTACCAATCAAGTACGCTCAAAATCAAATCCTAATATTATTTCTCAGTCTTTTTCCTTCTCATTCTCTGTCACTCTAAAATCTCATGATAAGGCCATTGAAGAAAAATAACATTCTGTTTCTAATAATTTTGATACACACCCTCCCACTTTAGCTTCACCTACTTGGAAATAAACTATCCAAATTGGTAGGAGAATCAAACCCGGTTTTAACTGAACAGTTCGGACAGGAGATAGCATAAATTTCTTGAATGACCCTGGGATAATATCAAACCCGGTTTTAATATTATTTATTGAAAAGTAATATTTATTAATATATTTAAAAACGAGTGAGAATGCATTTATTAATAACATCTACCCAAATATCTTCTTAACACCAAGAATGTTCTGGTTTTCAAGTCATATCAAATCTAGCCTTCATGTGTTTTATTTCTTTTTATAAGAACTAGATTAGATCCCGCGGCATGATTAAAAATATTGATCTAATTATAAATAGGATAATTATTAATTTTGAGATGTTCATTAAGAACAATATTACATATTATTTATATTTGAAGTAGCATATAATTGAAATGTATGATAAGTATTTGAAATATTTGTAAAAATTGTAATTGATACTTATTCGTAATTTGATTGTTGAAAGGTGGATATATAATTTTGGAAATTTAATAATATATTTGTTGAGCAAAAGCAAACATTCTAAAGTTGGTAATTTACATTGATGTAATTTTGTATTTGTTTTGGTGGATACTTATTTAAATAAAGTTAATTTTTTTTTAAGTTTACTCCTGACGTCCAAAGTAAATAATAAAGTTTACTCCTATTAGAAATGTAGTATGCTGCATGTTTTTGGATTTATTTTTTGGGCGTGTAATAAGTCAGCGTTAGAATATGTTAATAATTACTCTTCGGGAGGGGTGAAGAGCATTAACTGTGACTAAGCTCCGAATAGGATTGTCCATGGTAATAGGGGACACATATGGTTTATAAAAAAAAAAAAGAATGTGTGAATAATATAAACTGAAATGATAACCACACATGACATTAAAAGATTTGGATTCAAAACAATTGCAATATTGTTAAAAATGAAGTAGATGATGAAGACGAACAACTAAGGGACTTATGTTGTTAATGTAATTTAAATATTGATATAACATAGTAAAATATGGAAATTGCTAAAAAGGTGATGGTTGTTGAATATGAGCCTGTCATTAAATTTTGGTTTCTTGTTACTGCATTTGGTCACACATGCCTCCGACTTTTGTCTTCTTTATAGTCCGTGTTCTCAAATAATGTGACATGAAGAATAAGAGAGAGAAAAATTAGAGGTATCAAATGAATGTAGAAATTTTTAGGTGTATCTATCACTTCAGATCTATCACAATCAAATTTTCAACAAAAGATTGTTAAATATATATTTTGTAGCATTCTCATCACCACTGCAAGAAGAAAAAAAGAAGAATTTATTATATAAGTCGAGTAACCTTATTTTTTTGTGAAAAGATTGTATACTCTTACATCATGATAGCAACTTCTAATCTAAACAATTTAATAAATAAATTAAACCCTTGCTCTTTAATCTAAAAAATTCTAACTATCCTGAAAGATACATGGTATTATGATTTGCCATGTTTTGGTTTTTACTTTTTAGTCAAAAGGGATTAAAGCTCAAATAATGTATCCGTGTTCCCACATCAACTAAAAACATGGTTAAAATGATTTTCATAAAACTTGCATAATCCTTACTCCTTAAGCTAAAATTTTATGGTTGAGTTTCAGCCTTCCCAAATTCTAAGAATCTAACAGGAGCCAAAAATGAATAAACTTTGATTTGATAATCCGTTAAATATAAAATTAATACTTCATACCTTTTTCAAATTTCTGTCAGTTTCTATATTATCTGCTATTTTCCAATAAGCAAAGAAATGTGCCAATTCTTGTCTTCTTTAGTGATTTGTCGAAAGAAAAGAAATTAATCAAAGGCTCTCTGTACTAAATCTTTAAAGACTAATCTTATAATAAAGCAGGGGAATTAAAATAAATTGGGGGTGTAGAATATAATTTATTGCTAATTTTGGTTCTTCAATTTTTTTAAAAAGTAATAAAAATCTTGAAAAGGAAAAATCCATTTTTGAAACCTTGGATGAAAGTATCTTTAACTACAAGTACAATGTATGGTACTACTAATGATGAAATATGTAAGGTTATTAAAACATGAAGTGCTAGAGCTAAATAAGAAGAAAAAGTAGTTGAAATAAATTAGTGTTCTAGGCACAAATTGCAATTTCAGAAGGCAGTGAGGGAATGTGATGCTTTTTTTTGTCATTGTAGACAATATCAAAGCTTATTTCATGCTTACATCCCATGTCAAATTGAAAAGCCCAATCATTACGGTGAACTTTCAACAGATTTAAAGATAGGAGTGAAGAGGAAGAGAAGTGAAGATAGAAGAAACATAAGTTTGTCCATTGCTCATGGAAAAGAGTGTTTTAGGAAGGCCACTTTGTTAATCCTAACTATCAATTCTCAATAGATTTTTAAGAGAAGAATGAGGATGAGAAAATTAAATAATGGGAGCCACGTTTCCTATCTTGTAAGGATATATGTTAGGTTCAAGTCCCCTTCATTTTGTCTAACAGTATGTTCTAACGGACCAGGATAAAAAAGAAAAAAGAGAAAAGAATGTAACTCTAGTAAATAATCAAGAAGAAACTTACCGGTTCCTCTACGTGATCCTTAAAAAGGACAATTGTTGAGTCCTTTGCTTCCTGAATCCAATTATCAAGATCAGAACTTCCCATCAAACTACTATGCCGTAAATCTAAATGGAGCATAATGAGAGCCCAACTGCACCGCATGTATACCGAATCCAATGTTGAGTTATTTTCTTTGGCTTTTTATGTTTGATAACCTGCAAATAAGCACAACCATAAAATTGCATCTTAAAATTTTATGAGGCTCTTTGTTTCTTTAGTTACAATACAGGGATTGGCAGAGAATTTCATGTTGCATTTTAAGAGACTTTGGTTTTCATTTGATTCTGACTTTTATTCCTAATAGATACGTGGGTCAGTCGAGAAATCTAAATCATAAGAACATAAATTTGAGAGTGTAACATGCAAGAAAATTTTAGTCAAATGTAAGTAATTCATAGTCAAAATTAATTGAAAACAGATAAAAATGTGAAGACAATGAACAATTGGGCAGTGATATATAAGAATTCTGTTGGGGCTGTTGCTTATTAGGGAATGTGAATCATGTGTGGATCTAGCTATAAATCATCCATCCAGTTTAACTTTTTATAGTTGAATCACCTTACACAGTTCAAAAAGTTAACAAATGTAATTCAAATCAAGCATACGTGATTTCTTAAAATTTAACAAAATAACGGATTTCTAATTTTCTTAAAAGGAAAATGGATTTAGATTTTGAAAATTAGAAAACTACATAATTTATTGTAATGATTCAAATGTAGATTCATTACCTAAAATGAACTAAAACAGTACAAGCTAATATAAACTTTAAGACATTTGCATAAGTCATTAAAATAAGCTATTATGTGTAGTCATTAAAGAAAAAGGGATTATTGTTACCTGTTTTGGGATATCAACCAACAAAAAACAATTGGCTCCATGCTTCCATCAAGCTCTAGAATAAGTCCTTGAAGAGCAACCTTTATTGGATACTACACAATTCACAATTGGTTTCTTTGTAATTGGATCAATCAAGAGCTTCTCTAATGGCCCTGAAAAGTGAAGTCCAGCAGCAAAATTTGGAATAACCTTAGCTCCTATATTCTCAATTTCCATTATCACAGCCACATAGTGTCCATCATCACCAGTCACAATATAAGTCTTTTGCAAAAGCAAAATAAGGTAAAAAGTTTGAAACACAGATAGCATTCTTCTTTATAGTGCGCAGTTCATGCATCCATGTAGATCCACCTGTTGTCACCGAATAATAATCTAAAGTATTTTTTCTTTGTACTACTCACACAAATTCAGATGTTAAGATTAACTAACCCTTAGATGGATGAGTATAGCAGTCTATGTCATCTTTGATGGCCATGAAAATACCATCCGGTATTTATAAGGGATTTCCTACATAATCAAGGTCCAACAGTGTAACTTGGGTAATTATCCATGTTTATTCCCACCATATCTCAAAATAATCAAGTAGTAAAGATTTACACTTCAACATTTATCCAAGCATTTGATTATGTAGGATTACCTACATCAAACCTCTGAGTAGATGTTGCTGCCTGCTTCCGGACTCCTGCAGCATCAAAGGATATCAATAGTGGTGCGGGAGATTTATTTCTTCCATTCTCTTCTATAATTGAGATGATGCTCTCACCAACCTGTGTATTCGTAATGAAATAATTTTATTTTACTATTTAATTTTGAGTAAAGAGAATGTTGTAATTTCAGCAGAGTGTTGTCTTGAATTATTTTCTTATTGAGCTTGGCCGACGTCTTCAAAGCCTTTAGAGAAGTTATTTATAGAGTCCAGAAATGTAACCGTTGAAGATTGCTTGGACACCGTTGAGAGATAGCATATAGCTCTTGATAACTTTTGACTTGAAAACAGTAGGTGTGCAGAGACAGTACGATTTTGACACACAGCAGGTACAGAGGTTCCTTTTTCATGTACAACGTTTCAGGAGACGCAGAAAGAACTCTGTAAACTTCCTTTTTGTAGACGTAGGCAAAAGACGTTTAAAGACCTTTAAGTCTTTGCGCAGAAAGCCTTCTGACAATGACAAATGCTACATTGAACCTTTTCAGTAGGGCTTCTTAGAATATCAGATGGTACAAAACTTCAGAAGGTTGGATAGTCTTCAGCAGATCCAAAATCTTCAGAGAGTTCTTCATTTCAGCAGGTTGATCAACTTCAGAGAGTTGCTTCATTTTGGAGAGATGTTCCTATCAGAGTTGCTGAAATAAAAAGGACAAACTACCTTTCTTAGTAAAATCTGTTTTTATGCCATCAAAATTGTTAATCATTAAAACCAAGGATAATGAGTCTTGAATCCAATTTGGATACTTGAATTGATTTTGAGACTCAACATTCTCCCCCTTTTTAATGATGACAAATTTGATATGACTAACAAATATCTGAAAGAATTGAAATTAAGTTTAAAGAGAAATATCCTCCCCCTTTTTCAGATACATGAGTAGAATGTGATACTCCCCCTGAACAAAAGACTTCAACTCTGAAAAACACTTAGCTTCAGATTTTGTTAGTTATATTACTCCCCCTTTTGTCATCAATCAAAAGGGTTTAGATAACTTGAGCAAGTGAATCAGAGAAAAATAATTTCAGGTATTATAAACTAGGAAGGTTATGCGTCAGATAAGTAAGTGCGCGCAATAAATGAATAAAGTTCCACTTATTCAGAAGGTATAAAATTAATTCACACACTAAATAAAGTAATCATAGTCAAAATTTAGAGCAATTTAGTCATGATCAAAATGAAAGGAGAGTTCAACAATTATTATTAAAAAGGAAACAAACACTTCAAATATTCTAAAAATTTTGTAAACACTATGACTAGGCTCTTTTAAAAAAATAATGACTTTCAACCAGTTCCAGTCTCAGCAGCAGTGGCAGCTTCCTTTTCTGCTTTCAGCTTCAGTAACTCCTTTTGAATTATTTTAAGCCTTCTTGCTAACCGATCAATGCGAGCATGCAACCTTCTCACATTATAACCAACAAAAGCTTTTCTTATTCTTCCATGAGCACCAAGAGGAACATAGGTTTTGGTCTTTTTCTTTCTGACCATAGAATTTTCAGAAGGTTTAGCCATAACCTTTTCTTGAGATCCATTTTCTTCTATGATAGCATTGTTCATCTGCTCAAAAGTTGCAGGAGTGAAATAGGAAGGAGGTTCCTGATCACATAGTCCTTCAATGGGAAAACCCTTTAGTTTCAGAATCTTCATGATTAAAGTATTGTGATGAAATTCTTCAGCAGAGTCCATCGACCTTCTGATCATATGATAGAGAATGATCCTAGGAAGGTTTAACTTCTTTTTCAGCAAGAGATGAATTAGCACAATTTTTTCCAGTTCGGTGATATGAACTTTCTCACTTCCCTTGGGAAGGATACAACAATGCAGAATGGCAAGCAAAATCCCGGGGGTCTCCAAGAGCTGAGAAAATTTTGGAATGTCATAAACTTTGAGACCAAAAAGCATCTTATCACACTTCCATATACCTCCATTGTTGATCTCCCAGTCAGGGATGAACTGTGTTCCTCCAGCATGAACACCAGTTACTTCTTCCAGCACCTTATAGTCCACATACAGTGGCCTACCCATCACAGAGGTCTTGATGCCACAGGAATAGTCTTTTGTAATCACTTGGGAGTTATTCCTTAATTCTCGGACACTCTCTTCATGCCACGGAGAAGAGACGTTGTCGAAGAAAGGAATCCAACCAGCAGCCCTGAAGTATTTAGATACATTAAGCCCATGCTCGTCAAAGTCACTCAGCCTCACACACTTTGTTGGGATAATCTTCCCCTCAGAAGCAGTTGCAGAGGAGGAAGCGGAATTCTTTGGGGCCATTTGAGAAGAGTAGACCTTTAAGAGAAAAAGGAGTTCTTTAAGAAGAATAAGGTTCTCTGAGATAATCAAGAGTTTTCTGAAAGCGTAGAGAAGGTAGTCCCCATACTGAACACACGAGCACTATAAATAGACACCGAAGTGACATTGATGACAGCCGTTACTGATTGCACAGACGTAAGGAGTCGTGCATCATGCAACAGAGAGTGGACAGTTGAAGAGCCATCAGTTATAGAGGGTCAGGTCATAAAAAATTTCAAAAGCATTTGGACTTAAGACCTTTCACATTTCTTAGTTAAAATAATTATTTTAATAAAATAATTTTTAGAAGCACAAGGTTCAGAAGGTTCATCACAGAGATGTCCACAATGGTGATTCAGAAAGTACACATAACTCAAGCAATACATAAATTTTTAGAGAGTCTGAGATAGGAATGATGTTACCATAAAAAGGAATCTATATAAGATTGAGACTCAACATTGCTTTTTGAAAGAGTGATGATTAACTTCAGCAAGTTGTGCTTAGAGCTCTCAACATGTACACCTTCTTTCCATCCAGTTCTCCTCTCATCCATTTTTCTCCAGTTATTCTTGGAGTTTTCTTTGCTTTGTTAAGAACATCTGCAAGAGAAACAATTGAGGATTTTGGTACTCATATTTTCTTGGGTCCATCAGGGTCAGTTACAGGTACAGGTTCCCCTTTCCATTTACATTCAGATTTAAATAATCTATATTTGTCACAGTGAGGACACCCATCAACCTTTTTCTTGGCCTTTTTGGGTAACTTAGAATATGATGATTTTGATGATAGTTTCTTAGAGAAGCCTAAGCCACTTTTATCATTCAACCTTTTCTGAGTTTCTAATAATCTGTTAAGATTATTAGTTCCTTCAGTGAAGTTGGTTAGGTATTTAGTAAGTTCCAAAATCTGTCCTTGAAGTTCCTGCTTTTCTTCAAGTAGATTTTTGAATTTACCATTCTCTTGAATCAGAAGCTCTTCTTTAAGTATAAGATTTTCTTTTTCATAATCCTTGTTTTTAGTGCATGCAGTAGCATAAGCACTTGAGAGCTTCTTATACTTTCTGAAGAGTTCCTTTGTACTATCAACTAAGTCATCATATTCATCAAGAAGAGTTAGAGATGTTACCTTATAATCAGTCTCTTCTGATTGATTTGCCATTAGACACCGATTCTCTTCATCTGATGAATCTTCTTCATTTTCATAGGAATGCTCTTCTATGCATTTGTAATCTTCATCTCCTTTAAAAGCATATGAAGTTAGCTAGAGGTGGCAAAACGGGCTACCCGGCCCGACCTGGCCCACATCGGGTAGCGGGCTTGTGCGGGTATCGGGCTTGTGCGAGCCGACCCGGTTAAAAAAAAACTAACTTATTCAAAAATGTTGCTCATTAAAAATTGCAAACAATTATACTTTTACAAAACTAAAAAATTACAATATAGTTATAAAAATAATTTAAAAACATAATCTACCCTAATAAAACACATTCAACACTTTAAACAAATCTCAAACACATTAAAATACATTCATCCATCAATCCCATGAAACTAAAAAAACATTCATTTTAATTAAATCTCCAACACATTAAATTACATTCATCCATCAATCTCATGAAACTAAATAAACATTCAACTAAAATGAAATTATGAAATATAAAACTTCAAGTTGGAGTTGTTTGAGAAAGATTGTTGTCTTCAAACACAATTGCATCCCTCTCACCATCATCATCTTCATCATCAAATTCTGAAATATAAAATATTGACTTTGTTAGTAATTAAAGCTATAATTTTATATCCTACAAATAATAAATATGTTTTAATGAAACCTTACCAACAAAGCCATATAACCAACTACTTGTGCATAGAAGAGCTTGAACTGATTCATCCTTCAAAGAGCTTTTATACTTGTTTAACACCCGAGAGCCAATGCTAAAAGCTGATTCTGATGCCACAGTAGTTATAGGAATGCTCAATGTATCACAATCCATCCTTGCAAGAGCAGGACATGTACTACTTTTTCTCTTCCAATAAGCCAAGATGTCAAAACCATCTGATACAGGAATCCTATCCTCCTCTAAATAAATATCAAGCTCAGATTTTCCAGCACTGATAGTTTTTGTCCTCTTATGTGCTTCAAATTCCTAACAAATCAATAACAAAATAAATTAAAAATTTATTTGATAAAAAAGTTATCAACATACTTTACAAATTTTAAATTGAACTTACTTCATCAACACAATTGATAGGTGGCATCCCCCTTCCCACTCCTGCTCCAACAGCATGTGAAGATGTAGCTTGAGATGATACATATGATTGTCCATGACAAGTATTGGAATGACCACCATTTTTGACATACTCAGCATAGAGCCTATACAAATTTACCTTCACTCTTTCCACCTTATCCTCAAAATTGTTAGGATCCATTTTAGAGTAGGTAAAATCTATGTAATTAAGCTTTTTGGTTGGATCAAGTGCAACCCCAAATGATAACACCATACTAAAATCTTTCCAATACTTGTCAAATTTTTCTTTCATCTTGTAAGTCATTTTTCGAATCAAGACATCTTCATTATCCAAGTTAACAGTCAAAAGATATTGAATCTTCCATATTTCTCTAAAATATAAATTTGATGTAGGATAACATGATCCAGATATCAAGTTGGTAATGTTGAAAAATGGTTTTAAAAATTCACACATCAATTCCGCTCTTTTCCACTCTTCAAGTGTTGGACAACATTTGTAACTAGTATCAAATTTTCTCTTTTGTAATTTTCCATCCATATCAACTATCATGTCCCCGACATCTTGATATCTAGGTATTTTTCTTGCAACTATCCCTATGACGGCCTAAATGAGTTGTCCCATTCTTAGGTGCACAACCTAATTCTTTTCCACATGCCAAACATTTACACTTTTCTTTCCCATCACTACCCACACCAATTTTAACAAAATAATTCCATACATCAGAGGTTAGGGTCTTAGCTTTTTTTCTTTGTGACTACGAAGCCTGAGTTCCAACTTCAACTTATGAAGGTTGTGAAGGAAGTGATGCCTTGTCCACATTAGTTTGGGGTGTTGGTGAGGTTTCCACGATCTCACAATCTAGGACTGGGAATATGTTGTCATCTTTCCCACTAGAATCCATATTATATGCCTGTAAAAAACTTCAGTTAGATCCAATGCATAGTAATTTCCAAACATATATGGTGAAACTGTTAATACATTTATGTAGCAAGGCGATCAATACCATGCACCCATTATAATACTAGCATCAAAGGATTTCTTACATCACATAGTATTGAAAATTTTTAAAAACTAGAGATAATAGAAGTGATTGATGATATCAACTTGGTTTCTAAAAGAAGAAAAGGAAATTCTTAATGATACGGGAAACCAAAAAGTGCTTAGTTCCTTAATTGTTGGGTTCTAATCCTCATCCTGAATGCATACATGACACTAGGGAGTGCGTAGTGTTCAGTATTTCTGTTTTGGTGGTCTCATCCTATTTTGTCAGTCAATTTTCCTCACAGAATGTCGTGTTTCAAATATGATCGATCTATTTCGTGAAACAAACGTTATGCAATTGCAAGCATCGAATTTTAAAACCCAAATGGATTTTCCTCTCAAGGCTGAAATCAATAAACAACAAAGTAGAGGATAAAAGGAATCAAACCTTGCGATGAAGACGAACGTCGATGGCGGCGCAACGCGGACGACAAGGGAGAGACCGAGAGAGTGAACGTTCAGGGAGAGATCGAGAGAGTGAACGTTCAGGGAGAGACAGAGAGAGTGAACGTTCCGGTGGCCGCGCAGGGAGAGATCGAGAGAGTGAGCAGCGGCCGCAAGGAGACCGTGTGAGACCGAGAGAGAGTGAGAACGGCCACAGGGAGAGCGAGAAATCGAGAGTGTGAGACTGTGTCTGTGACTGTGAGTGATATGGTTAACAGGTTAGGGTTTCCTTTTGGAAAGAAAAGCAAAAAATGGGCCACGCGCACTCACCAGGCCCAGCAACGCCAACAGGCCAACAACAAGGCATTCTTAAAAAAAAAAGGGTTGCCCGACCCGAACCCGTTTAAGACCGGGATTTTTATTTCCGGGATAAAAAGCCTGGCAAAAATATGGGACTCTAATTTCATTGCCCAAGCCCTCCCATTTTGCGGGTTCCGACGGCCTGACCCGACCGGCCCGACCCATTTTGCCGCCTCTAAAGCTAGCGAATCCCATATTTCCTTGGTAGAGTTAACTAAGTCCTTTGACCATATCATACTCATTTTTGCTCAGAGAACAGATTAAGTAGAGCTTGGCTTAAGCGTTAAGTTGAACTTTAATCTTTTGCTCATGGGACCACTCAGCTTTGGAAATGGGTGTTCCATTTCTCGTGGGAATATAATTACCATCAACAACTATATCCCAGAGATCTAGATTATAGCTCTCTATGAATAGCTTCATATGTTCTTTCCAAAAAGAATAATCTTTTCTGTTAAAGATTGGTGGTCTGGTTACAGATACTCCTTCAGAGATATAGACATCATAGCTTGTTGAGGTTTCCATCTGGATCTTATTCCCTCAGCACTTGTTAGATGCTCAACCCGAGGTTAAGCTCTGATACCAACTGTTAGAACCACAGGAAACACTAGAAGTGGGTTGAATAGTGTTTTATAATTCTTTACAGATTTTATGAAATCATTTAAAAACAAGCAAAGAGATTGTAATGAGATTTGAGCAACCTTCCGAAACTGGAGTTTTTCAACAACTTGCTGATATGACTCAGCATGTTGAGTAAAATGCTTTTGAAATATTTTTACATGATAAGCAAAATTTTTATGCTGCGTAGATTTATAAAATCACTTTTCAGAACCCTCCTTTGTTAGTTAAAACAGAAAGTAAAGAGATAAGGGTTTAGAAAACTTAGCCAAAGAATTTATCCTGGTTCACCCACTAATACAGTGAGCTACGTCCAGTCCCAGGGCAAACACACGACTAGATTTCCACTAATCCAGCAAGATTACAAGTATTATTTGCACACAACCTCTTCAGGCTAAAACACCAAGTATTCTTTGGACATAGTCTCTTCAGGCTAAACACAAGTAATCTTTGGACACAACCTCTTCAGTCTAAACACAAGTATTCTTTATTCCTCCAAGCCTCTCCAGGCTCTCAGACAATTAATAGTGTTTACAAATGAGAAATTCTAAGTACAAGGAAATTCAGAGTAATTTCAGCGGAGTGTTGGCTTGAATTATTTTCTTATTGAGTTTGGCTGACGTCTTCAACGTCTTTAGAGAAGCTATTTATAGAGTCCATAAATGTAACCGTTGAAGATTGCATGGACACTGTTGAGAGATGGCATATAGCTCTTGATAACTTTTGACTTGAAAACAGTAGGTGTGCGGAGACAATATGATTCTGACACACAACAGGTACAGATGTTCCTTTTTCATGTACGTTTCAGGAGACGCAGAAAGAACTCTGTAAACTTCCTTTTTGTAGACGTAGGCAGGAGACGTTTAGAGACCTTTAAGTCTTTGCGCAGAAAGTCTTCTGACAATGACAGATGCTACGTTGAACCTTTTCAGTAGGGCTTCTCAGAATATCAGATGGTACAAAACTTCAGAAGGTTGGATAGTCTTCAGCAGATCAAAAATCTTTAGAGAGTTCTTCATTTCAGCAGGTTGATCAACTTCAGAGAGTTGCTTCATTTTGGAGAGATGTTTTTATCAGAGTTGCTGAAATAAAAAGGACAAACTACCTTTCTTAATAGAATCTGTTTTATGCAATCAAATTTGTTAACCATTAAAACCAAGGATAATGAGTCTTGAATCCAATTTGGATACTTGAATTGATTTTGAGACTCAACAAAATATATATATATATATATATATATATATATATATATATATGGTCACATCACTTGTTGTCAAAAAGAAAAGTAGTAACTATTGTAGAAAAAGCAAAATATATATAACTTATTTAAATAAAGTGAAATAAAAGTAACAAATTTGAAATTGAAATTGAAATAGCTAAATATCATTCGTATTAAACTGCAAGTTATTTTTAAAAATATTGTGACTTATTTGTTTCAAATATCCTCCTATTTCTATGTATAAAATCGCACGGTTGTTGTTTATATTCTTTCTTCCCTCCACTCTTCTCTCCCACTTTTCCCCATTTAACATACATGCCCCCTTTTTCTCTATTGTTGCATCCTTCATTCTCCAAACTCATCTCCCCATTTCTTCTCTTCTTTAAGGACGTGGACGTACGTGAGATTTGGAATCAAGAAGGATCAAAAAATTGATGATGGAAAAGCTCTCTGATTGTGGCTCTGACAATTAGAGTCAATCATTGTTACTATTGCAAGTAAATCAAAGTTTATAACTTATAAACATCCAGCTTTTAACCAACTAAGATAAGGTTTATAAATTGTTGGCAATTAGCTTATAACCAAATTTAAAAAGGTTCATAATTTCTTCACACACTTTTAAACCAAGTTATCCATTGTTTATAACATTATAAACATGCAATTTTTAACTAACAAAGATAAAGTTTATAACTTGTTCAGATTTAGTTTATAACCAAATAAAAAGTGATTCATAAATTCTTCATACTCAATTTTTAAGCAAGTAAACCAGAGTTTATAACTTATAATTATAAACATACAATTTGTAACCAACTGAGATAAGGTTTATAACTTGTTAACAATCAATTTATAACCAAATTAAAAAGTGGTTCATAAAATCCTCGTCCACAATTTTTAAGTAAATAAACCAAAGTTTATAACTTGGAACACAGACACATATACCTGTTGTAATTATTTGTTGACTTTACTGAAAAAAATATGATTGTTGTCAAGGATTGGATGTAGCCCTCACACAAAGGAAAACAATACCCATAATTTATGTCATCACATGTAAAGCCAACTTGTCCTATGATAACAACTCCTTCCACCAGTAAAAACCAATCACCAGTAACTATGGCCAAGAAAATTAAATCAGAACCAGAGAGACAAACTGATCATTGGCCTTAATCTAGTAAGGATACCAAGGCAAGCACCGAGTAAGGATAACCAAAAAGAGAAAGTGTAAGAAAAAGACTGATCATTGGCCTTAATCTAGTTCTAACTACGCAATTCGATCAATTCTAACAGTTCGGTAGACCTCACCACTTTTTCTAAAAAAAATTGCATCATTTCTAGCAAGCCATAAGGACCAAATTCTAGACAACCAAACCACGAAACACCTTAATCTATTTCTACTACTACACATTGGAAATCCAACAAAATGGTAAAGTTTTCATGACATGAAATATGAGTGATAGTAGAAACTCCAAGCCATGCAAAACAGGAGATCCGTGTAGAATATGCATATTGACATTCAAAAAATAGATGAGAGGTGGTCTCCAACTCTTGGCCACACCAAACACAACTTTCAACAGAAACATGAATAACCTTTTGCTTAATTAGATTCTATTTTGATGGTATCCTATCTAACAAGACTTTCCAAACAAAACCAGAAACTATGGATGACACCAATCTGGACCATAGGAACAACTCTTCAAACTAATATATATATCTAATCTAAACCTTTACAATCCTCTAAGTTTAGAGGTTATATTTCACTATTCATGGTTTGCACCCTAATTTTTAAATAATTTTTGTTTTAAAAAAAATCAATTGTAATAAACGAGCACTGCTTTTAAAGTGCCCTTACTTTAATTAGTGAATTTTTTTCAAAATAAATTAATGTTTGAAAAATGAAAAAGAGGTAAAATGTGAACTTAGTTTAAATCCTTCTTGCAATAGTCCAGATCACATGTGCTTTTCAATTTATTTTAACTGCAATAAATATTGAGATTGAATCAGGAAAATAAACTCACGTGGAAGGTAGATTTAGTGTTTTTAAAATTTTTGTTCCCTATAATTATATTAATTTTATGTAATTTTTTTATCTAAACCTTTACCATCCTCTATGCTTAGAGGTAATGTTTTCACTGTTCATGGATTAAACTACATTAAATTAATTAATTGATGTCATATACAATCCAAAAAAAAGCAAAAGTTGTTAGAAGCTAATTTTCAAGAGCTGAAACCGGTCGATGTTCTTTTTTAAAAAGTTATGATTTTAACCAATTCAAAAATATATTTCTATGTAAATTATGCTTAAATAGTTTCTTAAATATAAATTGTTATGTCAACACAGGCTTTATTGATATTCACGTGGTTAAAAAAGTATGATTGGGATGGAATCTAGCTCTCTTAACACATATATCTATTTATTGGAAATGGAATCTAGGCCTTTTTATATTATTTATATGTAAATTACAAAAAAGTAGATTGTACGGTGTGTGGATATTTTTGACCGATTTGATGGTCATGAGAGTGACGAAAAAATAGTTACCGAGTTTAAGCTATATTCGAATTTAAAATTTAATTTAGGAGGGATTTTATAATGGATAGTGTGTGATGGAGGTGAATATTTAATTAAAAGGGAAAAAATAATAACTTACACAGGAAGCCAAATTGGTAACATTTTCAAATTTCAAATCCCTGCACCTCTGTTTCATTAACCTCTTACCTCTCCTTCCTCTTTCAATCTTTTCTTCCTTTTCCATGAAATCCCCTTTTCCCGCCCTGATCAACCCTTCAAAGCAAGTTACTTTCTGCCTTCCTATTATCAACAAAAGCTAAAAAATCACTAAAACACATGGCAACAATTCTTATACTCAGGACAGTAGAATGGGAAGCTGATGAAGCACCTATCCGGTATATCTTAAAGTTCATGTTTTTGCGCATGCTATTGCTCCACTACTGGTATGCATTTTGAGAGCGATTTCTTCTACAAGATGGAGATGGAGCCACCAGCACCGGGGGTTCATGATCGCATAGCAGAACTCATAGCGGTACGCCACGCCTTTCCATTTGGCAGTCGCCGCACCTGCGTCGCACTCCGACGATTCACCCAACTTCCGCCTCATCGCCCCGTGCGGCTGTCGTTAACGTTGCTCTAGGAGCCTATGCAGCACCGCCATGCGCGACGACTGTCCCCTTGTGGTTGTGCGTCATTACCCGAATCTCCTTCCCCTCACTGTTCTACCATCTCCGGTCTCTTCCCCTTATCTCCCTCTCACCCATGACTAACCCTCTCATCCTGGAACCGCAATCACGTTTAAGGCATCTGGAAAGATCCCTTTTTCTTTTCCTTTCACTTATCTTTATTTCAGTTATCATAATTATTTAATATTTATCATTATTATTTCTATTATCATTGGGTTAGGTAATTTGAGGAGCTTGGGACAGCGAAAAAAATAGCCTCAAATTCAAAACCTTACACTTTTGAAGAGATGGCAAAGCACAAACATTCCACAAATATTGGTAGCTTATCATTTATGGAAGGTATACTTTTCTCTATTTCTATTTCTTCTTTTAAGAATTTGCAATTTTCTGTGGATGATTGAATCTTTGAAGTGAGTGATTCATATACATAGAAATAAATGATGTTACATTAAGAAATAAAATAAAATTATAGCTTTCAGGATATGATTTTTTTGTAACATCATTTTCATGTGATTCACTTTTACATTATAAGGTTTGACCTTTTGGTCTCATGAAAGCCTTTAGTATTAATTCCACTAAGCACAACTATCCACATAGAAGAGTTCACCTTAGTTAGAGTTTTTTTTATTTCCATAGGGGTTTTTTGTTGTACGTTTGGCAAATGTACCAATCGTTACTGTAGTAATAAAAATATCGTCTTCAGGGATTGAAATTGTTGAATACCAGTTCACTAATTTACGTTAAGTTTGAGAAATTATAAAATAGAATTAGAACGCTAAATTATAAAATAAACGAAATGTAAAAATAACTAGAATTATAAAGGAAATTCAATTACTAAAAAAACGTTAGAGAATTGATTTCATATTCTTCCTTATAGATTCATCCCCTTTTCAGCTGATGCAAGTATTCTAACTATCCATTTGAGTTAATTAAAAGTTGTTTACCCCTAATTCCTTAGGCAAGTAAATCTGTTCATTGAACCCTAATCCCCAATTCCTTAGGAAAATTATGAAATCCAATAGAACTATGAAGAACACATTATCATCTCATATGAAAACTAATTAAGCAAACCCAATTTCCCAATTGTGATAAAGCTTAACTTGTTCTACCTCTAATCACAAACAATCCCGAATTTCCCAATTGTGAAATTGCTCATAGAATAACCATTCACCAATGGACAATAGAAACAGAGATAAAACACAAGGAAAATTAGAATTACTAAGCATCAACAAAATAGCTTCAGAAAACTACATCAATCCTCTAACTAAGAAAATTAGCTATGCATAATGTAAAAGATAGAACCACAGATTGTTGAAGCAATTGGTTGCATGAAGGTAGCCTCCACCTCCCGGTCTTGGCCTTTTTCTCAGCTATCCTTTCGTCTTCTATCAAGTCTATCTATCTCCTCCCTATGACATGGTAAAACCCCCTCTATTCATTTATAATGAATTGCCTTTAATCTGGGCCAAGCCCACTTTACAACTCAAAAGTCACGTATTAAGTCGAACCACAAGCATGGAAAAGTCCACAACCTGCCTGTGGTTTGTTCTGACTTCAATTTAACACTTCTGATGCGTTTCCACAGGTGTGGATCGATCCACAGGTTGCTTGTGGAACTTTCTGACTTCAATTTTACAGCTCTGCAGCATTTCCACAGGCATGGATCAATCCACAACTTGCCTGTGGATTTCTCTGACTTCAAAACTCCATTCTAAAACATTTCCACAAGCATGGGATGATCCACAAGTGAGTTGTGGAATCTTCTTTCTTGCCTTTTCTCATTCCATTTGATTCCAACTTGATACTTGCCCTTCATCTTCTTTCCAAAACATGATTAATGCACATAAAACATTCATTTACAAAGAAAAACAAGAAAACCAAAAGTATAATCTAAAAAAAAAATAATACATGATAAAATAAACTAAATGATGCAATAATGTATGCAAATGGCCTAAACTAAAGCATGAATGTAAAGACAATTTAAACACACATCAAAATCTCCCAAGATTGAACTTTTGCTTGTCCTCAAGCAAAGAGAACACAATAAAGAACAAGATAAGGGAGTACACTTAAATGGAAACTCATCATCTCAACCACACAATTCAATCATCAAATAATGATATCCAAGAGCACAATTTTTTTTTTCACAATTTAAATCAACATGACTAACTTGTCAGGTCCTTAGTGCAAATAAAGATGAAATGAAGCAAGGCACTAGACATTAAGTAAGACAATACTTGTGATCATTTCTTTCTTTCTTTCTTTTTTTACTTAGGTTCCTAGTATAGAAGACACTTACCTGCCAACTATGCATGGATCTTCCACTCAAATGCTATGCACTTGCCACATTTGGTCTCAAAGGAGTGTCTGTGTTAGGAAAACAAAATTTTTACATACTAGACATTTCCCCAGTAGTCAATCAGTCTCAAAGGGGGTACTTTACAGTATTTCCTCAGTAACCTATGACCTCAAAGAGGTGTCTAGCTGTCTCTAGAACCATTTTTTCTCTATTTTTTTTCTCTTACTTTTACTTTTCCTTTCCCTTTTCTTTTTATTCCTCAACAGACAATTCTCCAGTAACCAAATGCAGTGAGTGTCACCACAGAAACCTAAAACTTCATAGGTCTTATTTACATGAATTAAAAATCTTCCTCAAATATCACAGTGCCAAGACTCATTTGTGTATTGTGTGAAGGTTCCCAACAAGCAATCATGAATCAAATATCAACAATATGCTCAAAAATATCATCTAAAGACTCAGATTTTATAGTTAAGAGAATGAATTTCCATTTCAACACAAATGCAAGCAAATGAGCAACAATGCAATTTATTATTATTTTTTTTTTCATATATATGCAAGAATGCAACAACTATGCAAATACAAATGATGCAAGATGATGAATAAGAATAAGGAAAAAGAAGATGAATGAAACTCCCCCAAGCTTAAACGTTTACATTGTCCCCAATGGAAACAAAATAACCGAAAGCAAGGGAAACAAACCTCACAAGTTGAATATCATCCTTGAGAGATAGGGGCTGCACTTGATTTTTTTTTTTTTTTTGTTGCCTTGGCAAAATTCATCTGTGCCACTTTCTTAGAAGCCCTCTTTTCCATTTTCTGTTGAATCATGGTGAACCTATAGAGCAGAAAATTCTCAAAATGCTAATGAGAATATAGGTACCTCAATCCAACTAATTTCCAGATAAACAATCAGAATCACAAAATTGTGCACGCTAAACAGATATTGTGCTTGTGCTTCACAATCTGGACCACCCCAAACTGGACACACAAGACAATTAGAAAAATAACAGAGATAATAAAAAAAAGAAAACATTGAACACAACTAAGCAAAGAAGAAGAAAAAAACAAAGGGAATTCAATTAGAGAATTGGCAGCCAAAAGATGGTTGCCGTGCACGTGGGGGACGCAACAGAGTGGTGGTTTGCTGCGTTTCTTGAGTTTTGGCAGCGGGAGTGCGTCTCTGTCGTGGCTGTTGTGCGACTGATTGGAGCTGTGAACGGAGCAACATGTGCAGGTGGCTGCACATGCACTGACGGGAAGAAAACCGCCGCGGTGCGGTGGCTGTGGGGCGGAAGCGCGGCAACGGAACCAGTGCCTGAACAGAGGAGAATGAAGGCGCTGTTCGGAGAAGATGAAAAATGGCACGGTGGAGAGAGGCGTGTGACCGTTCGCACGTACTGCCACGGCGAGGAAGAAGATTGGCGGTGGTGTGTCGCACAGGTTGATCGCTTTGGCGCAACTGCGTTGACGGAGATGGAAGCAGCCTGTGAGGTGGAGGTGGTGCGTTGCGCTTTGCTGCACACAGAAGAATGGTGGCGCGCAGAAGCGGTGCTGGCAGCTGAGCGGAGATGGCTGGGCGGAGATGCTGTGACGGAGAAGATGAACAAAATTGTTGAAGAAGGACACCCTAACGCCCAGAATGGGCTCGATCTGTCTCCCTATTTTCTTTTTTTTTTTAACATAGCAATATCACCTGACACCATAACCACAACCATGGAGAATACCATGCTTCACTTGTGGAACCCTCTGTCCGCTCCAGCAAAAGTGGATTTAACACTCATAGTACGAAACACAGGTGTGGAAAATTCCATGACCCACTTGTGGAACTCTCTGTTACAGGAGATGAAAACCCTCTGTCCCCTCCAGCAAAAGTGGATTTAACACTCAGTACGAAACACAGGTGTGGAAAATTCCATGACCCACTTGTGGAACTCTCTGTTACAGGAGATGAAAAGAAATTGTCAGCGCACAGCATACGAAACATGGGTGTGGAAATTTCCATTACCCACTTGTGGAACTCTCTGTTACACAAAGTGAAAGGAACAACTTAAACCATGCTTGTAGTCCACTCCACAATGTTGTGGACTTTCCTATTTTTTTTTTTTTTTAACCTGCAATTTTTTCCTGAAACCAAATAACTAAGATCTCATGAAAAATTTAAATATTAAAAAAAATTAAAAATCAATAATTAAATCTACAAAAATTAAAATTGCAATAAAATAAAACTTGGGTTGCCTCCAAAGAAGCACTGTGTTATAGTCCTAGTTAGACTTCTTTCCCACCTTCAGATGGTGGTACTAAACTAACGGTGGTCCTATTTCTTTCAAAATCACCCCCTAGATACACTTTTAATCTCTGACCATTAATCTTAAAGCTTCTTTCTGACTTGACGTCTGAAATTTCAATTGTACCAAAGGGATAAACATTTTTAACAACCAAAGGACTTGACCATCGAGGCTTCAACTTACCTGGAAACAGTTTGGGTCTGGAGTTATATAACAACACTTGTTGGCCTGGTGCAAACTCCTTAACCATAATCCTTTTATCTTGCCACTTTTCGGTTCTCTCTTTATAGACTTTGACATTTTCATAGGCTTGCAAGCTAAACTCTTCCAATTTATCTAACTGCAAAGTCCTTTTTTCACTTGCATTTTTCAAATCAAAATTTAGAGGATTCTTTGTCATCCCCTTTTTATACTCTTCATGGATTAGGGAATCCATGACTTCAACTTTAAATAAACTTTCCCTATCCATTGGATGCTTCATTGCCTTAAACACAGAGAAAGTTACATTTTCATCCGCTACTCGAAGCATGAGTTCTCCTAATTCCACGTCAATTAAAGCTCTCCCGGTGGCTAAGAATGGTCTTCCCAATATGATTGGGACCTTAGTATCTTCCTCCATGTCAAGCGCCACAAAATCAGCTAGGAAGATAAATTTATCTACCATCACTAAGACATTCTCCACAACTCCATAGGGATAAGTAACTGAGCGGTCTGCCAGTTGAAGAGATATCATAGTAGACTTCACTTCTCCAATACCCAACCTCTTAAAAATGGATAAAGGCATCAAATTGATGCTTGCTCCAAGGTCACACAATCCTTTACCAACCATCAAATTTCCAATCTCACATGGGATTACAAAGCTTCCTGGGTCCTTCAACTTAGGAGGCAATTTTTGTTGAATTATTGCACTGCACTCCTCTGTGAGCATGATGGTTTCATCTTCTTGAAGCTTCCTTTTTCTAGGCAGCAAGTCCTTCATAAATTTGGCATAGCTTGACATTTGCTCCAATGCTTCAGCAAAAGGAATATTGATGTGGAGCATCTTAAAGACATCATGGAACCTTGCAAATTGCTTCTCTTGCTCTTTCTTCTTCAACCTTTGAGGGAATGGAATATTTGGAGTAGGAATAACAACTTTCCCTTTATCTTCATTTGCCTTACCAACATCTCCCTCATTCTTTTTCTCACAATTTCTCTTTTTCATTTTTCTCTTTGTCATTTTTCTCACTATTTTTCTCTTCATTTTTTTCTTCTTCTACCACCACTATATTATCAATTTCTTTCTTTTTCTCTCTTTCCACTTCAACCTTTTTCTCACTCCTCAACACCTTTCCACTCCTCAAATGAATTGCCTTGCAATGCTCCCTTGGGTTGGGAATGGTGTCACTAGGAAAGGTACCAGGAGATCTCTCTGAAAGCTATTTTGAAATTTGACCAATCTGATTCTCCAAATTTCTGATTGAAGCTTCCTGGTTCTTGAAATTTGTCCTAGTCTCAGTCATGAAGTTGGAAGTTTGCTCCATAAAAGTAGAGGTTTGCAAGGACAACTTCTCTAAAGCACTCTCCAAAATGGACATCTTGCTTCCTTGATTGCTAGATTGTGCTTGATATTGATAGGGAGGCCTTGGTTGATTAGATTGTCCTTGACCACCCCAAGGTTTGTTTGGTGGGTTTCTCCAACCTGAATTGTAGTTACTAGAATATTGATTCTGTTGCTGCCCCACTGCATTAACATGCAGCTCTTGTTGATTGGCTTGACATTCACCATTTTGATGCACTCCTCCACAAAAGTCACACACCAAGGAAGGTGTATTAACCGCATTAGCTTGCATACTACCCAACTGTTGAGTCAGATTAGTAATTTGTTGGGTCAACAACTTGTTTTGAGCAAGAATAGCATCCAAAGTATTAACTTCCAATACTCCACCCTTCCTGTTTTGGCGGTCAAACTGCATATTCACTGTATTGTTCGCCATCAATTCAAGAGTCTCCATGGCTTCCTCTGGTGTTTTCAGATTACATGACCCTCCACTAGCTGCATCCAAAATTGCCTTAAAAGAGGGTGGAAGGCCATTATAGAAAATTTCTACCTGCAGCCAATCTGGTAAAGCATGATGAGGACACTTCCTAAGTAGCTCTTTGTACCTTTCCCATGCCTCATATAAGGACTCAGACTCTTGTTGCACAAAAGTGGTGATCTCACTCCTCATTCTTGCTGACTTGGATGGAGGAAAATATTTGTTCACAAACTTAGCAGCCAAGTCATCCCATGTAGAAATACTCCCTTGAGTTTGTGACTGAAGCCAACTCTTAGCTTTATCCCGTAATGAGAAAGGAAAAAGCCTCAAGCGGACTGCATGATCAATAGCTCCATTGATTTTCAAGGTATCACATATTGCAAGAAAATTCTCCAGGTGAGAATTTGGATCCTCTGAAGCTGCACCTCCAAACTGGTTTTGTTGGATGACTTGTAGGAGTGCAGGCTTAATTTCAAAGTTGTTGGCCTGAATGGGAGGCCTCACAATACTCCCCCTATAGCAATTAGGATCTGGCATAGAATAATCCCTCAGTGTCCTTCTCACATTAGCAGCTTCTTCCGCCATTGCTACAAAAATTCTAAATTAACTATAAATAAAAATAGAAAAGTGTTAACTATCTAAAATCTACAACTCAAATCTCAAGTTTATTAGCTTACTAATATCAACAAAAAATTCAATCCCCGGCAACGGCGCCAAAAACTTGTTGTACGTTGGGCAAGTGTACCAATCGTTACTGTAGTAATAAAAATATCGTCCTCAGGGATTGAAATTGTTGAATACCAGTTCACTAATTTACGTTAAGTTTGAGAAATTATAAAATAGAATTAGAACGCTAAATTATAAAATAAACGAAATGTAAAGATAACTAGAATTATAAAGGAAATTCAATTACTAAAAAAAAGTTAGAGAATTGATTTCGTATTCTTCCTTATAGATTCTTCCCCTTTTCAGCTGATGCAAGTATTCTAACTATCCATTTGAGTTAATTAAGAGTTGTTTACCCCTAATTCCTTAGGCAAGTAAATCTGTTCATTGAACCCTAATCCCCAATTCCTTAGGAAAATTATGAAATCCAATAGAATTATGAAGAACACATTATCATCTCATATGAAAACTAATTAAGCAAACCCAATTTCCCAATTGTGATAAAGCTTAACTTGTTCTACCTCTAATCACAAACAATCCCCAATTTCCCAATTATGAAATTGCTCATAGAATATCCATTCACCAATGGACAATAGAAACAGAGATAGAACACAAGGAAAATTAGAATTACTAAGCATCAACAAAATAGGTTCAGAACATATAATTCAGAAAACTACATCAATCCTCTAACTTAGAAAATTAGCTATGCATAATGTAAAAGATAGAACCACAGATTGTTGAAGCAATTGGTTGCATGAAGGTAGCCTCCACCTCCCGGTCTTTGCCTTTTTCTCAGCTATCCTTTCGTCTTCTATCAAGTCTATCTATCTCCTCCCTATGACATGGTAAAACCCCCTCTATTCATTTATAATGAATTGCCTTTAATCTGGGCCAAGCCCACTTTACAACTCAACAGTCACGTATTAAGTCGAACCACAAGCATGGAAAAATCCCCAACCTGCCTGTGGTTTGTTCTGACTTTAATTTAACACTTCTGATGCGTTTCCACAGGTGTGGATCGATCCACAGGTTGCTTGTGGAACTTTCTGACTTCAATTTTACAGCTCTGTAGCATTTCCACAGGCATGGATCGATCCACAACCTGCCTGTGGATTTCTCTGACTTCAAAACTCCATTCTAAAACATGTCCACAAGCATGGGATGATCCACAAGTGAGTTGTGGAATCTTCTTTCTTGCCTTTTCTCATTCCATTTGATTCCAACTTGATACTTGCCCTTCATCTTCTTTCCAAAACATGATTAATGCACCTAAGTCATTTATTTACAAAGAAAAACAAGAAAACCAAAAGTATAATCTAAAACAAAAATAATACATGATAAAATAAACTACATGATGCAATAATGTATGCAAATGGCCTAAACTAAAGCATGAATGTAAAGACAATTTAAACACACATCATTTTTAAGGTGGAATAGTTCTCTATTCAATAAGTGACTTAAGAACTGAAAAAAGGAGTTGGAAAAGAAATTGTCTGAATGATGAGACCTAATTATTTTATTTGGATTGAAGGACAAGCAAATAAAATGAAGGAGACTCAAAAACTATTTACATAGGCATATGGTTTGCTGAACTTTCTCCATCGCTTTGTTTTTTACTTTTTGGGTGTTGATATGATTACTATTTTTTATTATGATGATGTTTATTTTAGGTAACAATTTAGAGTAAAGAAGTTGAGGTGTGGGTGCCAACTTATGAGCTTAGGAGTGTGCTCTCTTTCTCTATATCTCTTTCTCTAATACTAATACTAATGATTCTATGATGTTTGTGAATAGGGGTTAATGGGATTGTTTTGTGACTGCTAAGTAAACCCCATTAAGATTTTACTCCCTTCTTATTCATTCATTTGTACTAATGCTATGAAAGAATTCAATTAATCTATACTCCTTATTGTTTGATATCTTGGATTAGTATATTCCTGTTATATATATTTTTCTTACTTTTGTTTACACTAAAAAATGTGCCTTTGTTTGGAGTTTGCAATCATTTTCATTGAGGGGTGTTTGATTTTGAAGCAAACAAAGGCACCATTGAACTTTTTCATGTTAGATAGGAGCATGTGAATACTTTATTTCTTTTATATTTGCTAAATTAATGGAACCTACTCTTGTGATTCTAAAGGATGCGTATGAAAGAAACATTCCTTTACCCAAACCCACTTATCTCTTTTTTTCTTGAAATTATAGATCTTTTACTTCCTTTGAATCTTGGGGCCATGAGTTAAAGAAGGTGCAGAGGGAGAGAAGAAAAAGCATGGGGACCTTGCTATTAAACTTGGGGATAAATTCAACAAGTACTCTAGGCCTTGGTACATGTCACCTTGCCTTAGTGCTATGATTCACATCTGTTTTGTCATTATACTTTTACAGTTCTGTTTTTTTTCTTTGATTTGTCTTTTATTTCAAACATGGTAAATCCATTTTGTGGCTATGATCTTCATTCTTGAAGTCTATTCAAGTTGAACATGCATTTCTAACTCCTAGGTATCTTAAGCTCTTACATTTTGTGTTGGTTGCTCACAATTCTCACACTATGTTTTTGTAGACTACTTTCAAATTTTTGTTTGCCCTTATGATTGTGTATTTTTTAAATGGTTTAAGCATAGTTCTTAATAGATTTTAAATTCCTTATTGAATGGCCGTGCACAGGAATTGTTATGTCGACACTTGAAAGAAAGAATAAATCATAATTGAACTGATATTTCTACTTTTGTAACTAAGGGTCTCATGAGGGATCTCAAGAGTTTCAAAACCTCACCTTCGGACATTGCATATGGCAAGAATGAGTATTGAACATGTGAAAGGGATTCTCAATTCTTTGACCTTCATGTTACCATTCTATCACATGTGTTGCCAAGTGAATATAATATTCAACATGTTAAAGTATTGAAAGTCTGAATATTCAATTTTTTTCTCTGTTGACTATAAAGGTATAATTGAAATGAGTATAAGTTATACATGTCAGCAAAGCAAACAAAATTGTTTAAAGAAACCAAGAATTTGTTTCACTTTGATCACTTTGTAGTTAATCTATTAATATATTTATCTTATTTCATATTACTGGTTAAGTATCTACACCATATGATTTGCAGGAAAAGTAAAGAGAAAAAACAAGATAAGAAAGACGAAAAGAAGTTGGAAAGTAAGGAAATGAGAGAAAAAGAAGGAAGGAGCTGAAAGTATAATGAAAAGGACAAAAGGGAGTGTGGTTAAGTAGTGGTATGCTATTTGTTATATCCATGGTCTACTCTAATTCTTCTTTATTAATTATGCCAACATGCCTGCTATGTCTATTTATGAGAGGTAATAGATTGTGCTAATACGCCTGCTATATCAATTATGCCAATTGGTGTACTCCAATTCTTCTTTATTTTTTTGCCTAACTGTTGTAAAATATTAGGAGATTTGGTCTGTAATTAGGGGGAGATTTGTTCTGTAATTAGGGGGATTTGGTCCGTGATTAGGACAGATTTGTGTGATTTGATTTGTATAGATTTATTGCTTTATTTCCTTAATTAGGAGACTAGTAGTCCCTATAAATATGTGTTGTACAGGCCCTAAATAATCAAGCAATTCAAGTATTATTCGGATAATGCTCAATTCTTCCCTTTTCCAAGTTGGTATCAGAGCTCCCGATCCAGGGGGCTCTGCTTCCGCAGCTTCAAGGCAGCCTTCATTGTTGCAGTTTTGTTTTTCCCTGTCCGTCTAGCTTCGTTCAGCAACCACCGTCAGCCGCCACCTGTGCAGTCCGCCGCTGACCACCGCGGATCCAACTGGAAAACACACCAGGAGGAGCACCTCTCCAAGGTCGGCCTATCCCTAGAGTTTCTCCGCCGTTCGACGCCGGACGCACTGCCAATCGCCGGTCTTGTCTCCGGCGCGTGTAAGTCACGCGCCGCCTTCCCATCCGCCGTTTTTTATCGCGCCACCACAGATTCGGTCGCCGGCCACCCCTGAGTTCGTTCTAGGGGTCATTTCGCCTTAACTCAGACTTTTTAGTGCTGTTAGAAGCCGCACTCACGGAAGGTACTGTTTCGGTTCATTATCTACGTACTGTTCGAAGCTGCAGATTACGAAGGGTACTGTTCTCGACCCTGTTTGTCGTTTTTTATCTCCCAATATGACTAAAGACAAGACTACCTCTAATTTGAGTACTAACGATCTACAGGTGGACTCACTTAGTAAGAAATCTAATTCTTGTTCCCTAACCATGTCTGGTAAGAGTTCTAGCTTCTTATCCTTTAATGCTTCTAATACTGAGAATATCTGGATTATAGACTCTGGTGCTACTGATCATATGACACCTCATTCTCCTTATTTTTCATCCTATACCATTTCATCTGGTAACCAACATATCACTGTTGCTAATGGTTCTCATATCCTTGTTACTAGTTGTGGCAACATTCAACTTCAATCTTCCCTTCCTTTAAAAAATGTGCTTCATGTTCCACAACTATCTAACAACCTCTTGTCTATTCATAAGCTCACCCAAGACTTAAACTGTGCAGTCACCTTTTTCCCTTCCCATTGTGTTTTTCAGGATCTTGTCACGGGGAGGACGATTGGAATTGCTAAAGAGCAGGGCGGGGTTATATTACTTGCAGCATGAAGACAGTAAAAAGTGCACCAAACAAAAGGCACTCACATCCAGTCATAAGATAAATTCAGAATCTCGATCTTCCTCCCAGATATGGCTTCAGCACAGGCGTCTTGGTCATCCTCCTGTTAGTATCCTTAAGTCACTTTCCTTTTTTGTGTACAAAAGTATCGGTTGAGTCCTTTCGTTGTGATGTTTGTCAGTTTGCTAAACATCATCGAACAACTTTTCTTCCCAGTAATCATAAAAGTTCAAAACCTTTTGATCTTGTTCATTCGGATGTCTGGGGGCCTACATCTACTTCTAATATTTTTGGTGCCAAGTGGTTTGTTTCTTTTATTGATGACTGTACACGGGTTACCTGGACGTTTCTCATAAAAGATAAGTCTGAAGTTTTCCAACTCTTTGTTAATTTTTTCCAAATGTTACAAACACAGTTTGGGAGTCCTATTAAGAGATTGCGTTCTGATAATGGGAGAGAGTATGTAAATCAAAATCTTTCCAATTTCCTTAAAGAAAAAGGTGTTGTTCATGAGTTAACCTGTGTGGACACCCCTCAACAAAATGGGGTTGTAGAAAGGAAAAACCACTATCTCCTTGAGGTTACTAGAGCACTACTCTTCCAAATGTCTGTCCCTAAGTCTTACTGGGGGGAAGCTGTTCTCACTGCCACATATTTAATCAATAGATTGCCCTCTCGTGTTCTTGATGGTGTTATCCCTGTTCAAGTCATGACCTCATTCTATCCTTCTGTCCCCATTATGACCAGTCTCCAAAGTCGTGTCTTTGGTTGCTCTGTTTTTGTTCATGTACATAGCACTCATCGGGGAAAGTTAGATCCTCGGGCTATCGAATGTGTCTTCATAGGTTATGCCTCAAACAAAAAGGGATGCAAATGTTATCACCCCCAAAGTCGTCATTTCTATGTCTCTAAGGATGTCACATTTCATGAAACAGAATCTTTCTTCCATAGCACTCAGTGTCAAGGGGAGATCCTTGTGTTGTCATATATTCCTTTGTTACCAGATCCCACTCTTATGGAGGATGATAGAGATCCTGGACCAATGCAGAATAAAGAAGTTAGACGTTTTGGGAAACAATATCTGCGGAGAGAAAAACCCGACTTGGTCGACCAGCAACTTCAATTGTTCGAACCAGAGGTAAGAACTGTTAATCTTGCTGACACCTTAAATATCTCTTGCGATCCTAACTCAGATGATTTACCAATTGCCTTGAGAAAAGGGAAAAGATCTTGTGCCAAATATCCTATATCCCAATTTGTGTCTACTAAAAACCTTTTTATGTAGCATCAAAGTTTTATTTCAGCTATTGATTCTATCACAATCCCTACATCAGTACAAGAAGCCTTAAAGGACAAGAACTGGATTCAAGCCATGAATGATGAAATGGGTGCATTGGAAAGGAATGAGACTTGGGAGATTGTAGAGAGACCAAAGGATAAAAAAGCAGTGGGGTGTCGGTGGATATACACTGTTAAGTATCACTCTGATGGCACACTGGACAGGTATAAAGCGCGGCTGGTTGCAAAAGGATACACCCAAACCTATGGGATTGATTATGACAAGACTTTTGCTCCCGTGGCAAAAATGAGTACAGTCAGAATTATCCTCTCCTTGGCAGCACACTTTGAATGGGAGATGCATCAGTTCGATGTTAAAAACGCTTTCCTGCATGGAAGCTTAGATGAAGAGGTATACATGGAGATCCCACCTGGATATGATGTTGCTGGTGGAGGGAGTAAGGATTGCAAATTAAAGAAGGCCTTATATGGCCTTAAACAGTCACCTCGGGCCTGGTTTGGAAGGTTCACTCAGGCCATGATATCTCTGGGGTACAAACAAAGCCAAGGTGATCATACTCTCTTCATAAAACATTCACAAGACGACAAACTCACTATACTTTTAGTCTATGTGGATGATATGATTATTGCAGGTGACGATGAGATGGAAAAACAAAATTTGAGGAAGAAGTTGGCTACTCAATTTGAGATTAAGGATCTCAGTAAACTAAAGTACTTCCTTGGGATTGAAGTTGCATACTCCAGACAGGGCATTTTTATTTCTCAAAGGAAATACATTCTTGATCTTCTTAAAGAGTCTGGTAAGCTGGGTTGAAGACCACTGGAGCACCCATAGAGCAAAATCATAAAATTGGGAAAGATGAGGAAAGCCCGAAGGTGGATAAGACACAGTACCAGAGACTTGTGGGAAAGCTCATCTATTTATCCCACACCAGGCCTAACATAGCCTATGCAATTAGTGTGGTTAGTCAGTTCATGCATGATCCAAGAGAAAGACACTTGTAGACAGTAAATAGAATTCTTCAGTACTTGAAGGCATCTCCAGGGAAAGGATTACTATTTAAAAGGGAGGAAAACTTGTCCATGAAGGTGTATACCGATGCTGACTATGCAGGATCAGTTGTAGATAGGAGGTCCACCACAGGATATTGCATGTTCTTGGGTGGAAATTTGGTGACCTGGAGGAGCAAGAAACAAAATGTGGTTGCAAGATCAAGTGCAGAGGCAGAATTTAAAGCTATGGCACAAGGAGTCTGTGAATTGTTGTGGGTGAAGATAATACTTGATGACCTCAAAATAAGGTATGAAGCTCCTATGAGACTTGTTTGTGATAATAAATCCGCCATCAGCATTGCCCACAATGCAGTTCAACATGATTGGACCAAGCACATAGAGATAGACCGACATTTCATTAAGGAAAAATTGGATAGCGGCCTTATAGCCACCGAGTACATTCCTTCAAGACTACAGTTGGCAGATATGTTCACCAATGGACTTCCCACCGAGCAGTTTAAAGACCTTACTTGCAAGCTGGGAATGATAGATATCCATTCACCAGCTTGAGGGGGAGTGTTGTAAAATATTAGAAGATTTGGTCTGTAATTAGGGGGAGATTTGTTCTGTAATTAGGGGGATTTGGTCCGTGTTTAGGACAGATTTGTGTGATTTGATTTGTACAGATTTATTGCTTTATTTCCTTAATTAGGAGACTAGTAGTCCCTATAAATATGTGTTGTACAGGCCCTAAATAATCAAGCAATTCAAGTATTATTCAGATAATACTCAATTCTTCCTTTTTCCAAGTCTATATATGCACAGGGTAATAGAGGGAACTGTATTCCCCCTCTCTGCTTAAAGCAATAGCAGGGAGACTATTTTGTTTGAGCTAATAAATTTTTTTTATCTCACTGGCATTAAGCCTTATGAAAAACAATTCTTTTGATGTTTAGGTGAATCTCTCACAAAATTAATATGGTTTAAATCTTTATTATTGATAGACAATTTATTATATTTTTGCTCTGCCTTTATATGATTAAACCAGATTTTTCTTAGAGAGCAACATTATTGCTCCGTATATGTTCTCATACTTTCACTATCTACCTCTTTGACTTTTTATAATTATTAGTATTATTATTATGAAATGTTTGATTTTAGCTTTCATTAATAAAACATGCAAGATGAATTCAAAACTCTTTTAAATCAAATTTGTATTTAGTTATTTTTTTTGTTGAGCAATGCACCCAAATTCAAGCCTTCCTTACAAAGTTCCATTAAGTTATATGCACCTACTTCCATCATGCTGATTAATATGATATATTGTATGTATGTTTGCCTTTGTTTGCAGTAAAATTGGTATTCCTCACTAATTGCTTACGTCCTCTGCACACATTATACTTATGCGAGGCAAACTTTCCTTTCCACTCTTCTTACCTTAGTGCATTAAACATTGGTATCAGTAGTAGACTTCAATCCTTAACTGTTCATATATGCTGACTAAAATTGTTTATTTTATATAATTTCATACTATTTTCATTCAAGCATGTGCATTGTCTAAGTTTCATACTATTTTTATTGGTAATTCTACATATGTTTTGCAATGCTAAAAAGTTGTTCTTAAAGAAACAGTGAACCTGGAATAACTGATCATAAGAAGTTATTTTATTGATCTTGGAAAGAATATCTAGAGTTCTGAAAGATAAAGATTTTTAATCTTATTCTCTGTTAAGATTTATTATTTTCTTAAAGGTTCATCTCATATTTCATTTATGTATTTAAGTGTTTTATTTTCAAATAGCAGTTTTTTCTGACCTCATTACTTATCTATCAAAGCCTTGAAATACTTGAAATGGAAGACGAGAGTGAGGACAATTTTGAGGTATCTATAAATTTGCAATACCCTCTTACTCCCTTTTACTCTTTCTATGTTAATCGGTTATATCCTTTTTCCTAAACATTAGATTCAACAAATCAATATTGATCGATGGCCTTTTAAAACTAATATAGAGGAAAGAATTACTGGTGTTATAGTAGCTAATATATGATTTCATATGATGTCTCTGGCAGTTATGTACTTCAGTGAATGCTTTTACTTGATCTTTATTATCAATTACCAACTCATACCTTTTCAATGATTTCTAAATCATCAAGTAGCCGTTATTCTAGCATATCGTTTTCCATAAGTCATTAGTTATGCTTTAATTTATTGAATATTAAGGATACAATATTTGATTTGATGATTTAAAATTATTCCTCCTGTTTTTTTTCTAAAAGTTATCTATGTTGATATGGTTAATGTGGATCGAGGAGCTTGAGGGGTGATTGACAATAGCCTTTTCTAGAGGAAGCTTCACATGATATGTCTTCACCATTTGTTATTTTCTACCTCTTATAATAGTTAAGCTACATATGAAACAGTTACGGCAAATGACTAGAAGTTGTGTAAATTGGTTTGGAGTTCTTTGCCATTCCTATATCTCTTTGACATGTTTCTGTGACCAAAGAAATTGGTTATTTGTTTGGGAAATTCACAATTTCATTGAATCTGAGACCATTGGTTTACATGTTGATTTCTATAGCTCCAACCTTGGGTGGTATTTTTTAACAGAGCTGAATGAGTCATTGTTTTTTGTTGTTCATGCTTTCTCTGCATATTCATTTATGCCAATGCCTCAATATGATTATACTACTGGTATTTTATCTGATATATCAGGGACAAACTTTTTTCTTTTATATTTACCTTTTCCTAACCTACAGATTTAATAGCATGTGATTGCTTGCTCTGTAGGTTATGATGTTGCCAAGCTTATTGTTCTTTACCTAGCAAAATATATATATAAGTTATATTTGATGGTCTAAGACACTAAATTCAATAAGCATGAGTTCAACTTAACTTAATATGACCTATCCCTTCTGTTACCTTCATTTAGAACGCTACAAAATCATTATTTCCCTTTTTGACACATTTTATTTTTTTTGGGGGAAGGTATCATGTAGTTCTTATATAAGATATGGTTGTTCTCACTTCTCAGAGATCCAAAGCAAGCATAAAAATGTATCACGTAGTTCTTATAAAATGTAACAAGCTAAATATAGTTTTCATAATGAAAATATAGTTCTTTAAAATTGGTTGTCAACTTTAACGGGTTATTTAGTTGCTAATCTTAAACATCTGTTGCTGCATTTTCATAACTTTAATTTTTACTACTGTTACATATTGTCAATTTTTGGTTTCTCAATTTCCTTCCTGTCATGTTTGCTTTTCTCATAGACAATCAAATGTGACTGCTCATTCTTTGGCAGCAGCAACAAGTATATTAGGTGATCATACTAGGTAGAATGAAATTCCCTCATGTACAAGTTTCGCTGTATTTTCTGATATTCCTCATTAATGGAACTTCGTATCAGTTTTTTTTTTATGAACCTAGCCACCTTTAGTCATTAGCTGCAACTTAGAAAGATATGGAAGTGGCTATTTATGATGAAATCCAAGTTATATGCATTTCTTTTATCCTGCTAAATAATAAAACGAGAAAATAATCTGATTCCAATCGTAATATAATGTTTGAATACTAATATTGAATTGCAGACGCATGAAATATTTAGTGGACTTTGAGTACTGATTCAATATAGCTTTCCTGATTAGTCTAGGTGGTAAAAAAAAAAAAACATATTTGATAGTCTTTAAATATACCTTTTTTTTCAAGCCACCATTTACAACCGCAATATATTTACATATTTTAGCTCTAGCTCTATAAGACCCTTGCTTAAGAATGGGTCTGTTTACTAGATTATATAATAAGTTAATAACTCATGTTAACGCACCAACAAAGAAAAGGTACAATGCTAATAACTAATAATAAGATAAATTACAGAAAATTAATTGTAAAAAAAAACAACAACAATGTCAACGAATATATTTTCACATTATCTATATTCTATATTGTTATGAAAACCGGTTAATTAACATATAGCACAGTTTCCCGCCAATTACTGGTTTTTTCCAAATAATTTTACGTATTTCATTTTTCTCAACTTTTTTCTTAATTAGAAATGTTATTTACCACATTATTTCTATAAAACTTATTTTATATTTTCCTTTTCAAATCATGACTATATAAGAGATCGATAGTTTAAAAATATTATATTAGTGTCTTGATGAAAACAAATTATAAATTTGTTGTTTTAAGATTTTTCTTTATAATTTTTATGTATTTTTTATACAATGCGAATTCATTTTAATTTGAGTTTTTATATGCACAAATTTTATATATCAATGTTTTATAATATGGATGTCTTTCGCATATATATATATATATATATATATTAATTCAACATAATTTCTATTATTACATGGGGATAAAACTGCATGAAAACTTATTAATATCCAAAATATGCAGGTAATTATATTGTAAAAAAATTAACACTATAAAAATGAAAGTATTTAAATTATAAGAGTAAATATATACATAGTAAATATTTATATTGTGTATATAAATAAAACTCTTATATTAAAGTTTATTAATATTAATTAAATGATTATATGGGTAAATATTTTTGGGTTTAATTTATATACATTTTTCGTATAAAGAAATTTTACACAGACATTCAATAGTGTGTGGCCACATCATTTACTGAATGTGACACCTCACGTGTTATTAAATTCAATAAATGATGTGACAGACTGACAACACATCACTGGATGTCTGCGTAAAACTTCTTTACACTGACAACGTATATATATTAAACTCAATGTTTATATCATACATAGAAAAAACTACATAAAAGATTTATTAACATCAACATTAAATGAGGTAAATATATGCTATATGATGATAAATGTTTACATGAAAATATATTAAAATTTTAATTATAAGGGTAAATATATACATCAAATAGGAGTTTAATTTTCAAAGAATGTTATTCATACATTTTTCATAACTATATATTTATTATATATATTTTAAATAACAAAATATTTCTTAAAATCATTAATTTATTTAGTTATAAATATTTGTTGAAAGTGTGATATGCTTATAACATGTTTGATTTCCCTTTGAAATGGTTGCAATTCGTGTTTGAAGTTGAAGATAACCTCTTCAGTATTGAATTGAAAAATGCATTGCCAAGTTCAGCAGCAATGAGAACTTGGAAGGCCATGGGCACAAAATTTTAAGATCACTAAGACAAAAGCTCAACAAATAGCATTGTTGACTATGGCATATTGCCAATTCTAGCAGATGAACTGCTCCCACGTGCTATTTTCAAGTTTTAATAAAGTACCAAAGCTAATGACTCAGAAAAGGAGCAACGTATTTTTTTTTCATGTAGTACTGCATGTTGTTTTGAGTATATTATTTGAAATTTATACTTTAGTTATTTGGGCATATGAAAGAAATAATGAGTATGGTTTTGATCTTGCTAAGATGTCATATATGTACAGACAAGCTTTAAGGAAATAATTTTGATTCTACTCTCTAATGTTTTTAATCAAGCCTTCCTTTATATATTGTATTTTGCTATTGATATTTTGTTATCCACTTTGGGCTGAAAGCAATCATCATATTTGTATTTTTTGACCTGTTCCTTTCAAACAATTACCTATTCTAACTTTTCTGTCATGATTCATTTATGTTGCAAAGCTTAATATCTCCTTCTCAATATTATGCATTACACAACTTCTGGCCATATCTTTAAATCTTAAAGTTAGGCTAAATTTAGAACTCTTAACTTTACTACTTATAGGAATTAAAAAAATTAACTCTCCAATGAATAGTGACAAAAAATCTAGCCAATTGTAATAGTACTAGTGTGGAGCCCGTGCTTATATTATTATATGAGAGTTGTCTAGTCCTGTGATGTGATAGGAAAGAAAGAAAGATAAAAAAATTAGGCGTGAAAATATCTTATATATTTTAAAATTAAACTATTAAATAACTATTATATTAAGCAAAAAAGTTGTGAATATAAATCTAAAAATATAACAACTAAAATAATTCTAAAATTTATATTTTAAAATACTTAGTAATATTTTAATAATAACTTTAGCCAAGTATTTTTCTAACATTCATTTCTATTTTTCTCTTTATATCTTTACAATTAATTTAATTAAAAATTATTTTAATTTCAAAAGAGGATGCATAAATTATAAATTTATAGTTTAATTAATGAAAAGTATCTAAAAGAGAGAGAATTTCCCCCTACTCTATTTATGGGATGTGAGAAGTGTATGGATGAGAGAGATAGGAAAAAGTAAATAAAGAGAAAGAAGATAAAAGATATGCTAGGAAATAAAAAGAGAAATAAAAAGAAAATTAAGATGTTAAAGAAAGTGTAAAATAAAGAAGCGTAAAAAAACCATTACTCTTATTTAGAAGTATTAAAACTTTAATAGTCCATTTATGGGGGTGTGAGAAGGGTACGAAAGAGAGAAATTGAAAGAAAGAGTCCAGAGAGATAATGTGAAAGGAACGATAATTGATGTGATAGGAAAGTAGAGAAATATAAAAAAAAAATTGAGTTATAAAAGGATCTTATATTTTAGAATTAAGGTATCAAATAACTTATATATTATACATAAGTTTTGTGAAATTAAAAAAAAATAAAAAATATAAAAATTTAATCAATTTTAAATTATTTAATAAATCGGTTTAACAAATAAAAAATTATTTTATTAATAATTTGTCCCCCTTTATTTGTTGAACATTTATTTTTATTTTTTTCTTTAAATTTTAAAATAAAAATATCTTATTAAAATATAAAAAATAAATGAAAATATATCTTTTAATTACTTTGTTAAGTAAAAAAAATTAATTTAAAATCATATAAAATAAAAGAAAAATGAAGATAAAAATAAAAAAGATAATTAATTAAAAATTATTGTAACATTAGTTTGTGTCGTGTATTGTTAATCAATATAGCAATTTTTAACACGTTGAAAACAAATTCTTCATTCTTTAGTCGGTCCAATTTCTTTATTATAATAAACTCAACTTTAGTTATAGAATCCTATGTGAGTATAATTATCCTCCACCTCTTAATAGGCAATAATAATCAAGAAATATTAGAGTCAATTATGTTTTTTTATAATCATATTTTTTCTTGATACATGTTGATAATATGATTTTATTAAGATATTTTCAATTAAAAATGTGGTTGTTGTATTATAAGCGTTACTATATATATGTATAAAAAGTCATTTATATAATTTAAATATTAATAATTTTTATTAAAATTTATTAGATATAAACTATTTCTCTCCTATTTGTCTCAAATCAAATAACATCTATTTTTATCCAAAATCATGCCACTTTCTCTCTTTTTTATTTCTCTAGTTGAACCAAACACACTGTTTGTAGTATAAAGTACACACATGATCCTACTTACCGTGCTATATTACGACTATGATATCATAATTTTAGGTATAACAATCATTTTTTGTCCACATTCATCTTTGTAATTATTTTCTATTAAGTTTTGCAACCTTAAACTCATTTTTGCTATTTATACCTTGTTTCCTTTGTTGGAACCAACAAAACTAGAAGTTATTTGCTGGGCATAACAAGACTAAAGAGGTTAGAACTTAATTTTCTTCGACTCAAATATAAATAGGAAGGTCATGTGAAGATTCAGAGTTGACTTATGATAAGGGAATATTTGCATCATGGGTTGTTTTCACTTGATTTATGCTTTTATTTTGTGAATTTTTTATTCTGTATTTTGTTCAAACTTGTCTGCTTTCCTATATAAGGGTAAACAAAATTGTGTTTCCTTTTGAATTTTACTTTGATTTATTCACTAGTTTAGTTTTACACGTCTTCTTTGACAGGTTCATAAATCCATGAAGGAGATGCAAAATGAACAACAAAAGCCTGAAGAATTTGATTCAAATAAAAGAAAGGTAAGCACATGCACTTTTTCAAAGAGTTTTAAGTGTCAAATAACAAATGTTACACTATATTATGTATCTTGGTGAGAGGTGTGTGTATAGGGGATCAACAAGGTGTTTAAGTTTTTGGGTTCCATCTTGTATTTAGCACTTGTTCATTGTCTAATATATTGAAATGCAGTCAATTATCTATATCTTTGTCCTGTTATTCCAAATCTATTGTAAGAAGATATTGTGTCAAGAAGTTATGTTAATCGGTTTTTGAGTCATGTTCATAGATAAGACCATGTGTACTAGAAAACACACAAGGAAGTTTATGATGAGGTGATGCATATTGTAACATCCCAAGAATTAAAACCATTTTATAAAGGAAAGTAGTAATGTAATAGGTTTTATAAAAGAATTAGGAAAGGGGAAGTAAAACTAAGTTAGAAGCAAAGAAAAAGTGATAACCAAGGATTTTGAGTCCTGACACTCTCACCCAAGCGAGAAGGGCTCGCTTGAGCGAGGGCATCAGGCAGAAATGGGTGTTTCTGCTTTGATAATCTTGTCCAACCTTGCTTGAGCGCGCCTGAGCGAGGATGTCAGCAGAAATAGGGGAATTATACTCTGGTTTTCTCGCCCAAGCTCGCTTGAGCGAGAAAACAGAGTCAAAATGTGGCTCTCTAGAGTGGAAATCTCGCTCAGCCTCGCTTGAGCGCGCCTTAGCGAGAAAGGGGTTCTCACTCAGCCTCGCTTGAGTGCGCAAAGAGGGTTTCTTAAAAACACGGTTAGGGCTCATTTTTCCTCACTTTCTTTCATTCTCACACTTTTAGAGAGAGGAACTCAAAGAAAGAAAGAGAGAAAGAGAGAAGGAAGAAGAAAAGCTCCTACATCTTCTCCAAGGCATCAAGGAAGGCCTGGATTCACCCCTCTCCACTCCTTCATCACCTCTATTTTCCCCTACTTTTGAGGTGAGTGTGGTCACCCACTCACTTTCATCTTGCTTGCCCCTTTGTACCATCCCTATTCCTCTTTCCCCTTGCTTATTTACTTTGTTTGTGAGTGTTATTGATTGTTTCCAGGGCTAGTAAGTATTCCTTGATTTGGATGTATTGGTGCCTTGAAACCCTAGATTATGTATGGGTTTGAGTTGCAATCTCTATGAAATAGCTGTCATTGCATACCATGTCATTCATATCCATAGATGTATATATATATATATATATATATATATATTGATGATACCTCCTCCAAGCATTCATGGGCCAATGGCCAAGAAAGTATATGTCACAAGGTCTTCCGACCATCGTAGGGTCTCTGGACCATCACAGGCCTTCAGACAGTTAATTATAAGAAGAACGAGGTGACCACATCGATCTCTCGGCCAAGGGGAAGATGGGGGGTCCTCAAGCTAAAAAATAAAAACAAGCATTATTCATTGATTGATAATAAAACTTAATCATAGGTGGCACTAGACGACTGTCCTTGGTCACATGGCTTAGCCCTCAATCACAATCACAGATAGTGAAAAGACCCCGGGTGTCAGGTAAAAACACATCAAAGTCATGTTTGCATAATTTCATAGTACGCAGAGATTTATCCTAGTTCACTATTGTTGAGACTTTGGCAAGCATACCGATGTCATAGTAGTATAATATATTTTAAAGTAAGGGTTGTCGTATCCACGAGGAACTTGAACTACTATTAACTCACAACGATTTAGTTCTTACAAAGAAGCATTTGAAATTGTCATTTTTGTTTTATGCTGAAAGTTGGTGAAACAAGTTGATAAAGCTAAAGCAAAGGAAATAAAAATTGATTTAAAAACAGATTTGTGAAATGGGGATTGAACTCATCATTCTCCCTTCTCATTATTCCGTTAGTTCCCTGTAAATACTGTTTCATTGACATTGATGCAATATTCTAAAGTCGCCTAGGTTGATTCCTCGCACCTAGAGACCCTAAGAATAATATATTTAGATATCGATTCCTGACATATCAAATACATATCCCAGCATTACAAGCGAGTATTCAAGAGCAATCGATATATAAATATCTAATCCTAGTATAAAAACCTACCGAGTAGAAACGTTTAGATCGAAATCAAAGAAATACCTTCCGATCAAAACTAAGATTTGATAACAAGAAACTGTTTGATTAAAAAAAAGTCAAGTGTTAATACAAAATGAAATTACCAATGTCAAATGAACGTAAAATACAGAAAACTAAATAAAACACTTCGGATTTCGAAGACTACATTCAATCTCGGATGAGGAGGTTAGCCACTCATGGTAGCTAGCAACCCAAAAGATGAGAAAAGGAGAAGATGGAGGGAAAAATCCCTTGCCCTAGCAAAGCCTTGCAGCTTGGAGAAGTGAAATTGTAAAAGTCATTTTTAGAAGTGTGAAAAAGTCCCCTTTAAAAGCTCCCCCTTTTCCTTTTTAGCGCGCACTGGATTCTGGGAGAAGTCATTTGCGCGTTCAAGCACACCAAGTGCGCGCTTGGGCGCGCATTAAGCTATTGAGATACGCTTGAGAGAGATCCGCGCTCAAGAGCATCTAATGTTCGCTTGAGCGCGCATGAAGCTTCTGAAGTGTGCGCTTAAGAGACTTGTGCGCTAAAGTGCACCATATGCGTGCATGAAGCTGCTGAAGGATGCGCTTGAGAAAGTTGCGTGCTCAAGCACACCATATGCGCGCTTGAGCGCACTTGAAGCTGCTGAAAGCCTTCTTTTCTTCTCTCTTAGTTCCATTTGCTGCTTTCAAATGCTTTCCACTTCCAAAACCTACAAAAATTCATGTTTCTCATCAAAATAACATCAAAACTACAAAGTGAACTAAAAACTAAAGACAACTAAAAATCCAGCAATAAGAAGACAATTTGGGGTAAAATTTCAAGGAATTAACATCACAAATTAAGTGCTCAAATTGCAACTAAAAACTACTAATTCTAAGCACTTATCATTCACCCACACATTGGGCAACATCCAGTCCTCACAACCTTGTGAGATTTTTCACTATGACAACTGTCAAGTACAAGTATTGTTTCCTCTGCCTCTTTAGGCTTACACCTTGAGTATTCTTATTATAGTGCCTCTTCAGGTTCACACTCACTCACACTAAGCGTAGGCACCTCCTAACTTAGTTTAGACTGAGTAAGATTGAATTAGTCTAGCTTTGGATAACGTACAAGGTACGTATAGACAATGAGCTTAGCTAGGTACAATCACTCTTTTGAGTTACAATAAAAAACTAAAATGAAAGAGGTGATTGAGTACAAATAGGAATAAATGCATGTGAGATAAGATTCGCTGAGACTTAGATTTTTCAGCTTGTGCAGCAGAGTCTCCCTCTTCAGCATTTATGAGGCTTCCTTTTATAGGCTTCAGAGAACTAGCCGTTAATCTAGCTATTGCAGAAGAGAGGGGATTGTACTTTCCTTCATTCCAACAGTCAAGTGTGTCAGGTACTTGTTTTGACCTTGACTCTGCATCTCAGTCTCAGCTTTTGAATCTCAGGTACAAGTCTGAGTCTGAGTCTTAGCTCATGGGTCTGAGTCTCAGTCTCATCTGAGTCTGAGCTTAACCAGTCTTAGGTTGTTTTTGCCTTGTCTTTATGCATTTGAGCTTTCGTTCGCATCCTTATTATTTTCAGACTTAGCCTTTGTTGATTGTAAGATATTATTGATCTTATTTTGCTTTATAGTCTCTTTTGTAGAAACCACAGGAAACACTAGAAGGGGGTGAATATTGTTTTATGATTTCAAATAGATTTTATGAAAACCTTTTCACAAGCAAAGTGTTTAACAAAAGTTTTGAGCAACTTGCTGAAATTGGGCTTTTCAGGGATTTACTGAACTGCTTCAGCAGGTCCAAAAGACAGTGTTATAAACTTGTTTTATAAAGCATTTGAGATTGTTTTAAAGTTCAAGCTTATGAAACAGATTATTCAGAACCCTCCTGTTAGCTTAAATAACAGATATAATGAGATAAAGGTAGAGAAGACTTAGCCAAGAGATTTATCATGGTTCCCTCACATCCACCGTGAGCTACGTCCAGTCCCAATGCCAAACCAACAAAGGATTTCCACTAACTGATCACAGTTACAAGTATTCTTTTATCCACGGCCTCTTCAGGCTCAAACCCAAGTATTGTTTAAACACCAAGCCTCTTCAGGCTCAACCACAAACAATGTATAAAAAGAAAATGCTTAAGCTTTTAAACTACACAAGTTTAAAGCCTAAACTGGGTAAGATGTACAAATAACTGAGTATAACTCAGGATAAGAAGTTGTTGTACAAATGGAACAAATGAATATATGAGTCTCAGGGAGTTTTGAGTAGCGCTTCAGCAAGTTCGTTCGTTCTCCACTCCTTTTCTGCATGAGACTCCATATTTATAGGAGAAGAGAAAAGAGACCAGTAGACTTCTCTAAATCCCGTTGAGAGATAGCATTCTTCCCATTGTGACACATAACTGAGGAAGCTTGCAGTAGCAGGTGCAACAATTAGTAGGTGTCAGTAGTACAGACTCCATTTTTTCTGGGCACAGTGTACTTCACAGTAGATATTGCCTTTTTGGTGACTAGAGGATTGAAATATGCCAAAAACAATTGTTCTAACTTTCCAGAAGGAGAAAAGGCACAAGCAATTGAGAAAGGCTACGGTTGACTTGAGTCTTCAAAGGGAATTAGCAGAGAAGCTCTTTTCCAAAAAGGTACAAGTCTCAGTACGACGTCTCTCATTTTCAGAAGGTTCCCTGGCTTCAGTAGGTCTTGATCACTCAGCAGGTTCCTCTACTTCATAAGGTTGCACCACATCAGAGGGTTGCATGATTTCAGAGGGTTGCTGTATCAGACATCTTCTGAAACACAGAAACTACCTTCAGCAGAAAATTGTTCTTTCTCATAAGGAATAACTAGATTTAGACCCGCGCATTTGCGCGAGCGGGTGGGTGGGTAAATAAATTTATAATATTATCTGAAGGTTAAAAGATTTGATATTAAGTGCATCAATTATAACAATATAGTTAATATTATTAAAATTAATTGATTGAAATTTAATACGTATTTAAATGGAAATTTGTGTTTAAGTTTTAATTATAAGGTTCTTGTAGGAATTAAATAAGAAAAAATTGTCTTTTCTATAATTTATGTATTTATATGTTATCTTATATGTGACATTTTTTTTTTCATTTCTAAGTGTGTGGAGTCTTTTGATGATGTGAAGAATATGTGAAATTTGTTAGGAAGTATTTTTAGTTAAATTAAGGATCATATTATGGTTAGATAGTTTGTAATATAATTATTTATTTTATCCTTTAAGATAATTCTTATAGTGAATGTTAGAAAAAGATAAGGGTGTAATAATTGATTATTTTTGTTAGAATATTTATGACTAAGAACCTATTGGTTTATAGATTTAATTCGGTGGAATTACTTTTAATTTTCTACATTGTATGCATTTTTCTTTTGTAAGAAAATTTTTAAAATTTAAAAGAATTCTTTTTAAAGTTACTATATATATGTCAAGAAGTTATGTATGTAAATGAGGAATTATTAAAATTATTATATGGTGGCTCTTATGCATTGTGCTCAATATTCTACATGCAAACAAATCAAATGTTCATCAAGTAATGTTTTTTATTAATGTTTTTTAAAAAATAGTAAAGATTTATTATTAAATTGATTTTTTTTTTATTTTATATATTGAATTATATTTATATTTATTTGAGAAAAAGTGGTGAGTAATAAATTTCATTTGATATGTTTTCATGTTTAATAGATGTATTAAATTTGTATTCAATTTACAATTTTATTTTTATGTTTAAATGATGATTAAGATATGAGATTGTATTGAATTTGGTGTTATATTTTTATTATTGAATTATAATTAAGACACTAAATTGTATTTATGTGTCAGTTATATGCGTTATATCAATATTGGTAGAGAATATAATAAATAGCAAATTGTGTTAAATATTCTATATGCAAACAAAACAAATTTTCATCAAATAACTAATTTTTTTATTATTTTTAGAAAATAGTAATCTTTATTATTAAATTGATTTAGTAAATTGTATTTTTTATATATTTATTCATATTTATATTTATTTAAGAAAATGTTATGAATAATAAATGCTTGTTTGATATGTTATCTTGTTTAATAGATTTATTAAATTTATATTTAATTTAAAATTTTATTTTTATGATTGGATGATAATTAAGACATTAGATTGTATTAAACTTTTTATTATATTTTTATCCATTGATAAGTTTGTTATCAAAATTTCATTTGTATCATATAATATTATTTTAAAAAAATATGAAAATATTTTGTCATATAAAATCATTGAAATGTTCATCATGTGCCTTATGCCATATATCACAATTACTTCCATATACAATAAAGTTTGATGGTAAGGGTTTGAATAAGAAGAAACATACATGGGCTAACAAATGACCATGAATAGATAATTACGAATCAATAAAATTGAAAAAAGAAGGCTGAACAAACACAACTGATAATCATCATGGCAAGAAGATACATAGATAAAAAGATGGATACATGGCAAAAGTAATTTATCTATTACTTAATTATATTTTTAAGATTATTATATAATAATCATCATTATTTGTTATGATTTTTTATTTATTTAATGATATTTGGTATAGTCAACATGAAATTGTTAGCCTTAGGCCTATTGGAGTTGAGTTTGTTGGCGTTAATGAGCAAAGAATAAGAGAGCAACTTAAAAGAGAAATGAAAAAAATAGTTTTAATTAGTTACTATAATATCAGTATTGGATATTAATTAATTAGATGTTAAAACCAGTAACTAATATATGAGTTAATAAGAGTTTCTTTAGACTGAGGGTGAGAATGTGAAAGGTTTATTGCCTAGTGTGTGAGGTGAGTAAATTGAAAGTCATAGAATGGAGGCTGGACATAGAAGAGTGACACATAAGATTTTCTTTGATGTGGCACAAATAGGTAGATGTGACAATTATGAAAATGAGGTGGCAACGCTAGGTGGTGCGACTTAACTTTAATATATATAATAGATAACCAAATTTGTTATTCATTAAAACTCAGGGTTATGAGACTTAAACATTATTAACCATTTAATAATATTTTGAGACTCAAAATTCTCCCCCTTTTTAATGCTGACAAATTTGCTTAAACTATCAAATATCTGAAGGGAATTTCAAAGAAATAAGTTTAGGAATTCTCCCCCTATCTCAAATACTTGAAAAGGAATAGAAAACTTGCTTTGCTTTGCTTTGCTCCCCCTGAATAAGAGATGTCTTCTCTGAAATGAGCTTAAACTTCAGATTTTTATTAGTTTATCTTACTCCCCCTTTTGTCATCAATCAAAAGGGTGTCCAGAGCATGCTGAAGTGATAACGAAGCAGTGGAGCAAAACAATTCAGGGTAGAAAAGTTGTTGAAAGAGTATATTAATAATGTAGCAAAAACCAGTTAAGTTCAGCAGGTAAGCACATAGCAGCAAGTTCAGTTTTAAGATAATGCAAGAATGTGCATGTTATCTCTAATGAACTTAAACCTATCTTCAACAAGAGGTTTTGTGAATACATCAACCCATTGATGCTCTGTGTCAATGAACTTTATATCAAAAACACCTTTCTGAACATAGTCTCTAATAAAATGATGTTTGATTTCTATATGCTTAGCTCTAGAATGCTGAATGGGATTTTTAGAAAGATTTATGGCACTAGTATTATCACAAAATACAAGAATAGATTTAACAGGAATGTTAAAATCTTCAAGTTGATATTTTACCCATAGCAGCTGTGAACAACATCATGCAACAACAATGTACTTAGCTTCAACAGTTGAGAGGGCTGTTGTACTTTGCCTTTTGCTAGCCCAACTTATCATATTTTCTCCAATGAAGTGGCATCCTCCACTTGTTGATTTTCTTTCAACTCTATCTCCAGCAAAGTCAGCATCACAGTAACCTAGTAATCTGCAGTCCTTACTCTTCTTATAGCATAGACCAAGATTAGTAGTACTATTGAGATATCTAAAAATCTTTTAACAACCTTGTAATGAGTTATTCTTCGATTTGATTGAAATCTTGCACACAAACATACACTGAACATAATGTCAGACCTACTTGTTGTAAGATACAACAGGGATCCAATCATGCCTCTATACATGATTGGGTCAACACATTCTTCTCCTTCATCTTTACTTAAGATTGCTGAAGGGTGTATAGGAGTTGACATAAGTTTGCAATCATGCATGTTAAACTTCTTAAGCATTTCTTTTGTATATTTTTCCTGATGGATCCATATACAATCAGAATCTTACTTAATTTGAAGTCCTAAGAAAAATTTGAGTTCACCCATTAAACTCATTTGAAATTCAGATTGCATAAGCCTTGAAAATTCAGTGCACAGAGAGGAATTTGTTGATCCAAAAATAATGTCATCAACATATATTTGGACTATAATCAGGTCTTTGTTAGACATTTTTCTGAAAAGAGTTGTATCAACCTTTCCTCTTTCAAAACCATTTTTGAGTAGAAAATTGCTCAATCTGTCATACCAAGCTCTGGGAGCTTATTTGAGACCATACAGAGCCCTTTTCAGTTTAAAAACATGCTCAGGAAAAGTCAGATTTTCAAATTCAGGGGGTTGTTTAACAAATACCTCTCCGTCAATGAATCAATTTAGGAAAACACTCTTTACTTCCATTTGATATAGTTTGATGCCATTGTTGGCTGCATAGGAAAGTAAAATCCTAATGGCTTCAAGCCTTGCTACTGAAGCAAAAGTTTCAGTAAAGTCAATACCTTCTTGTTGATTATAAATAACCTTGTGCTCCAAATATCACTCAATCAATACTTTCACAAATCCTTACTATATACACACTTATGTATGGTTAACAATTCACATTTATCATCACCACCAAATAATTTTCTCTTAATAAAATTAAAAGAATAATAACAAATTTTCATAACATCTAAATACAAAAATTTTATAATGCAAAAAATTGTGACAATTACATCACCAAAAACATGTAAACAAAACATACCTAAAAAGAAGTAAACTAAAAAACAAACAAGATTGATATAAAATATTATGCTCAAAATTAAAAAAAAAATCTACATAACATGAATATAATTTATATTCACAAATTTTACAAAAACACTAACCACAATATTGTTCAAATCAAACCGCAACGCACGGGTGAAAATCTAGTTCACATTATTATCAAATGACTCCATTGCTTAGACATTGCTTAGAAGTGAAGCAATGAAAACATCAATGTACTAGGGGTGGCAAAAAAAATCAATTTTTCTTGCAATAAAATCAAGGGTACCATGGAGACGTATGCAAAATGTCACACTTTTATAAAACATGCATCATAACTAATGCAGGCAGTGAAGGACAGTTTTGAACTATGGGAAGAGAAAGAAATTTGGGAACTTTTAAAGGAAATACTTCTTTCTCTCCAATGCACAAGTCAATTTTACACACGATCACTTGTACAAATTTGGTTTAACAAATGAATGATGTGACTGCCTTGCCTTTATTATGAAATGAAGAATTGGCAAGGAGACCCTTACTTTTCCTGAGTGACAAATTTATAGTGAACTCCACTGGAAGCTGTATTTGCAGGGCATTTTTCAAATAAGTGGAGGAAGAGAAAAAATCAATATATGAAAGTTAAAAAAAAAGGCAGAAAGTAGACAAAAGGAAGAAAAAAGACAAATAAACTAATTTATTCTTTCCATTGACAAGAACTGGAAAAACACCCTTCTTTGACTGGCATCTTTCAGGTAACATTTCTTTGAGGTCTGCAAATTCATTATATTTTATCATTGATCACCGTTGAGATGGTTAGGATGAGTTTGTGCCCCTTTTATGTTCTCTGTTCTCCAACAGGAGTCCACTGGAGGAAGTTGATACTCATCAGGTTTCAAGGCCAAGGAAAAATCAGGCAATGTTGGTGCTGTCTCCATGATCCTGTAATAGAAAACAAAACAAATGTTTTTATTACTCCTTTACTTCTTTTTCCTTAGCCAAGAATAATTATGCAATTGCAGTTAAGCAACAAGTTACTCATGCACTCTGGAAAGTTTACCTCTCATAAGAGTACAGGTCACGGTTTATTCGCACCTTGCTTGAAGTATCCTTAGGAATTTTTTCAGAGAGATATTTCATGGTTCCCCAAAGTGGTGGATTTCTGCACCATGACTGCCAGTTAGATGGGCCATAATACTGCAAAAGACCAGCAATAGTACTTTTCTTGAAGAGAACTAAAAAAATGATAGAGTATATTGAAACCATGGTCATGATAATTCTCAATGAACCATGACTGATAAATGTTCTTCAAAAGCTATTGAAGGCTCTTGTGAAAGAGTTGAAACGAGCATTAAAAAAAAAAATCAACTCATCACTCTATCTCTCTTAAAATGAAGGAGGAAAAGGAAGAAAATGGAAGTGTAGTAGAAATTTGGGAAATGATAGTTCTATATTATGCAACCACAGCCCATGTTAGACTATGCTAAAACTATTCTACTTTCTAAAGTGTGACATTAAATTTGATGGAAAGGGAGAATGGATTACTTCTTTGAGAATCACAATAATTTTCCCTGAAGTTTATTAAAATAATTAAGCATACCATAAGATATTGCTAAAATATATTGTAACTTGTGTGTTTGTTATACACACATTCTCACTATGATCCTGGGCAGCCAATGGGAGATTAGAGAATAATTACCATTTTCACTCAAATTATCATTAGCAAAATCATTTTGCTTCCAGAGGTGAAACTAAGGAACAAACTTTCAGGTACAAGATATTAGAAGAAACTTAAGAACACGAGGATGCCAAATATGTGTTTCACAATTTCAATCAAACCAAGGGCATAGTAACTTCTGTGGAGTATAGTTTATTGTTCTTGGCAACAAAAAATGAATATAAAAATTGCTAGATTAACAGCTAGAAGAGTAAGGATTACATATTTCACCTTGCATACCTATATCACCGACTAAGAAATTTTGGTACGTACTTCATTTCCCACAGGCTTAAGAGTTTCACTTGCAAAACTGTGTGTGCTCTATATGTGGACTCCAATTATTAAATAATTATACACAAAAAGGATTGGCATAAAATATCATGCTAGTATTCTAAAATGAGCTTTTGTTTTAACCATCTAGACTCCAACTTTTCCAGTAATAGCTTGCTTAAATAGATACTTAACACATAGTTATCTGAAGTATTTTATAATGACAAATGGTATTATTGTATCTTTCACATACACAATCACACAGGTGTCAAGTACATGCCAGGGTCTTTATCATTCCCCTGCTTGTGTCATGCACATTTGTCCAATTAGCAGCAATGGCTACATTGACAAGGTTAACGGAAATTGGCACATATAATTATATATACTAAGTACAAATTACCAATTCCATCTACAGAAGCTAATTACAAGTAAAAATGTTATCACATTATTTAGAAAGACATGTGACTTGTATCTTACGGTTGGTTCCATGAGTTTGAAAACAGGAAGTAAAAACCTGTTTTCTGAGGGCAGAATACACCATAGCAGTGTGAAACGGAAAACAGTGGATTACCTTGACAATGGAGGTGCAGTGTTGAATGCCTCAGACAACTTCTTGCTTTCTTTGAAATATTCATCAGCTGCTTGCAAAGCAGCCACAGCCATTGCATGTGATTTCTCTGTATTTCCCTCATCAAGAATCAAACCATGATAATAATACGCTGCAGCCTGGTAAATCATTACAACAAACATATCATAACGTCATATAACTTGGCTTCTGCGGAATGCATCTCCTATACAATTCCTGAATTATATACAAATATGCTAATAGCAGAAGAAACTATAGTATATAGGTTTTGCACCTATGGCGTTCATGCCATCTAATAAGATCATGGGCATAAAAAATAAGAAAAACATCAAATTACTTAAGCATTTACAATCACACTACAGCTACCTATGCAGATAACTTGTTTCATGTATCCAAAGCATACTCAGTTTCTCACTACTAAGAAAGACTAAATAGAAATATCGTCAAAATCTTAGTCTAGAACCAGAAACATAGACCATTAAATCCATTAGTTGTGCATTTCATTAACCAAGCTGAAACTCATTAGCTAATCAATCACATTTTATTCCAAAGGAAATATTTTTCTTATTCCAAAACTAGTTCATAATAGACTAAAATTTAAGACAATGCATTATGCCAAAAATAACCCTAGTTTTTTAGGGGGGGGGGGGTTTAAAAGTAGATAGCAGATAAAACAAGAAAACCAATATTTATATTATTTCTTCCAGACTCTACAGACTTGAGTATAGTTTGTATGCATACAATTGAACTGAAAAACATAAAATAATTCCCAGGGACTATTAGTACAATTACTAGATTACCCAGATTGTAACATGAAACTATGTGATATAATATTATGGCCCAAGAATATCAAAGGAAGGCATCCGGGCTTTATTCATAGCATTGGTTTGATTTAATCATCCTCATCAGTCACAGCATTAGCAATAGCTTGGGCAAATAATTCATCAGACTTCAGTCAATACCAAAACATATCTGTTATGAACAATAAACCAAGTATCCCTTTAGCCAGTTCCAACTAAAATTGGTCTCCAACTTCTCAATTTTCTACACAAACTCCAAATTTCAACTTGGAGATGTAGGGGAAAATCGAATGAAACAGTTGAACCAATTTAGACTTTCATCTCCACTCATATTACCATGCAGTAAGATGTGATAATTAAATACCGAGATCCAAATAACTGGGGGGGGGGGAGCATATACCTTTGCTTCAGCATATTTCCATTTCACAAAAAGGCGATGTTTCTCACCCCAACCATTTGCCAACGGAAGGTTCATAATGTTATCTTGAGCCTGTAAAACAAACAGTGTAATTAAAGCAATGTATGCAGAACAAATACACCCATGTTAACTGACTAATGCACACAAGTGCACAAACACATATAAACAGAACAAATACATGTCTTGTGGGGCGGGGAGTTATCAATACAGTGCAGATCCAAGAGAAACAAGTTAGATATCCCACAAGAAATTTAGGATATAACCTAAAAACAGAGGACCAATTCCCCATTAAACAGATAGGTACGGATCCCAAAAGAAACAAGTTATCACACCTGTTGCCAACATTTCACCATCTCACATGCAAGTCTACGCTTCACTGCAAGAGTGGCTTTGGTACTATCAATTGCCATTCCAAGTTGTGTATCTACACCCTGAAAAAAAGAAAGGGATGAAATAAACAGATATACATCCAAACTAGATAAGGAGAGTAAAGGTATCTATACATTGAAAATTCCCCTTCTCTAGTCTTCTATACAATTTCAGTACCATTACAGAAAGAACTTCTCTCCCAGTGGAACATTCACCATGCAAATTTAATGGTTTTGAATCACACGAAGTCTTAAAGTGAGGCAATGCACTAGTAGACCCAAAACACCTTAACTATTTCATTCCTTGAAACAAAATCCATAGAAATCTACATATAATGATATAATGGATTGAACAAAATGGAACAGGAATCAGATAAGCTCCCCTTTTCTTATCCCTTGATAGCTTTGATTTTCACCCTCAATAAATAAATACGTGGTAAATACCAAAAGAACTAACATAAGAATTTGAGTTGAAATCTAGTGTATCCACTGTTATTCTCTTCAACCTTTATCCTTATCATTACATTCCTTTCATTTATTATGAGAACAAAGTTAAGTAATAAGAGACTTAAAAGTCAAATGCATTATTTTCAGATTCAGTCATTCAATACACAATAAAAATGTTTGCTTAATTGCTGACGTTTTGAGCAAAAATAGGATAAACTTATAACTACTTCTTCAGACAATTTCAGCATTTTTCTCAAAGAAGAAAGCTGTGTAGAATCTGATTGACCAGTAAAGCTAAAAAAGGCCCTGCATTCAATCTGGAACATCAAACTGAAGACTTGTAACAGATTTTTAGGGAGAGGAAAGATCTGTCTGAAGATGAAAGGTTTTTTAGTTGAATGGCCCACAGATTACTGGTCAATGTGTTTAATTCTAAGCCTGTCTGGATTGATTGGTTACAAAGTCCATGGCTCAAACCTCTTTAATTCTAATAGCTGTTTGAATTGATACTCATGTTTCTGGCCCCATCTTTTGTCCCAGATGTAGTCTAGCCCAGTTTTTGTCACAGATGTAATCTGGCATCAGTTTTTGTCCCATATGCATTCTGGCCCCTGTCAGGTTTTTGTCCTAAAAGTGGTTTGACCCTGGCCTGTGTCACAGATGCGTCCTGGCCCTACCAATCTCCAATCCCAAATTATATTCTTTGGATATTTTCTTTTTCTAAAGGTTTTATTTGTAACAAGCTTTAAGCTTTGTAAGATTTAGCTTGAGGAGCACATGATATATGGAAAATATCTCATAATGTTTAAGTTGTATCTTATAGTAATAGAGTATCTTAGATTATCTTTTAGGATAGGTTTCCATATATTCTTTATATTTCATAATTTATTTCCTACTTTTCTTATTTAATTAGGATTAGGAGTTTAGAATTAGTAAGAATAAGGATTAGTGCTTTGTCTTCTGTAACATCATAAAACACATCCATCACGGTCTCTTTTTATCTCTCTTCCTCCTCCTCTGCTTAAATCCCTACAATTTTAACGATTATAAAAAGCAATAAATTATAAACAGTGAGGAAGCACAAAACTATATGGATAACTAGGCCAGACTTTAGTATTAAACAATGATGATGTAATATTAAACAAACCATGAGCATAAAATTATGGTGGATGCATAAATATACCCTAGCAAAGCAAAGTCAACTGTTTGAATCCTCAACAAAACTTTCTGGGAAGTGGACAACAATTTTCCATGTTAATGGAGGATGTTAGTTTTAGCCATTAATGAACTAGACAAATGTCACTTTCTTTAATGGGTCCATACAAAAGAAACGTTAATACCTGTCCTAATGCTTGTAGGCAGAGTGCACGAAGAGCTCCCTCTGCCAGATCTACTGGTAAATATCTCCTAAAATCAGAACCAAAGCAATAAACATCAAAAGAACGTAGAAGGCTATTTAGATTATATAAAAAGTCTGACAATCAATTCATTGCATACATGAGATATGTACAAACCTGAGGTCTGCAGGTAATTTTGGAAGAACATGTCTGACAGCACAATCCAGATATCCAGCAGCCTTTAAAAAGATATCAATAGAAGCTCGTCTGCTTTCTGTTAACAGATACCAAAAGCTTAACTTTCATATAAGGAATCATATGCATTTCGATTAGGGAAACAATTAAGAAGCATACAAAGTATTGCACCATACAAGATAACAAAGAATATGTTTGCCAGTTAATTTGCTACCATAATATCTAACCATTAGGTGAAAAAATTACTATGTACTTTGTATTAACAAGAGAATTTTCTAAAATTGCATATGCAGTGCACGTATGTCATGTCCTAGTTATAGAAAGGGTCTAGCAACCATAACAGGAGAAAGAAAGAACAGATGAAAGAAGGATAAAAATTATTTTTCTTCAGACATAAAGAAGAAATGTGACAAATTAGCAATTACTAGCATTTAAAATTTTTTTAGCCAGTTTTTGTCCAATAATCAACATAATCTATTCCAATGTATTTTGTCTGTTTGATTTGATATAATAAGCAATAAAAGATCCAGGGCCACAGAAACGAATATGTTGACATGTACCAAATTTTTTTGAGTAAACTAGTACATCAGTCCCTAACTCTTGGGGGACCATGCAGTTTTGTCCCTGAATTTTCCAAACTAACACTTTATTCCCTGGTTTTATTAAAAACATGCATTTTAGTCCTTCACTTTATTAAAAAAACATGCACTTTAGGGATTAAAGTGCATGTTTTTAATAAAGTCAAGTGCTATTTTGGAAAAGTCAGGGACGAAACTGAATGGTCCCCGAAGAATCAGGGACCGACGTGCTAGTTTACTCAAATTTTTTTCAAGTATTACCTTCTGATACTCTCAGCTGATAACCATCACTGGATGATCTTGGAAGCAGCAACAAATTAGCCTGTGATAGTAATAGCATTGCCTTCAAATGCAAAACTGACAACACTTCATACCAAGCATTAGACATGGTTGTTTCCTATAAAAAGTGCCAATCACCGCACACCATAAAACATGTAAGTAGTGGGAACAAATTGATCTGCATTCCTCAATATAGAAAGTACTAACTTTTAAATCAAATCCAGAAACATGCATGGATTTGAAAAAAAAAAGGTGGGTGTTACCTCTTTATCATCCTCCTGATTCACCCAAACAAATTGTATTTTGTATTCTAAATGGCTTCCTGCACCATAAAGTTAAGCAGTAATAATCAATACTTGTCTTACAGAGAGCACGCATCACATACTAATGGACTCACACAAGCTTTACCATCTTTAACTAGTCCCAGAAGAACTGGCAAGTAGTCTTCAAGAGCTTGCAGAAGATCAGCCAGTGTTGAACCTCCTGCAGACGAAATCACATGATACCGATGCATCAATAAATTAGAGCAACTTATCTATTATAAAATAATCTTATTGTTGCTAAAACTAACCGTGTTGCGTAGCACTTCTTCTTTTTGTTCTTGTAATTGTAGGACCTTCTTGGCTAGCCATTACAACTATTCGTGTTCTAAGAGCAGACAAGCGTTCCACTATATTCTTGGACAAATTATCACCAAGTGATTGAGCAAAATCAACAGGTTTAGGAATTCTTAGACCAGGAACATATACTGAAACCTCTCCTATACTCCCTGGCCTCCTTCTATTTTCACCAGAGTCCTTCGGAGTTGACACTAGGCAGCCCATGTCTGGATGCTTACTACTACTATACCTGCTGAATGCTGGCACAAATAAGATACAGTGAATCAACACAAAAAATTTTATTCCAGTGAGTATAGTGAGTTTCTATTGTCTCAGAAATCAAGCTGTACAAACTTAATAACAAAGTGCTGGGGTTACAATCCCACAATATAGTCCACTGACAAAAATGTTGATTCATTATATTAAAGTGCTAAGATTTTAGAGAACACTTAAAAGGAAGCTGAGAGACTAACACTAAAAGCCATTAACATGACTAATTAAATGCCAAGTTGCCAGCCAACAAAAAAGTTGTAGTAGGTTACTCACGAGCAGCATTACATTTTTAACTCATAATGGGACTCTCCACATCATTTTAAAAGTGACAAATATTATATTCAGTAGTATTATTTTTATACCCTATTTTGGGCTGTTTTCAGCAGCATTACTGATTCTCTCTTCTTTATCCACTTCCACATAAACTAGAAGTTTCATAATCTTAATTCTAAATTAAAAATAAGCACCAAAAGATTTATCTAACTAACAAACCTTGTCCTTTGTCCTGGCTGTTGACCAGTCAAGTCAAAAGTTCTGGTATTCTCTGCACAAAAAATTCACAGGTAGGGACTTGAGCTTGAGAAAGAAATAGAGATAAAAGTAACAACATCACAAGAAAAGCGTGAGACTATGACAAGTGATGTCCGTGTCAAAGTTTAACTGTGACAACAAGAGATTAAAAAAGGCTTCAAAAGATTACACCATGCTTACACGCTGTTATGATAACACGTAAAGGTAAAGTAGCTTCAAGTAAAAGTTTTTTAGATTGTATATTTCAAGAAGAAAACAGCTGAAATTCAACCAAGAACGACAATTGTGAGTAAGGATCTTCAAAAAGAAATCCAAGACAACTAAACAAGCAACAGTTGCAGAAAACAAAGGAATACTACTTGCATTCATTTATCTGTTCCTTATGCCAATTCATCAACCAAGGTGTCTATTGGCAGCTTCAGAGACAAAAATTGGACCAGAAAACCAACAATGTTCCAGAAATGGACAACTCAAAACAAAAAGTTCAAAACTTTTTTAAACAAATGAGAAAAATGCTCATTGGTTTGATGGAAAAAGACAAAAATCCTGAATTTTACGGAACTTGGATTATTACAAACCCAAATATCCCTTTTCCTAATTCACCCCAATACCAATTACCAAATTTGAACTGGGTTGAGCTGATTTTTCCACATGGGAAAATCCAAAATGGCAAAATGGTGCCAACCCCCACAAAAAAAAAAAAAAAAAAAAACTTTTTTTAAGGAAGAAGAATTTCCAAAGTTGCAACCATTTCATTCCCTCACTCTTCCAAGCCAGAAAGTCTTATACTTATCACTTCGAAACAAGAGAGAGAGGGAGAAGCAGGAACAAAACAATGCCCAGAATCACACGATAATGAGTCATTTACCATGAACAGCACAGTGGTAGCAAATTCAGGAAGCAGAGGCATTCAATTGAAAGCACAAAAGCTCAGACGCAATTCAATTGAAAATCAAAGAAAACAGGGATTTTGAGAGCTTCCCAGTAGCACAGACTCCCTTAAATTGAAGATTCCAAAAGAATGGGACTCAAAGGCAAAGCTATTCCTACAACAGAGACACAGATAGAGTGTCTTCCGTGGAAACAAAAGTAGATAATAATAAAAATAAATAAATATATCTTGCTTTTTTTATTTATTTGTTTTTTTTTTTTTCTTTTTGACTTTCTTTGAGTGCAACAATACCTCTACTCTACCTTTTCAAACACTCACAGAATGTCTGCTTGGGAAGATGTCGTTTACATTATTGTTTGTTATCATTCGGATTTTGTTAATTCTCTTTTTGTAAAATATAAGTTAAAAGAACAAAAATAATATTTAATATGTTTCTAAATTATTAGTTATTTAATACTATATATTTTTAAAATTTTGACATATTAAATGATTTTCTAATAATTCTTGTTTAGTTCTTCTGTGAAACTTATTTTAAAATATTTAGCTAAAAAGGATATTTGGCATGAGCATCAACAAACAATAGAAAACTCGATGAATATATACAAGGTAAGATGGCTTTATTTTTAAAAATAAATAAAAATCAAAATAAACATCTAACAATTATTATAATTTTCTTAATTATATAAATATATATTGACAATGTAAATAGATTTTATACATATATTTAATCATATTTTATATTATTATCATATATATTGTAATATTATTCCTTAAAATTATATTATAATATTTTAAGATGCTATATAAAATTTATTTACATGTTCAATGTGTAGATACTGTGACACCCTTCTACCCCAAATAATAAAACAATTATCAAGTTAAATTATAAAGAAAACTACAGTCAACACCGAGGTAAAAAGGTTCACATATCCACTTTTAAATAGATACTTAATCCAAATCCAATGTAGTTTCCATAAAAGAGTAAAATGCAGGTTTTCAAAAGCTAAATTTTCATCTTAATAAAAACATAACTTGACCATGTAAGACCCTTAGAAATAATCTTTCTAAATCTCTACATATCAAAATAAAAGAAATAAAGCTCCTAGCCACTACACCCCGATGTCACACATATCAGAGCGAGACTCTGTCCCTTCAAAATTCAGCACATTGAGTGCCCTTTTCATCACCTAAGAAAACCACAGAAAGAGTACGGTGAGGAAAGGAATACAGACATATACATGCAATACAGAAGGCTACCCATGTTCCTACCCATCACCATACATATCATCATTCTTCTCAATTCATATGCTATACATTTCACACACCAGGTTCATACAAATATAAAATCACACCTTAATACAATCAAAATTAATGTGTATGTTCACACCATGCACCTGCACAACATCTATATCCTAAGAGTTATGATTTGGAACTCCGCACAATGGGCGCACCTCATCAATTCTCTTAGTTGTTACCAATGATGGCCCTACCGGTAAATACCAGCCGATAGGTTGCACCCCCTCTATGGGCCCGTGCAAAGACACCCGCTCCCTCCCACCGTTACTCATTCACATCTTATGGGCCGGTGAGTCACCTAATAAAACACCAGGTTGCACCCCCTCTATGGGTCCGTGCATCGAATGTCCCCCATCATGGTCACCACCCTTTCTTAGGGCATGCATCATGTATCACACCTCATATGCTCATGCTCAATGCATCAACATCATTTTATACATTTCTCATACAACATCATCTACTCAATTCATTCCTCATCACTTCTTGAATAAAATACACAGAACAACAATAGAAGATAGTCACACAACAATACTTCGTGCCACAGTCAATACATCTTGTACACCCAATTTAATCTCATCAGTTCCACAAAATAATTCTTATAATAGACAAACATCCATCATATAAGTAAAGGATCACCTCATTACATCAAAACAACACTCACATCTCAAGTTTGGACTTGGTAATCGATTACCAGAAGTCTGTAATCTATTACCAGAAGCAAATACCCAATTATTGGGCCTGGTAATCAATTACAAGGAGTCTGTAATCGATTACCAGAGGATTGGTAGCCTGGTAATCGATTACAACATGCCTGTAATCAATTACCAGGGGCTCAGTTTCATGTTTTAGCCCATAAACACCTGGTAATCGATTACAGACTGGTGTAATCGATTACCAGCAACCCGAGCGTGAATGCACCTGCGTTTTTACCCCTTTTTAACCCTCTTCTTCAATCCCTACTCCAATCTTTAAATCCCTAACTTGTTTAGACTCGTTTTTACCTATTAAAATCAATGAATTCCTCAATTATTTCAACAGATTACTGTAAACTTAACATATAATCGATCAATTATAAATTCTCACCCCCAAATCCTAATTTTACCCCTTTTCGACAGTCTCGCTTACAACCCTCAAATTCAACAAGAAACATGCCATCGTGCATCACACAAAACAATCTCCATCGTAGAACATAGGATTCACAGTTCATATTTCGAAATTAGAGATCCTAGAGGGACTTATGGGCTCCCTCGCTACCCAAGCACTCCAGTATACACATATAGTAGCACCCATTCCCCTCGTACCTTAGGAATGACGCTCAAGAACGGATGACAGAGCTCCCTTGATGATCTACTCTGCGGCACCTTCCCCTTGTGGAGTCGCTTCTCTCCTCCCTAGGGTTTGGTTATTTAAAGAAGGCTAGGGTCACTATGCCAAATTTGGGATATAAGAGCACTTACTTTAGGGCGCTCCCGTGTTGGTAAGTGTTTTAAAATGAACGTTTTAACTTCAGGGCGCTTAAAATTTGAGCGGGAGCGCCCTTAAATTAAAATGTTAAGGGCGCTCCACGTGAGTGCCCTGAATTTGGTGTTCCATTCTCTATCAGGGCGCTCCTACACGTACCATAAAATGACAAAATTTATTTTTTTTTAAAAAAAAATTTGTTGAGGGCACACCAGGGAAGCGCCCTTGTATTAAGGTATTGAGGGCGCTCCCTGTGAGCGCCCTCTTTGCCATCATAATTCTTTCTTTTTTTTTTAATTCTGGAATTGAGGGCGCTCCTTGTGAGAGCCTTCTTTGCCACCATAATTTTTTTTTTTTTAATTCTGGAATTGAGGGCGCTCCCTGTGAGCGCCCTCTTTGCCACCATAATTTTTATTTTTTTTTAATTCTGGAATTGAGGGCGCTCCCTGTGAGCGCCCTCTTTGCCACCATAATTTTTTCTTTTTTTTTAATTATGGAATTGAGGGCGCTTCCGTGTTTTTTAATAGGGCGCTCTTTGCCACCATAATTTTTTCTTTTTTTTTCTTAAAAAAATTCTAGAATTGAGGGCGCTTCCGTGTCTTTTTAATAGGGCGCTCCTTGTGAGCGCCCTCCTTGCTAATTAGCTCTATTCCTATTTTTTGTTTTACATGCTCCAGATCGCGCCACATCATCAATTCGTGTGCTCTATTAATCTTGAGCGTCAATTTTGTGTTTTGTGAGTTATGACTCACTCCCACTTTCATTCTCACTCTCACTCTCAACCCTAGCCGCCCCCTCCCCCTTCTCTCTTTTTCACGTACGTTCCCTATTCTCTCATCTCATCCTTCCTCTTTCTCTATAATTTTTTTCTATGTTTCTTTGAAGATTGAATTTTTCCCCATTCATCTTCTTCTCTCTCGGTCCACCTGTATCCTTCTTTCTCCCACATCTCTCCATTTTCCCCTTCCTATGATTTTTTTTATCATCTTTCTGCTTTTTTTATCATCTTTCTTACTCTGATTTTTTTTCTATGTTTGTGCAAGGTGCGTTTTTGCAGGTGTTGGTATCATGCTCAACTCAAGTTATTGTGTGCTGCTATTTTTTATTTTTTGCTGCTGTTTTTTTACATTAGTTTCAAGGATGAATTCTCTGCCAATCTCTTGTAATCGATTACATGGTTTCCAGATTTCATGTATCATGAGAAAACCCCCTGGTAATCGATTACTGTACTATTGTAACCGATTACTGTGTTCCCAGATTCATTTAAAATGCAAAAAATTAAAAAAAAAATAAAAAAATAATAGGAGGGCGCTTCCTTGGAGCGCCCTCCTTAAGCACGTCCTGTGCTTAAGGAGGGCGCTCCAGGGAAGCGCCCTCCCATGAAGACGCTTCACGAGGGCGCTTTCGTGTTTTTTTTAGCGCCCTCTATTGGCTTCTGTCAGGGCGTTTCTCTGCACGCCCTCCTTTTAATGACCAAACAAGAGCAGTTTCTATTAGTGCGCACGGAAGCGCCCTTTAATGCTGCACGGGAGCGCCCTTGAAGGCCTTTTTTGGCATAGTGGGTGAAATAGATGACCCCCCTGTTTAAATATCTAACTGGGTTGGGCCTGCTCCCACCCACCCGTCTCCCTTTTTAATTAAATAATTCTTTTTCTGAATATAATAATAAATATAATAATATTATCATTATTTCTACATAAATCTTATAGTATTTTATTATAATTCTAGATTTCTAATTTTTGGGATGTTACAGATACTAAGGTAGCATTTGACATACATGTTAGAATAAGACAATAGAATGAGACATAAAAGTTTCATTTTTTAGTAAGTGGGAGGCCAAAGGGAACAATTACATCACAGTTCTCCTATAAAACACACCAACAAAATCTTGCCAAAGAATAGGCAAACATTATGGAGGAGGGTATGGAAGTTCATGCACTCCAGGATAAAAAGGATGTGTGCCAAATGTGCTAGGTACTTTGCAGTGAAAAATTAGCCTCATTAGCCTCCTGCATAACATGGTCGAAAGTTCGTTGCAAGATTTATCCTTAAATTGAATGATGTTATACAATAAGAAAATCATAAGGATATGAGGGATTAAAAACCCATGTAGAATCAGCTCAATAACCACCCTTGAGTCTCTCTCCACCCATAATTTCTGGTAACCTTTCTACTAACCTATTTGTAGAGTCGTGAGAACTTCCCATAACTCTGCCTTAAGGACTAATCGCAGGGTCGACCCAACATATGTTGAGCTCTAAGACAAATTTTTAAGATGTGGTCTTTACTAATTAACTAAAATAATTTATTATAATTTTTTTGAATTTAATTTTTTTCTTTAAAATTTTTTAGATATAAAATTATTTATTAAACTGTCATTATTATGTATAATTAAGGTTTATATTGGTATTTTGTTAATTTTGATATATTACAATATTTATTATATTACATAATAGAAAATATGTATTATAACTAGGATTAACATGATAGGAAAAAATCAACTAATAAAATAAATAAAATAATTATTAATTATGAGAAAAAGTTATAATTTAATCACTATACATTAAATTTTACACTGTCATCCAATGATGTATTGCCGCATTATTTAATGAGTATGACACCTCATGTGTTATTAACCCATTAATTGATGTGGCAACACATCATTAGATGACTGTGTAAAACTCTTTTACATTGTCAGTATATATACATAAAATCATATATTTATATAAATTTTAAATATAAATATAATTAATATAAATTTAAAATTATGAAGTCTATGTAATATTGGGAACCTAAAGTCATTGCTTTAATAGCTTGGCCCTTGGGCCGAACCTGACAAATCCATATCTAATGTTCTTGACAAAGCCCCCACGTGAATAACCATTGGCAGCCCTGAACAAGCCTCCATTGGCTATTCGTCTACCTTGGTGAAAAACAGATCCATTGACATTGTATTTGATCCAGTCATCTCTAGGAAAGACCCAACCTATTAAATTCATCGAGTACCTGGGAGTTAAATGGGATGAGAGAACCAAGGCATCATTTTATATTTGGTGTTTTTAAAAAATTAAATATAATAGAACAAGTGATTAAAAAAGTGATATACTTTGGTTACCTGAAAAAGGATGGAACCAAAAAGTATAGAACAAGGCTATCTTCTTATAATTTTTCATTGTCAATATTACCACATAATCTCCTGACCTCTCTCTAAAAGTTGTAATTCCCAAATCACTGCTATTGCTATTAGACACCCTCTACTAGCACCATTGATGTTAGTCGCCACCACCGTTGTCGTCACTTGTCACCCATAACCGTAACTTTTTTTTTACCACAACTTTGACCTTTGTCATCATCACTTAATACCCTCCATCGTCAACAAACACCCTCTATTATTGTATAACACCTTCCACCACCACGATCACCATTGCTGCCACTTTTAATTGTTGTGACCATTGTTGTCGTTACCTAACATCATTCATTTTTGCTTGACATATTCCACCATCATCACCACAATCCAACTATTAGGAATATATTTCTGATATTAGTGATATCCTGTTAGTATTTTGTTATTTTCAATTTTACCATGTGAGTAGTTTTAGTCCTATAAATAAATAGGAGTTGCTTGTATTCATTTCAGCATTTTTTTTAATCAAATATACAAATGAGTTTTCTAAACTCTCTCTCTCTGCAACTTCTGTGATGATCCATGGGGGAACCCATGGTACTCATCTCCAACCTACTACTACCCCTGTGCTGCTCCCGCTCCTCCATCTTATTTTACTAAGATGGTATCAGAGCTCCATCCATGGAGCTCACCTCACTTCAAGAAGAAGGGACGACGCAGTCTGAAGAAGCCATTGTTGTTCGCTGCACACTCCATTCTTGCAGAAACTTCATCTTCTCCATCTTCTAAGATTCCTCCTGCTTCAGTTTCTTTTTCAATCACTGCCGAATCTTCTTCGATGTTCATGATGCATGATTCTGGAAAAGACTCCACTGCAAAACTAGAGTGGAAATCATCTCAAGATCCTTTTACTTTTGGGGATTTTGGATTCAAATCAAAGAAAACTTTAGAAAGGACTAGAAATTCTGCATTCGTCACCATTTGCAGTTCCTCTTGTTGAGTCTCAAAATATTATTAAAAGGTTAATCATGTTTAAGTCTCATAACCCCAACTTTTAATGAAAAACAAATTTGGTTAACATCTTTATGAGAAAGAACAGTTTCTGCTGAAGGTAGTTTTTCGTGTTTCAGAAGGTATCTGATGAAGCAAGCCTCTGATGTAGTACAACCCTCTGAAGTGGTGAAACCCATTGATGTTGAGGAACTTGTTGAGAGATCAAGACTTACTGAAGTCAGAGAACCTCCTGAAGTTGTGAGACGTCATACTAAGCCTGTACTTTTGAGAAAAGAACCGCTCTGCTTATTCTCCTTGAAGACTCAAGTCAACCGTAGCTGTCTCAGTTGCTTGTGCTTCTCATTCTTCTGGAAAGTCAGAACACTTGCTTTTTGGTGTATTTCAAATTTCTATCACCAAAAAGGCAATGTCTGTTATGAAGTACAATTTGCTCAGAAAAGTGAAGCCTGTGCTGCTGACTCTACTACCTGCTACTGTAAGGGTTCTAGGCTATGTGTCTCAACGGGAGCATTTGCATTAAATTCTATCTCACAACGAAAATTAATTGGAGCTCAACGGACTAAAGTTTCCCATCCTATTAATACAAGTCTCCATGTAGAAACTAAAAAGAGGATATACAGAAAAAAATGAACTTGCTGAAACGCTGCTAAAATCTATATTCATCTAATTCTTTGTTTCTTTTGTACAACAACTTCATATCCTGAGTTCTACTAAGTTATTTGTACATTTTACCCAGTTTAAGATCTAAACTTGTGTAGTTTAAGAGTTTAAGATTTATCCTTTAAACAATATTATGTTTTTAGCCTGAAGAGGCTGTGTCCAAACAATACTTGGGTTTTTAGCCTGGACAGACTGTGTGTTCAAATAATACTTGGGTATTTAGAGCCTGAAGAGGCTAGGTGTGCAAATAATACTTGTATCTGATCAGATAGTGGAAAATCCAGTGGTGTATTTGCCCTGGAACTGGACGTAGCTCACTATGTAAGTGGGTGAACCAGGATAAATTGCTTGGCTAAGTTTTCTCAACCCTTATCTCTTTACTTTCAGTTTTAACTAACTAAGGAGGGTTCTGAAAAGTGGAATTATAAATCTGTGCAGCAAAACAACTTTGTCTTTCACGTAAAACTATTTCAAAAATTATCTTATTGGACCTGCTTAAGTACTTCAGCAAGTCTCTGAAAAATTCATTTTTCAGCAAGTTGCTCAAAACATTTGTTAAACACTTTGCTTATTCAAAAGGTTTTCATAAAATCTGTAAAGAATTATAAAACCCTATTCAACCCCCCTTCTAGTGTTTCTTATGATTCTAACACCTCTGAGGAGACCAATGACTTCAAAGTCTCCACTGATCACGGTGTGACTCGAACTCGCGATCTCGTCTCACTTCCACAGAACGCGCTCTTTAGAGTTCACCACAGAATGACCACTGAAGACTTACGCGGCGACGGAAGTAAGGATGATGAGAACGGAGAAGATGTTGATGGCTCAAGAAGAGGTCTCACTTCCGGTGCTATGTTTGCCTTAGATCAAGGTTTTTTTACTTTCTGGAATGCACTAAAGAATTGTTGAAATTAAATCTACCTAAAAGGCTTGTTAGATATAATGAAGAGGTCATAGATATGAAGTCCATTAGGGATGATGAAAAATTCCTTGCTCTTGGTACAAATATTGAACAGGTCAGGGTATATGACCTTTAATCTATACCATGCTCCTCTGTTTTATCTGGCCATACTGAAATCGTTTAGTGCCTTAACACCAATTTGAAAAGGCCTCATGACCTGTTTGATCAATTGCTTCTCAAGAATTCATTGGTAGAAAGGGATTGGTATGCACAACTTATGTTTGATGTATTGCCTGAGAGGAATACACATAAACTGTTTGTTATAATGTTTGACAAGATAATCACTGTTTTTGCTCAAGACATGTTTGGAAGAGATGGGATTGTTGTGAAAACTGGATCCATGGTTGTGGTGGTAGATGAGAAGGAAATTTCCACTAACATGATTTCTGATTTTGAGATGAAGCTAATGGACATTGACAGTGAACACTTGGGATTCCTGAGTCTGGATACCATGCCATTGTTAAGATGCCTTCGAATGAGTTTTCTAGGATTTGCAAGGACCTCAGTTCTATTGGGGATACTGTTACTATTGTTGTTATTGAAGAGGGTGTAAAGTTTAGCACCAAAAGAGATATTGGGACAGCTAATATAGTTTGCAGGCAAAATACTACTGTGGACAAGCCTAGAGGTTTTCTCTTTGATAGAGATGTACTTGCAATGTCATTTGCACCAAAGGATGAACATGAGGCTTAGGTACAATTTGCTCTTGAAAAGGGGATTCCTACTATATCTGTTGTGATGGGAACAAAGAGGCACCCCTTCCCTGGGAGAGTATTTGATGTAGTCCACTGTGCAAGGTGTAGAGTTCCATGGCATATAGAAGGTGGAAAACTTCTTTTAGACTCTGAATAGAGTACTGTGGCCTGGTGGTTTTTTTTGTATGGTTTGCTACTCCTTTTTATCAGAAGCTTCCTGAAGATGTTGAAATATGGAATGCCATGAAGGCACTAACAAAAACATTGTGTTTGGAACTTGTGTCAATCAGCAAGGATCAAGTTAATGGAGTTGGTGTATCCATATACAAGTAGCCAAGTTCTAATGAGTGTTATGAGAAACGTTCAAAGAATGAGCCTCCACTGTGTGTTGACTCTGATGATCCTAATGCAGCATGGGACATTCAATTGCAAGCTTACATACACAAAGTGCTAGTGGAATCAACAGAACGTGGGTCACAATGGAAAGAGAAGTGGCCAGCCAGACTGACCAAAGTACCCTACTGGTTGTCAGACTCTCAAGTTGGAGTTTATTGAAAGTCTGCCCCTGAAGATTTTACTTTCGATTATAAACACTAGAAACGTGTAGTTTCCAAATCTTATCAGAGTGGGATGGGAATTTAGTGGTCAAATGTACGGAATGTGATGGATATGAACTCTATCTATGGAGGATTTTTTGCATCTTTGAGAGACTTGAATGTTTGGGTCATGAATGTAGTTTCAATAGACTCTTCAGTTTCTTTTCTTGGTTTTTTTTGTTTCAAGTTGGTATTGGTTGATACCAAATACCAACTTGCGGGAGTTTATTAGGAATATATTTCTGTTATTAGTGATATTCTGTTAGTATATTTTGTTATTTTCAATTTTACCATGTGAGTAGTTTTAGTCCTATAAATAGGAGTTTCTTGTATTCATTTCAGCATCTTTTTTCAATCAAATACACAAATGAGTTTTCTAAACTCTCTCTCTGGCAACTTATGGGATGATCCATGGGGGAACCCATGGTACTCATCTTCAACCTACTATTACCCATGTGCTGCTCCTGCTCCTCCATCTTATTTTACTAAGACTAACACCCTCCATCATTGCACCATCATCTAATACCCCCATCATCCTCACCATTATTGTTGCTTGACACCCACGATTGATGACATTGTCGTCGAACACCTTCCACCACTGCCACCATCATTGCTACATGACACCCTGAATTGTTGAAATCGTTGTCGGACACCTTTTACCATTAATTGCCACTTAATATTGTTGAGTCTCGAAATGTTATTAAAAGATTAATAATGTTTTAAGTCTCATAACCCTAAGTTTTAATGGATAACAAATTTGGTTATTGTTCTTATGAGAAAGAACAGTTTCTGCTGAAGGTATATGTTCTGTATTTCAGAAGGTGTCAACTAAAGAAATCCTGTCCTCTGAAATAATGGAACCTTCTGAAGTAAAGAAACCTGCTGAGAGATCACATCCTGCTGAAGTTGAAGAACCTCCTCAAGTTGTGAGACGATATACTAAAGTTTGTTCGTCTTCTATATAATATTCGCTGCTATTCTTTTTGAAGACTCAAGTAAACCGTAGCTGCCTCAGTTACTTGTGCCTATCATTCTTCTGGAAAATCAGAGAAAGTGCTTTTTGGCACATTTCAAATTTTTATCACCAAAAAGGCAAAGTCTGCAGTAAAGTACACGCTGCTCAGAAAAAGTGAAGTCTGTACAGCTGACTCTACCACCTGCTACTGCTGAGGGTTCAGGCTATGTGTCACAACGGGAGCATTTGCATTAAATGCTATCTCTCAACGGGAAATCAATTGAAGATCAATGGACGAAAGCTTTCCTCACTATAAATACAAGACTCCATACAGAAGCAAGAGAGAGAACAGAGCACAGAAAAATCAACTTGCTGAAACGCTGCAAAAATTTCATATTCATCTGTTTCATTATTTCTTCATTGTACAACACTTCTATATCCTGAGTCTTACTCAGTTATTTGTACAAGTTTCCTAGTTCGAGCTCTAAACTTGTGTAGTTTCAGAGTTTAAGCATTTTCTTTCAAACAATTTTTACTGGGTTAGCCTGAAGAGGCTGTGTTTAAAGAATACTTGGGTTTTTAGCCTGGAGAGGTTGTGTGTTCAAAGAATACTTGGGTAGTTTAGCCTGGAGAGGCTGTGTCCAAAGAATACTTGGTTTTAGCCTGAAGATGCTGGGTTCAAAGAATACTTGTATCTGATCAGATAGTGGAGAATCCAGTGGTCTGTTTGCCCTGGGACTGGACGTAGCTCACTGAGTTAGTGGGTGAACCAGGATAAATTTATGTTGCTAAGTTCTCTCTACCCTTAACTCTTTATATTTTGTTTTAACTAACAAAGGAGGGTTTAAGAAAAGTTGTTTTGTAAATCCATGAAGTAAACAATGTTTTCTTCACGAGAAAATACTTTAAAATTATTTTTATTCAACCTTCTGAGTTGTATCAGCAAGTTGTTGAACCTCCAGTTTCAGAAGGTTGCTTAAATATCTTTAAAATCAGTTTGCTTGTTCAAAGGTTTTCAAAAATTTGCAAAGAATTATAAAAACACTATTCAACCCCCCTTCTAGTGTTTCATGTGGTTCTAACAGTTGGTATCAGAGCTCAACTTCGGGTTGAGCATCTAACAAGTGCGAAGGACAAAGATCCAAATGGAAGCCTCTACAAGCAACTCTCATTACATCGCTGAAGGTGCCACTGTCTCCAGGCCCCCTGCGTTCAACGGTTCTGATTACCATTACTAGAGAGATCGTTTGAAGCTCTTCATTGAGAGTAGCAACATTGATCTGTGGGATGTAGTCACTGATGGTGATTATATTCCTACCAACAATGGTGTGCCTATTCCTAAGTCAGAATAGACGGGTGATCAGAAGGCACGTGTACAACTAAATGCCAAGGCGAAACTCTATCTGATTTGTTCCTTGAGTAAATCAGAGTATGAGAAGGTGCATGGTTGTTCTTCTGCCAAGGAAATCTAGGATACTCTAGCTGTGGCTCATGAGGGAACTGACAATGTGAAACAGTCTAAAATCAGCATGTTGGTGCATCAATATGAGATGTTCAAGATGCATGAATATGAATCCATTGATTAGATGTTCGGAAGATTCCAGACCATCACCAATGGACTCAAATCTCTGGGAAAGACCTATGATTTAAGCGAATATAATCGCAAAATCCTTAGAAGTCTACCAAAGATTTGGAGGCCCAAAGTAACTGCCATTTAAGAGGCAAAAGACCTCAACTCTCTGAGAATGGAGGAACTTTTGGGATCCCTCAAGGACCATGAGCTGGAACTTGGAGAACATGCCCCCAAGAAGAAGTCACTTGCCCTAAACGCCAAGTCCAAGCTGGCTAGGTCTGGAGCACAAAAGGCCTTGAAGGTAGAGGAGTCCTCAGAAGGGTCTGCAGACTCAGAAAAATGACTCTGATGATGATGATGATGACCTCGCTCTGCTGAGAAGGAGGATCAAGAGGATGCTTCAGAAGAAAGCCAAATTCAGAAAGTCATCCTCATCTGACAACAAAATAGGTAAATCGGGTAAAGAAACTTTTCCTTCAAACAAGATAATCTGCTATGAGTGCAGACAACCTGGTCACATGAAAGTCGATTGCCCTAAGTTGAAGAAGTTTTCTTCAAAGAAAAAGAAATTTCCAAAGAAGAAGAAAAGCTTCATGGCAACATGGGAAGATCTTGATGATTCCACCTCTGAAGAGGATGATGAAGATGCTAAAGAAGCTAACCTGTGTCTGATGGCTAGCCTTCCTTCATCAGACAACTCTGAATCAGAGGTAATTCAACAAACCCTGCAAGATATGTATGATGATCTGGTGCAAAGTTCTAAGGAACTTTTTCATGGTATAGAGAGTTATCAAGAGCTTTCACTGAAGTTGCTACAAAAAATGAAGCTCTTGAAGCTGAAAACTTGTCACTCAAGGAAGAGCTTCTTAGCTCTGAGATCTGTGATTCAGCAAGTTTGAAAAAGGAAAATGAGAATCTTAAAAAACAAGTTGCTGAACTCACAAAGGACCTGGCTGCTTTTGTCAACGGAACCAAAAGCCTGAATATGCTTCTGGGAGTTCAAATGAATCCTAAAGACAAAAGTTGTCTTGGTTACTCAGAGACTTCCTCCCTGCATGATGTTGATATTAAAAATTCTAATAAGGCTAAGAAAGGTAAGGGATGTCTTCACTGTGGCAAACCTGGACACAATATGTCTCAGTGCCGACACAAAAAGAAAGGCAAACCTACTGCGAAACAAGAAAGGACCCAAAAAGATGTGGGTACCTAAAACTTTAATTGTTCCTGTTGCGGATGTGTTTAACAGGACAAAGGAGACGCCACAAATGGTACCTGGACAATGGCTGTTCACGACACATGACAGGAGAAAGGTCTTTGTTCCAAAACCTTAGACCTAAGGATGGTGGTGTGGTGACTTTTGGAGGAGATCAGAAAGGTAAAATCACTGGCTTTGGTTTAGTAGGTATATCTCCTTTATCTGTTATCCACAATGTCCTCTTGGTTGAAGGTCTCCAACATAACCTACTGAGCATAAGTCAATTATGTAAAAGTGGTTTTGTTGTATCCTTCACAGGGGATGGCTGTATAGTCAGGAACTCCTCTGATCAAATCATTTTTACTGCCAAGAGACACAATAATGTGTACAAGATTGATCTTGAGGACCTTGCCTATCAAAATGTGACATGTCTTATTTATATGAAAGATGAAAAACAGATTTGGCATCAGAAACTTGGGCATGCCAGCTTGAGATTGATCTCAAAGCTCACAAAACAGAATCTTGTGAAAGGATTACCCAAACTTTCTTTCAAATCTGATATTTTGTGTGAAAAATTTTTAAAGGAGAAGCAAACCAGAAGTTCTTTTAAAAGCATAAATGTTGTTTCAACTGCTAGACCCTTAGAACTACTTCACATTGATTTGTTTGGTCCTACAAGAACAGAAAGTCTTGTTGGTAAAAAGTATGGTTTGGTCATTGTTGATGACTATTCAAGATTTACATGGGTGATATTCCTCAAAATCAAGGATGAGACTTTTGAGAACTTTGCCAAATTCTGTAAGAGGGTGCAAAATGAAAAAGGATTTTGCATATCTGCCATCAGAAGCGATCATGGAGGTGAGTTTGAAAACTCAAGCTTCAGTATGTTCTGTGATGAGAATGGGATCTCTCACAATTTCTCAGTGGCCAGAACACCTCAGCAAAATGGGGTTGTTGAGAGAAAAAGTAGAAGCTTGCAGGAAATGGGAAGAACCATGCTTATTTCAAGCAATCTTCCAAGGTCATTCTGGGAAGAAGCTGTTCACACAGCTTGCTATATCCAAAACAGAATTTTGGTAAGGCATATTCTCAATAAGACTCCTTATGAATTGTGGAAAGGAAGAAAACCCAACATTTCATATTTTCACATTTTTGGCTGTGAGTGTTTCATACTCAACACCAAAGATGATCTGGGTAAATTTGATTCCAAATCTGACAAAGGATTCTTCATTAGTTATTCAGAAACCTCTAAGGCATATATAGTTTACAACTCTAGAACCCTATCTGTAGAAGAAACCATACATGTTAGATTTAATGATGCTAAAGAGACTGATAGGGAACTATCAGATCTAGAAGAGGATTTTGCAAGAATGGAGCGAAACCCTACTTCAGAGACTTCAAGGGCTAAGGATGAAGCACCTGCTGAAGGACCTTCTGAAGTACCTGCTGAAAAGTCAATCCTTCAACCTGTTGAAACTGATACTTATCAGAGAGTTGATGCTGAGTCTCAAAATGAGCAAGTTTTCCCTCGCTGGCGTGAGTGGAGATACAAAACTCATCATCCTCGAGAGCAAATCATTGGTGATACTTCAGAAGGAGTAAGAACAAGATCAAGACTAAGAGAAGTCAATAATCTTGCCTTCCTCTCTGAAATCGAACCAAAGAATATTGAGGAAGCTCTACATGATGAAGGGTGGATCCTAGCCATGCAAGAAGAGCTAAATCAATTTGCCAGGAGTGATGTTTGGACTCTTGTTCCTAAACCCCATGGGAAAACTATCATAGGAACCAAATGGGTGTTTAGAAACAAGCTCTCTGAATATGGTCAAGTTGTCAGAAACAAAGCCAGACTTGTTGCTCAAGGTTACAATCAACAAGAAGGTATTGATTTCACTGAAACCTTTGCTCCAGTAGCTAGGCTTGAAGCCATTAGAATTTTACTTTCCTATGCAGCAAATAATGGCATCAAACTATATCAGATGGATGTTAAGAGTGCCTTCCTAAATGGTTTCATTGAGGAAGAGGTATTTGTTAGACAACCCCCCTGGTTTCGAAATTTTGACTTTTCCTGATCATGTTTTTAAACTGAAAAAGGCACTGTATGGTTTAAAACAAGCTCCCGGAGCTTGGTATGAAAGACTGAGCAATTTCTTACCCAAAAATGGTTTTGAAAGAGGAAAAGTTGATACAACTCTTTTCAGAAAAATGTCTAACAAAGACCTGATTCTAGTTCAGATATATGTTAATGATATTTTCTTTGGATCAGCAAATTCTTCTCTGTGCACTGAGTTCTCAAAGCTTATGCAATTTGAATTTGAAATGAGTTTAATGGGAGAACTAAAATTTTTCTTGGGACTTCAGATTAAGAAAGATTCTAATTGTATATGGATCCATCAAGAGAAATATACAAAGGAAATGCTTAAAAAGTTCAATATGCATGATTGCAAGCCTATGACAACTCCTATGCACCCCTCATCTATTTTAAATAAAGATGAAGGAGAAGAACCTGTTAACCCAACAATGTATAGAGGTATGATTGGATCCTTATTGTATCTTACATCAAGTAGCCCTGACATTATGTTCAATGTATGCTTGTGTGCAAGATTTCAATCTGATCCAAGAATAACCCATTACCAAGCTGTAAAGAGGATTTTCAGATATTTGAAAGGTAATACTAATCTTGGTCTGTGCTATAAGAGGAGTAAGGACTGCAGGTTAGTAGGATTCTGTGATGCTGATTTTGCTGGGGACAGAGTTGAAAGAAAATCAACCAGTGGAGGATGTCACTTTATTGGAGGAAATCCGATAAGCTGGTCAAGCAAGAGACAAAGCACAATAGCCCTTTCAACTATTGAAGCTGAATACATTGATGTTGCATGCTGTTGTTCACAGCTGCTATGGGTAAAATATCATCTAAAAGACTTTAATATTCTTATTAAATCTATTCCAGTCTTCTGTGATAACACGAGTTCAATCGACCTTTCCAAAAATCCAATTCAGCACTCTAGAGCAAAACATATCGAAATTAAACAACATTTTATAAGGGACTATGTTTAGGAAGGCGTTATTGATATACAGTTCATTGATGCAGAACATCAATGTGTTGATATATTCACTCAACCACTTGCTGAAGATAGATTCAAATTTATCAGAGATAATTTGAACATTCTCACACTTTCTGAAAATTAATTTTCACTGAATTGTTTTACATAGAAAGTGTTGATAAGCACAAGTGGTATCCTGAATCGAATTCCTACTTATCTTTTCACTTCTTCATTAAGCTCTGTTTTCCCTTTTGATTGATGACAAAAGGGGGAGTATTAAGAATCTAACAAAATCTGAAGTTAAGTGTTTCAGAAGGATTCTCAAATTCAGGGGGAGTAAATGAAGCAATGAGCAAATGAAGCAACATTTTAAGCAAGCTGCAAATAAATTTTAAGCAAGAAGCTCTGCATCAGTATCTGAAATAGGGGATAAATACTCTAATCTCTTACTATCTTTTTTTTCCTTCAGATATTTGAGTTAGTTCTTAAGCAAATTTGTCATCATTAAAAAGGGGGAGAATGTTGAGTCTCGAAATGTTATTAAAAAATTAATAATGTTTTAAGTTTCATAACCCTAAGTTTTAATGGATAACAAATTTGGTTATTATTCTTATGAGGAAGAACAATTTCTGCTGAAGGTATCTGTTCTGTATTTCAAAAGATGTCAACTGAAGAAATCCTGTCCTCTGAAATAATGGAACCTTCCGAAGTAAAGAAACCTGTTGAGAGATCACGTCCTGCTGAAGATGAAGAACCTCCTGAAGTTATGAGACGATATACTAAAGTCTGTTCGTCTTCTATATAATATTCGCTGCTATTCTTTTTGAAGACTCAAGTCAACCGTAGCTGCCTCAGTTACTTGTGCCTATCATTCTTCTGAAAAATCAGAGAAAGTGCTTTTTGGCATATTTCAAATTTCTCTCACCAAAAAGGCAAAGTCTGCAGTATAGTACACGCTGCTCAGAAAAAGTGAAGTCTGTACAGCTGACTCTACCACCTGCTACCGCTGAGGGTTCAGGCTATGTGTCACAACAGGAGCATTTGCATTAAATGCTATCTCTCAACGGGAAATCAATTGAAGATCAACGGACGAAAGCTTTCCTTACTATAAATACAAGACTACATGCAGAAACAAGAGAGAGAACAGAGCATAGAAAAATCAACTTGCTGAAATGCTGCAAAAATTTCATATTTATCTGTTTCATTATTTCTTCATTGTACAACACTTCTATATCCTGAGTCTTACTCAGTTATTTGTACAAGTTTCCCAGTTCGAGCTCTAAACTTGTGTAGTTTCAGAGTTTGAGCATTTTCTTTCAAACAGTTTTTACTGGGTTAGCCTGAAGAGGCTGTGTTCAAAGAACACTTGGGTTTTTAGCCTGGAGAGGCTGTGTGTTCAAAGAATACTTGGGTAGTTTATCCTGGAGAGGCTGTGTCCAAAGAATACTTGGTTTTAGCCTGAAGAGGCTGGGTTCAAAGAATACTTGTATCTGATCAGATAGTGGAAAATCCAGTGGTGTGTTTGCCCTGGGACTGGACGTAGCTCACTGAGTTAGTGGGTGAACCAAGATAAATTTATGTGGCTAAATTCTCTCTACCATTAACTCTTTATATTCTGTTTTAACTAACAAAGGAGGGTTTAAGAAAAGTTGTTTTGTAAATCCACGCAGTAAACAATGTTTTCTTCACGAGAAAATGCTTTAAAATTGTTTTTATTCAACCTTCTGAGTTGCATCAGCAAGTTCCTGAACCTCCTATTTCAGAAGGTTGCTTAAATATCTTTAAAATCAGTTTGCTTGTTCAAAGGTTTTCAAAAATCTGCAAAAACTTATAAAAACACTATTCAACCCCCATTTTAGTGTTTCCTGTGGTTCTAACAAATATCATTCACCGCTATAATCATCGCAACATCTCATATTCAAATTTTCAATACGCAATTAAATAATCAATAAGACAAGGATATATGCACAATTGAAAACATATAATCATATGTTGTTTTATATTTACCAAACCCAATACCTAAAACATTATTGTTTTACATATTGTTTTGTTTTGTTCTATTCAATTTGGTTATATGTTTTCTATCAGCCAAATGCTACCCAACCTTTTCTTTTTTTTTTTCATGTATGTTTTTAAAGCACATAGTAACCGTCTTTTTTATTTTATGATAATTTATTATACTATCTTACAGGTGTGATAGTATTCAATAATATGTTGGTGTTTATATGATGATAATGTAATAAAATTACTCTACAAGAAGATACTTAATTATTGAACTCATTAAACAAAAAAGTTTTCTATAATCTATATTGTGTTATACCTATTCAATTTTATGCCACATGCCACTTTGTGGTTAATTTTTTTATGGGCTAAATATGTTTTTAGTTCCTGAAAATATAGCAAAATTTAATTTGGGTCCCTCATTTATTTTTTCTTTGTCAGACCTCTATTATTTAAAATCATATGATTTTAGTTCTCGTCGTTAGTTATATTTCACTAAGTGATGATGTAATAATATTTCTTTTAAATTGTTTTATGGATTTTCTTCAAATTTTGCTGCAGATTTCAAAATTCAAAGAAAATTTCATTCACATTCCAAAATTTATGGGAAATTTCCTATGATTTTCTACATCAAAGTAGAGAAATTTCATAGCAGCATTTTTACGTAGAAAATTGCGTCATTTGGAAATTTACTACAGATGATTTTTCTCGAGAAAAAATCATAAAAAAATTTCTTATACATTTTTACTCGGAAAAACTATAATGGAGCTGGGAACACGACTTAATGAAATATGGTTGATGAGGATGACTAAAAGCTTGCGGATTTAAAAATTGGAGAACCAAAATCAAAGAAAAATTATTAAGGAATCAAAACCAAATTTCACTATATTTTTAGGAACTAAAAACATATTTAACCCATTTTTTTATATATATCCAATTCCATACCACATGTCACTTAGTGGTTAATTTTTCCCTCCACATGCAACATATCTGAAGGGAAATTCAAAAGTAGAATAAGTTTTAAAGAATTCTCCCCCTTTCTCAGATACTTGAATAGAGCGAATTGCTCATTCTTCTTTAAGAACTTTAACCAGAAAACTTGCTTTGTTCCCCCTGAATAAGAGATATCTTCTCTGAAAAGTATTTATCTTCAAATTTTGTTAGTTTATATTACTCCCCCTTTTGTCATCAATCAAAAGGGTGTCCAGCGCATATTGAAGTGATAAATAAGCAGCAGAGCAAGAATATTCAGGGTAAAGGAGCTGCTGAAAGAGTATATAACATTAATAGTGCAGCAAAACCAGATAAGTTCAACAAGTAAGCATATGATAACAAGTTTAGTTTTCAGATAATGCAAGAATGTGCAGATTATCTCTAATGAACTTAAACCTATCTTCAGCGAGAGGTTTTGTGAATATATCAGCCCATTGATGCTCCGTGTCAATGAGCTTTATATAAAAAATGCCTTTATGAATATAGTCTCTAATGAAATGATGTTTGATTTCTATATGCTTAGCTCTAGAATGTTGAATGAGATTTTTAGAAAGGTTTATGGCACTTGTATTATCACAAAATACAGGAATAGATTTAACATGAATGTTAAAATCTTCAAGTTGATATTTTACCCATAGTAGCTGTGAGCAACAACATGCAACATCAATGTATTCAGCTTCAGCAGTTGAGAGGGCTATTGTACTTTGCCTTTTGCTAGCTCAACTTATCATATTTTCTCCAATGAAGTGGCATCCTCCACTTGTTGATTTTCTTTCAACTCTATCTTCAACAAAATCAACATCACAGTATTCTAATAATCTGCAATCCTTACTCTTCTTATAGCATAGACTGAGATTAGTAGTACCATTGAGATATCTGAAAATTCTTTTAACAGCCTTATAATGAGTTATTCTTGGGCCTGATTGAAATCTTGCACACAGGGATACACTGAACATAATGTCAGGCCTGCTTGCTATAAGATACAACAGAGATCCAATCATGCCTCTATACATGGTTAGGTCAACACATTCTTCTCCTTCATCTTTACTCAAGATTGTTGAAGGGTGCATAGGAGTTGACATAGGTTTGCAATCATGCATGTTGAACTTCTTAAGCATTTCTTTTGTATATTTCTCTTGATGGATCCATATACATTACGAATCTTGCTTAATTTGAAGTTCTAAGAAAAATTTGAGTTCACCCATTAAACTCATTTCAAATTCAGATTGCATAAGCCTTGAAAACTCGATCACAGAGAGGAATTTGTTGATCCAAATATAATGTCATCAACATATATTTGGACTAGAATCAGGTTTTTTGTTAGACATTTTTCTAAAAAGAGTTGTATCAACCTTTCCTCTTTCAAAACATTTTTCAGTAGAAAATTGCTCAATCTGTCAAACCAAGCTCTGGGAGCTTGTTTGAGACCACACCGAGCCTTTTTTAGTTTAAAAACATGATCAGGAAAAGTCAGATTTTCAAAACCAGGGGGTTGTCTAACAAACACTTCTTCCTCAATGAATCCATTTAGGAAGGCACTCTTTACATCCATCTGATATAGTTTGATGTAATTATTGGCTGCATAGGAAAGTAAAATCCTAATGGCTTCAAGCCTTGCTACTGGTGCAAAGGTTTCAGTAAAGTCAATACCTTCTTGTTGATTGTAGCCTTGAGCAAAAAGTCTGGCCTTGTTTCTGATCACTTGACCATCTTCAGAGAGTTTGTTTCTAAACACCCACTTGGTTCCAATAATAGTTTTCCCATGGGGTTTAGGAATAAGAGTCCAGACATCACTCCTGACAAATTGATTAAGCTCTTCCTGCATGGCTAGGATCCACCCTTCATCATGCAAAGCTTCATCAATGTTCTTTGGCTCAATTTCAGAGAGGAAGGCAAGATTATTGACTTCTCTAAGTCTTGATCTTGTTCTTACTCCTTCTGAAATATCACCAATGATTTTCTCTCGAGGATGATGCGTTCTGTATCTCCATTCATGCCTGCGAGGGAATACATGCTCATCCTGAGACTCAACATTAACTCTGTGAAAAGGATTAGTTTCAACAGGTTGACTAGAAGTCTATTCAGCAGGTACTCCAGAGGGTCCTTCAGCAGGTTCTTCACTTTTGACCTTTGTAGTCTCTGAAGTAGGATTCAGCTCTATTCCTGCAAAATCATCTTCTAGATCTGATAGTTCCCTATCAGTCTCTTTAGCTTCATTAAATCTGACATGAATAGATTCTTCTACTGTCAAGGTTCTAGAGTTGTAAACTCTGTAAGCTTGGATGTTTCTGAATAACCAATGAAGAATCCCTTATCAGATTTAGAATCAAATTTACCCAGATCATCTTTGGTGTTAAGTATGAAACACTCACAGCCAAAAATGAGAAAATAAGAAATGTTGGGTTTTCTTCCTCTCCACAATTCATAGGGAGTTCTCTTGAGAATTGGTCTTACCAAAATTCTGTTTTGAATATAGCAAGTTGTGTGAACAGCCTCTGCCCAGAATGATCTTGGTAGGTTGCTTGAAATGAGCATGGTTCTACCCATCTCCTGCAAGCTTCTGTTCTTTGTCTCAACAACCCCATTTTTCTAAGGTGTTCTAGCCACAGAGAAATTGTGTGAGATCCCATTCTCATCACAAAACATGCTGAAGCTTGAGTTTTCAAACTCACCACCATGGTCACTTCTGATTGCATAAATGCAAAAGCCTTTTAATTTTGCACCTTCTTATAGAATTTTGTGAAATTCTCAAAAGTCTCATCCTTGCTTTTGAGGAATATAACCCATGTGTATCTTGAGTAGTCATCAACAATGACTAAGCCATACTTTTTACCAGCCATGCTTTCAATTCTTGTAGGACCAAACAGATCAATGTGAAGCAGTTCTAAAGGTCTTGAGGTAGACACAACATTTTTACTCTTGAAAGAGCTTCTTGTTTGTTTACCTTTAAGACAGTTTTCACATAAAATGTCAGATTTGAAAGAAAGCTTGGGCAATCCTTTTACAAGATTGTGCTTAGTAAGCTTTGAGATTAACCTCAAGCTAGCATGCCCAAGTTTCTGATGCCAAATCTGTTTTTCATCTTTAACAGAAAGAAGACAAGTCACATTTTGATATGCTAGTTCCTCAAGATCTATTTTATACACATCACTGTGTCTCTTGACAATAAAAATGACTTGGTCATAAGCATCTTTGACTACATATCCATCCTTAGTGAAGGATAAAACATATCCACTGTCACATAATTGACTTATGCTCAGCAGGTTGTGTTGAAGACGTTCAACAAGGAGAACATTTTGAATAACAAAAAGAGGGGATATACCTACTGAACCAATACCAGTGATTCTACCTTTTTGTTTCCTCCAAAGGTCACCACCCCTCCATCCTTAGGTCTAAGGTTTTGGAACAAAGACCTTTCTCTTGTCATGTGTCGCGAGCAGCCATTGTCCAGGTACCATTTGTGGTGTCTCCTTTGTCCTATTAACACATCTGCAATATGAATAATCAGAGACTTAGGTACCCACATCCTTTTGGGTCCTTTTCTGTTAGCAACGGGTTTGAACTTTCTCTTGTGTTTACACTGAGACACACTGTGTCCAGGCTTCCCACAATGAGAGCATCCCCTACCTTTCTTAGCTTTTTCAGCAGGTTTAAAATTTGAATCATGTGATGATTCACTGTCTGAGTATCCTAAACCTCCTTTGTTTTTGGAGTTCTTTTGAACACCCAACATTCTGTTGAGGTTCATTGTTCCACTAACAAAGTTGGCAAGGTCTCTAGTAAGTTCAGCAACTTGTTTCTTTAGAAATTCATTTTCTTTGATTAAACTTTCTAAACTACTAGCCTCAGAATTCTTCAAGAGTTTTTCCTTAACTAAAAGATTTTCAGTCTCAAGAGCTTCACTTTTATTTGAAGCTTCAGTATATGCTCTAGACGAATCTTTGTACTCTTGGAAAATCTCCTTAGAACTTCATACATGTCTTGCAAAGTTTAAGGGATTACCTCCGATTCAGAACTGTCTGATGAAGGGAGGCTTGCCATTAAACAGAGATTGGCTTCTTCAGCAGACTCATCTTCCTCTTCTGAGGTTGAATCATCTAAGTCCTCCCAGGTTGCCATCAAACCCTTTTTCTTCTTAAAGAACGTTTTCTTCTTATAAGAGGGTTTCTTCAGCTTTGGACAATAAGCCTTCATATGCCATGGCTGTTTGCATTCATAACAAATTATTTTGTCAGTGGAAAAAGATTCTTTACCTGACTTACCCATTTTGGTTTCAAGGATGAGCCTTTTTTGAACATTCCTTTCCTCTGAAGCATCCTCTTGATCTTTCTGCTCAGAAGAGCTAGATCATCATCATCATCAAAGCTCCCCTCTGAATCTTTAGAACCTTCTGCAGACTCCTCAGCTTTCATGGCCTTTTGTGGTCCAAACTTCAGTAGTTTGGACTTGGCATTCAGGGCAAGTGACTTCTTTTTAGGAGCATCTTCACCAAGTTCTAACTCATGGACCTTGAGGGATCCCAAAAGTTCCTCCATTCTTAAAGTATTGAGGCCTTTAGCCTCTTGAATGGCAGTAACTTTGGGCCTCCAAATCTTTGGTAAACTCCTAAGAATCTTGCGATTATTATCACCAGAATCATAAGATCTGCCTAAAGATTTGAGTCCATTAGTTATGGTCTGAAACCTACCAAGCATTTGGTCTATGGTTTCTGACTCATGCATCTTGAACATCTCATACTGATGAACAAGCATGCTGATCTTAGATTGTTTGACATTATCAGTCCCTTCATGGGTTGATGCCAAAGTATCCCAGATCTCCTTGGCTGAAATGCATCCATGCACCTTCTCATATTTAGATTTACTCAAAGAGCATACTAAATAAAGTTTTGCTTTTGCATTAAGTTGTACACGAGCCTTCTGTTCACCAGTCCATTCTGCTTTAGGAATGAGCACACCATAATTGGTGGGAATATAATCACCATTTGTGACTACATCCTAAAGATCTATGTTGCTGCTCTCAATGAACAACTTCATACGATCTCTCCAATAATGGTAATCTGTACCATTAAAAGCTGGGGCCTTGAGACAGAGGCTCCTTCTGCGATGTAGTGAGGGTTTCTTATTGAGGTTTCCATCTGGATTTTCTTTCCTTAGCACTTGTTAGATGCTCAACCCGAGGTTGAGCTCTGATACCAACTGTAGAAACCACAGGAAACACTAGAAGGGGGTTGAATAGTGTTTTAAAAGTTCAAACAGATTTTTCAGAAACCTTTTCACAAGAAAAGTATTTCACAATAATTTTTGCAAATTTATTGAAACTGGAGTTATAGTACTTGCTAAAATTATTTCAGCAGGTTCAACAAAGTTGATTAAAACTGTTTTCTTAAAAGCGTATTTGGTTAAAATGATGTTTAAACAGTTTAAATCACTATATTTCGAACCCTTCTTGTTAGTTAAATAACAGATATAGAGAGATAAGGGTAGAGAAGACTTAGCCAAGAGATTTATCCTTGTTCACTCACATCCACCGTGAGCTACGTCCAGTCCCAATGCCAACTAGCAATGGATTTTCCACTAACTGATCACAGTTACAAGTATTCTATTTCAGAAAAGCCACTTCAGGCTCTTTACAACAAGTATTCTTTTACAAACAAGCCTTTCTAGGCTCAAACCAAGTATTGTTTAAACAGCAAGCCTCTCCAGGCTCAAACCAAGTATTGTTTAAACAGCAAGCCTCTGCAGGCTCAAGCAAAAATAGTGTATGAAAAGATATAGCTTAAGCTTTCAAACTACACAAGTTTAAAGCCTAAACTGGGTAAGATGTACAAATAAATGAGTATAACTCAAGATAAGAAATTGTTGTACAAATGAAATAAATGAATATATTTCTCAGAGTATTTCAGCAGCGCTTCAACAAGTTGGTTCGTTCTCTTCTTTTTTTTTTTACTTATGCATGAGACCTCATATAAATATAGAAGAAGAGAAATGAGACTGGTAGACTTCTCTAAATCCCGTTGAGAGATAACTTTCTTCCCGTTGTGACACATAGCCTCGGTAGCTTGCAGCAGCAGGTGCAGCAGGTAGTAGGTGTCAACAGCACAAACTCTACTTTTATGAGCACATTGTACTTTCACAGTAGTGATAAGTGAAAAATAGTTGATAAATTAGAGCATTTTTAGTTCACTTATCAAGGATAAAATGGTATTTTTGCCCCAGTTTAATCCCTTTTTACTAAATATTATATAAATTGTATTTATTAATCTTAGATTTGAATTTGATGCTATTTTGATAGAAATATTGCTGATTTTTGTAGGATATTGCAAAGATTTGATTTGAAGGAAAGATAGCATTAAATGAGGGAGATATCTGCAAGATTTGAGTTTGATTGAAGACGTTTAATAAAGATTTGAAGCAATCAATGAGGAAATCATTGCCAATCAAACAAGGATTCTGCAGACAACCTTCCCAATTAAATCCAAGATGCTCAATAAATACAAGATTTCATCAAGAAAAGGGAAACAAGGAAAGACAAATCAACCAAAACCAATCTCGGGGAGAGATCAAGTTAAAAAGAGAAAGATTGAAGCTGCAGGACGCGTTGCGCGCTTCAACCTGTGCTGTAGCGTAGGGTGAAGCGCATCCCTCTGGAACCTGCGCTGTAGCACAGGGCGAAGCGCAGATCACGCTGATTCTTGCCCTGTTGCCGTTTTTAGATAGATTTCTCCCCAATTTTCTTTGTCTTTCCTTAGCCTATAAATAGGAACCTCTTGCACCAGATCAAAGTGTGCACGATTATTGTAATTCAGTTATATTCCAGTGATAATGCACCAGTTCTAATTTTAGAGTAGGAGAGGAGGAGCGCTTCACAAGGATTGAAGATGGTGACAGCATCTTCGGTGGTTTGTATGGCTACCATGTGTAGTTAACTCTCCATTAGGATTGAATGTAATCGATTCCATTTCCAAGTGTATGTTGAACTCTATCTATTTATTTATGCAGTTCCCTAACTATAATATTGGTAATCTTGTTCTGTGCTTAATTCCTAACTTTCGCGCTTGCGCCGGAGTTATAGGCTAGTTTGTAATTAACGTTACGACTAGGATCGAGTTTGGGGGAGCCTAGACATAGGTAACTCAACCTCTGAGTGAATGAGAATACTCGGTAGCCAGTGAACCGACACATGGGCGTTGCTAGTGATTGATGGGTAGTGTGAGTACTCTAATGAAGGACGTCTACAGGATAGACATGGTTATTAAATTACCGATAGCAAAGGAGTAGTTGATTGTCAATCCAGGAAGCGAACCGTGGATGTATTCTAATGAGTGATGGGTAGTGACAGTACTCTAGCGAAGGTGCGTCCAGAGTAGTAGGCCTCGTTTATCAATTAATTCTTTTACAAACAGAATAACTAAAGTATAATAAGCCAAGGGTAAGTCTGTCGCTTGGGAGAACCCGCATGGATTACTTTTGAGTGTGAGTGGCGCCTGGTAACTCAGGGTCTTAGCAATATAGTTTGTCTACAGTGTTATAATTCAAAGCCTATAAATATTAGGTAGGCTCGACATACATGAGAGGTGTGAGGAGATGAAGTTCAATCCTAATCCAAGTAAAGTGTCTCTAACTCTTCCTTTCTAATTCATTAATTATTGAATTTCATTTTATAATTTCCGCAACAATATTCTCAAAAACCGTTGTTTTCCCTTGATAAATAGATCACGAGTATACGTGAATTGACCGTTCCCTGCGGACACGATATCTTTCTTACTATTATACTACTGGATTTTTGGTCTGCTTTCCAGAAACCCATCAAGTATTTTTGGCGCCGTTGCCGGGGAACGGTTTCCAATTCGTGTAGACCTTGGCGGTCTAATTATCAAGTCATATCTATCTTAGGATTTATTTATTTATTCTTATTATTTTAGGAAAATTTTATTATTTAGGAAATTTATAGTTTTTCTATGATTATTAATTCTCTTCCACACTTACCCTTTTCAAGTTTTCTTGTTTATTTTTTTGAGAGGCCAGGTGTCCCCCAATCAATTACAACTTGATCCAGAAACAGAAAGGACATCAAGGAAGAACAAAAGTAGAAACAAGAGAAAGTGACAAGGGAAAAGTCGAGAAGAAAACAAAAATATGTTATTTTTAATTATTTTATTTTATTTATTTTCTTTTTTAAAAAAATATTATTATTATTATTTTTTTAAAAAAAAAATTTTTTTGTTATTTTGTTCTTCTCTATGTTTGAGCTCCTTGATTATTTCTCTTGAGAAGACAGGTAACAGAAAAAGGGGCAGAGCTCAAGGAGACAATCTCAACATTCTCTGTTCAACCAACCCAAGTGAAGTAAATGAAAAATATGGAGGACACTCAACCAAAAAGAGTCTTGGGGGACTACATGAGGCATCAAGGGCTACGTTATCGTTCAAGTATTTCCCTTCCAAGTACCGTAAAAGCTGTGGAGTTCAAAGCATCACACCTTCAACTTGTTGAAGATCACCAGTTCTCAGGCTTAGAACACGAAAATCCAAATGATCATCTCTCTACATTCTTTAAACAAATTGAAACTATGGGCTTTGAAGAAAAAGACAAAGAGGTTGCATATTTATGTTTATCTCCTTTTTCTCTTACAGGAAAAGGAAAGGAATGGTTAAGGTCACACCCCAGCCAGAGTCTGAACAATTGGAACGTGGTAGAAGAAAATTTTTTAAGAAGATTCTTTCGCAGGCCACGTTACATTCAAGCCAAGGCAGGCATTTCTTCGTTCCAGCAAGAACCAAAATATTTCTCCCATGCACCGATTCAAGGTAACTTCTCTAATTACAATAATTATTCTAACAGTCTTTCACAGGATTGGGGAAGTTACCAGAATCAAAATTTTGGGTGGAAACAAAATTCTATTTCATTCCATAAGCAGACTTTTGAAGATGAACTCGGGGTAGAAAATAAGAGTTTGAAGCAGTCATTAGAAGCACTCCAAAAGCAGCTAGACAGACTTTCTCAGCCACCGCAACCAGTTCACTCTTATCCTGGCCAGTCACCACAATTAATTTGTAATTTTTGCGGAGGTAACCATATCAATGGTCACTGCCCTTATCCGGACATTCAAGAAGAGGAAACTGAAGCAATACAAGAAAGAGAAATTGAAGAAAGGAAATCAGAGGAAGCTGCTAAAGAAGAAAAAGAAGAAGAAAAAGAAGAGTTCACACATGCACTGCAAGACAGGGAATTACCATATCCAAAGAATCCCTCCATGAAAGATATGAACACGATATTTGCAGCCTTCATGGAGAGTAACAAAATAGTGCAACTCAACATCCCAGTGTTGGAGGCCATGGAGCAATTCATGTTGGAACTGCTCAACAAGAAGAGAGAGTCTCCTGATGCAACAATTGAAGAGATAGCAGAAGCAATAGCCAACCAACAGTCAGAACAGAGCTCAGCAAACGCTCAACCCAACCCTGTATAATTTTGTTCCACCATAATTGTTAAATTAACAGGGGAGGAAATCAATGATGATCTAGCTGATGAAGAAAAATGATCTGAAGAAACACAAGAAGGTGTAGCAGAAGTTGAAGAAGAAGATGGAGAGGATGAAACAGAAAAGATGGTGCTTGAAGAAGAGATTGGCTGTGAAAGGGAGGTAGAAAATACAACATATGAAGGTGTACATGATGAAAAAGACCAAGAAAATAAGAAAAAGATTGAACAGGGAGATGATGAATCAAAGCCCGAGGAAGGAAGGGAAGTGATTTCAAGAACAGAGACCTTGCCTTATCCAACCAGTCCTCCAAAGGAAGATCAAGAAAGGCATGGTGCAAGTGATAAACCTTCCAGATCTCACAAAAGAAAGGCCTGCGATCACACTAACCAGGACAAGGCAAAGAGAAGAAAAGTCAAGCTAGAATCAAATTCAGAGCCTAGAGCCAGATTGAAGATCAAGTGGTCAGGTGTGTTCCATATCAAAGACCCATGCGAAGCAAAGAAATTGAGAGCAATCAACTGTGAATCATCTAAGCTTCAGGAAAAGAAGACTCATGCACATGAGAGCAAGATAATAAAGAAAAGAAGAGTCAAGCCAAGGGAGACAAAAGCATGGTCTAACTCTAGGAAGAAGCCCAAATGGTCAAATTCAGTTCACACTACAGGTTGCTCCAAGGCAAGATTATGGGGAGGTTTATGGGTCAAAGAAAGGAAGGGTGCAGCTCACAAGCTCAATAAAATATTTCAGTTTCAGCCACCTTGAGAGAACAGGCGTCGAGCTATCAGACGTTAAACAAGCGCTTTCTGAGAAGCAACCCAGAGATTTTTAAAGTTTTTAATTAATTTCAGTTTTGTTTTGTTTTCTTGTTTGTTAATTAGGATTTTTCTATTCAGGAAATTTACAAAATTGATTGGAATAAGTTTGTGGATTTTTAAATAATAGGAAGTAGCAGAAAACGTGACTGAAAATTGTAAAATTACATTCTGTTTTATGTGCCTCAACCTGCGCTGTAGCACAAGTAAAGCGCATAAATGCAATTTTAGTCATTGTATTCTACGCTTCACTTGCGCTGTAGCGCAGGGTGAAGCGCAGGATACGAAATTTTAAAAATCTTCTATTTTCTCATGTACTGTTTCTCTACTTCCTAAGCTCTTCTTTCCACTCTTTCCACTCACAAACTTCCATCAATTTTGAAACTTTCAGTTATGTTTTCTTTAATTTTTACCAATTGAAATCTTCATTTACTCTATTTTTATGATTTACACCTTAGGGTAGCAACCTTAGGATTGTGAATATCATTGATTATTGCTATCTTGAATGTGATTTTGGCTGTGTGGAACATGAAGAACAATTTGCTGAATTGAAATGCTCTTTGTTTTATGAGTTATTAAATTTGAAAGTGTTATGCTCTGTTTCTTTCAAATTTTTTTAAAACTTTCACTTTCCATGGATTGATTGAATGCTTGCAAAACAAATGAGTATGATTTGTTTTTAGGAAGTCATTACCAAGTGCTCTGAACTTTTGTTGTGAAAATATTAATTCTTTGAATTATGCATGCAAATTGGTTAATGATAGGCTTCCATGTTCTTCATGAATTTCACAGACTGCTGCAAACTATAAAGACCAAGTGACCTCAAACCAACCAGGAGTACTAGACCCATTCCCAAGCATGCTGCTTGAAGAGTTCCGGATATTCTTGCAGTGGCCTGGGGACAGGCCTATTCATCCAGGGGGAGGTGGAGCAGCAACAGGACAAGGACTTACAGGATACAGAGGATGAAGATTGATACTGGTGTTTTCTTTCTTTTAGTTTTTCTTTTATTTTCTATTATTTTATAGAATTTTATTAGAATTTTTGTTTTGTATTTCATTTTTTTTAATTTTTAGAATTTTTAAAACTTTTAGGACCTTAGGAAATTAGGAATTAAGGTAACTTTTTCAAAATTCTCTGTAATTAAGTAGTTTAACTAACCAGATTAGGAAAGATGATAGGGTTTTGTGATTAACTCCATAATCAGTTAGGATTAGGATACTTCTCAGAAGGACCTGTCAGGATAGTTAATTAAAACCAGTAAATGCTTTATCAAGGAATTTTAGCCAATAACCAGTAAGCTGTGAGCCCAAACACTGAAATTGAGAATTTTTCACCGCTGCTTGTCAACTGTTATTGCTTGAGTTTCTAAATTTTGTCTTGCTAGTAGAAGATATGAAAATGACAAAGGCATATTTTGTGATTATAATATTTTGCTCAGTGCCAAATAGGCAACCTTAAATTTTTCCAATTTTCGATTGCCCATTTGAGCCTTAATATTTCTTTTGAAGCACCCTAGCCATGATTAATGATCATACCATGTCCCTTCACACTTGGGATAGAGAGCAAGGTGCAACACAACAAAATGGGACAAAAGGGTGGTGAATTGAAAGGTCAAAGCAATTCAAAGAGCAGGAACAAGAAATCACAAAGAAGAATACTCCCTCATGAATAAATTCTCTGTTATTGTTTATGATAAAAAAAATCTGCACAAAAGTGTGGAATTGAATAAGTTGGGGGGGAGTATTTCTTCAAACAAAGAGGTCAGCTGAAAAAAGGTGACAATTCAAGAATGACATGGTGAATGGAGAGAAGTCCCAAGCACAATCACAAGACGCTCTCTATTGAAAGTGTTCTTTGCATATCCAGAAAACCATGATTTTTTGATAGCCCAGCCTCATTACAACCAAAGGAAAGACCTTTTGATTCATATTAACTACTTGCAGGTTCAGATATTGGAAACGACTATCAATTCTAGTTGTTCAATGGTGGTGAAAAAGATTGAGGGAAACACTTACTCGTGAGAATGAGAGATTTCCTTGGTTTATCACTTACTGCTTTAATTGCTATTTTTGAGAAGTTTGACTGATGTTTGTGTTCTATTTTGATTGAGGATTGGTAACATCTCTTAATCCTGATTTTTTCTTATGTTTGGAAAGTGACTGCTGCTTAACAAGGAGATGATGAAAAGTTCCTTGAATTTGTTTTTGATTACACAGGGAATAGAATTGATTTCTTGATTGCAAAGAGGTCTCTTGTTTGAGGACAAGCAAGAAGTTAAGTTGGGGGGTATTTTGATAAGTGAAAATTAGTTGATAAATTAGAGCACTTTTTAGTTCACTTATCAAGGATAAAATGGTATTTTTGCCCCAGTTTAATCCCTTTTATTAAATATTAGATAAATTGTATTTATTAATCTTAGATTTGAATTTGATGCTATTTTGATAGAAATATTGCTAATTTTTGCAGGATATTGCAAAGATTTGATTTGAAGGAAAGATAACATTAAATGAGGGAGATATCTGCAAGATTTGAGTTTGATTGAAGACATTTAATAAAGATTTGAAGAAGATTTGAAGCAATCAATGAGAAGATCACTGCCAATCAAACAAGGATTTTGCAGACAACCTTCCCAATTAAATCCAAGATGCTCAATAAATGCAAGGATTTCATCAAGAAAAGGGAAACAAGGAAAGACAAATCAACCAAAACCAGTCTCGGGGAGAGATCAAGTTAAAAAGAGAAAGATTGAAGCTGCAGGACGCGTTGCGCGCTTCAACCTGCGTTGTAGCGCAGGGTGAAGCGCAGCCCTCTGGAACCTGCGCTGTAGTGCAGGGCGAAGCGCAGATCACGCTGATTCTTGCCCTGTTGCCGTTTTTAGATAGATTTCTCCCCAATTTTCTTTGACTTTCCTTAGCCTATAAATAGGAACCTCTTGCACCAGATCAAAGTGTGCACGATTATTGTAATTCAGTTATATTCCAGTGATAATGCACCAGTTCTAATTTTAGAGTAGGAGAGGAGGAACGCTTCACAAGGATTGAAGATGGTGACAGCATCTTCGGTGGTTTGTATGGCTACCATGTGTAGTTAACTCTCCATTAGGATTGAATGTAATCGATTCCAGTTCCAAGTGTATGTTGAACTCTATCTATTTATTTATGCAGTTCCCTAACTATAATATTGCTAATCTTGTTCTCTGCTTAATTCCTAACTTCCGCGCTTGCACCGGAGTTATAGGCTAGTTTGTAATTAACGTTACGATTAGGATCGAGTTTGGGGGAGCCTAGACATAGGAAACTCAACCTCTGAGTGAATGAGAATACTCGGTAGCCAGTGAACCGACACATGGGCGTTGCTAGTGATTGATGGGTAGTGTGAGTACTCTAATGAAGGACGTCCACAGGATAGGCATGGTTATTAAATTACCGATAGCGAAGGATTAGTTGATTGTCAATCCAGGAAGCGAACCGTGGATGTATTCTAATGAGTGATGGGTAGTGACAGTACTCTAGCGAAGGTGCGTCCAGAGTAGTAGGCCTCGTTTATCAATTAATTCTTTTACAAACAGAATAACAAAAACATAATAAGCCGAGGGTAAGTTTGTCGCTTGGGAGAACCTGCATGGATTACTTTTGAGTGTGTGTGGTGCCTGGTAACTCGGGGTCTTGGCAATATAGTTTTTCTACAGTGTTATAGTTCAAATCCTATAAATATTAGGTAGTCTCGACATACATGAGGGGTGTGAGGAGATGAAGTTCAATCCTAATGCAAGTAAAGTGTCTCTAACTCTTCGTTTCTAATTCATTAATTATTGAATTTCATTTTATAATTTCCGCAACAATATTCTCAAAAACCGTTGTTTTCTCTTGATAAATAGATCACGGGTATACGTGAATTGACCGTTCCCTGTGGATACGATATCTTTCTTACTATTATACTACTGGGTTTTTGGTTCGCTTGCCAAAAACCCATCAAGTAGACATTGCCTTTTTGGTGAACAATGATTTGAAATATACCAAAAAGCAACTGTTTTGACTTTCCAGATAGAGAAAAGGCACAAACAGTCGGGGAAAGCTACAGAAGACTTGAGTCTTCAAAAGGAATTAATAGAGAAGCTCTTTTCCAAAAAGATACAAGTCTTAGTACGGCGTCTCCCATCTTCAGAAGGTCTAATGGCTTCAGCAGGTCTTGATCCTTCAGCAGGTTTCTCTTCTTCAGAAGATTGTACCTCATCAGAGGGTTACATGATTTCAGAGGGTTGCTGTATTAGAATGATGCTGAAACACAGAAACTACCTTTAGCAGAAACTGTTTCTTCTTTTAGGAAACTTAACCAAATTTGTTAAGTATTAAAACTCAGGGTTATGAGATTTAAAACATTATTAACCACTTTAATAATATTTTGAGACTCAACAAAAAATACAAAAACCCATCTAATCCCTCAACCCCCATCTGCACACCAGTTATTATTGTACCTCTTACTAAGGTTTGACTATGGCGGCAATCGAGACCTTATCATAGGAAGTGGCGTTCATGACAATGGTAGCCAGTGGAAGCCATTTTGACTAACCGAGAGGGCGGAAGCAATGGTTATGGATGGAATTGCATTTCTGGCTCGAAGGAACGCTTATAGTTTCCATGAATTATGTTACTCCCATGTAGGTATTAAAAAGCCTCTAGCGGTACCTACTGTTACTTTCATCATTTTCCACAAGGTTGGATAACAATATACCACATATGGGTACGACTCAACATATTTAGGAAGAAAAAAAGAACATAATTATTAACTACAGTTGTCTTTAGAAGCCTAACTGTCAAGAAAGACAGACTTCCAATCGAAAAACATGATAACATCAATTCTATAAAGGTATCTGAAATTTCATTTTTAAGAATAAAAAACACACGTCCATGGCTGCTCAAAAGATGGAGAAAGAGAAAATTATTTTAGAAACACCAACCATCTAAACATAACCAACATGAATTAGAGGTTGGAAACAAAAGTAATTTTTTAAGCATAAACACACAAAACTATAATTCACACTTCAAATCTATTTGAGGATAATCAAATGAAGAACAAAGTTTAAACCATTTCATAGTATAAACCTCACCATTGAAAAGTTACCCAAATTTTGGATACCTTGACTTTTTTATAAAAGAGGCAATGATCCTAAATGAACATAATCCAATTTTCTCTATAATTGAACTAGTTAGTAGGTTATCCATCTTAATGCCTTTGAAAAGATTTTAAGTTGGCGGCAGTCTCACATCCACTCATTACCTTATGCACTACTGTTAATTATCTGCATTATTGTCCTTTAGTAGAAGGATTTAGCAAGAGTTAAATTCTGTGTAGTGTTTGACATAATTCTAGGCATACATTTATCACCAGCAACCAATTTCTTCAGCTCTTGAAATTAATTTTTTTTCCTTGAACCAAAAAGATAAATAGAAAGGGAACAATGCAGCTGGAAGTTTAGGAAGATAGTATGAGCCACCACCATCATCATAGATTGATGTATCAATGTTCTTAGAAACTCCGTTTCCGAGAGATTTGCATGTAGGAGTTTCCTCAATACCATAAAAAATCCCACAAAAGGAATATCCATGTTTAGCTTAAATTTGAATTCTAAGAATGATAAAAAAATTAAGATATCTCTAATGAGGTGCTTTTTCCATTACATGAATAGACTAAAACAAAGAAAAGCATAAACAAAACATTTTTACAGCGTACAAATCTAGAGAATTAGCTTTAAGTTCACATAATTGAGGTAAGTTTAGGCCAAAAGAAATGAAAGCATAAGAAAAAAAGGCTTGCTCCAGTGTCCAAACTAATATAAAGAGAAAAAATAATAAAAGAACTGTTTAAAAAACTCAAAACACATTTGAAAGGGACTTAAGATTCAAATACTTAGTTCGGAATGCTCATATTGATAGCAATAACATCATAATCAAGTCATATAAGGACATCAAATACAGAGAGAAATTGAAAACTAACAATTGCACTGATTATTGAGAAGACTCATATGAAATAAGGTTGAAAACTCAAAGAGGGAGGTTATAAATATATAAGACCATTATCTTAAGTATTTTGAACAATAAGTTATATAAGGAAAAGTGTAATCAACATTGAGAAAATGTTAATCAACAAAAAATAGTAATCAAATGCTCAATTTACCTAAATATCGTGAAGATAGTTGTATGCTTTCCACCCAAAGTAAAACTACAAAATGGAAGGGAGGTCATTACTCAACAAAACCAATCTCTTCAACATACAAAGTAAGCAACCAAGAATTTTTAAAGTAATTCATAAGAACCTGCAAAAGGAAATTCAGACCAAATAATAAAAAATTAAATTTGTTGTGTCTCACTAATGAAATCACATTTAATGCATATTTTAGATGCAATTTTTAGTCAATCTTAATAGAAATATAAATTTAAAGTGAAAGCAAATATAAAAAATACATGTGTTTTGTGTTTAGTTTAGCATTTTAGGATTTTGTAAAAATTAGTCAAGATTCTTGTCAATTCAAGCGTATTTCACCTCGAATGAATTATTTTTGTAATTAAAAGGTAAAAGCAAGAGTTTGGAAGCAAGCAATGAAGAAAACAAAGTGAAGATTTTAGCGTTTTTACGGTGAAGTTCTGCTGATTTTACGATGGCAAACATAATGGATTACCTCCTGCTGAGCAGCGTGCATTTTTATACTCGAAATCCACCGTGGGCACGCTCCGACACCAGAATTAGTATAAACTAGATTTTAGCCCCGTGTTGCGCGGTTTGAAATTAACAGTGTTAGTATTGTGATTAATGTTTTTTTAATATAAATTGTATTCATATTATGGATTAATTTATTTAAATTTCAAACATAATATTTTATATTGATATTGTTTTTTTCAATTAACTTAATTTGTTTTTTGAGGTATGTTTTGTTTACATATGTATTTGTTTGATGTAATTGTTAGAACATTTTTATTTATATGTTATAAAAATTTGTAAATAAAAATTTGTTATTATTTTTGATTTTTTTTTAAGAGAAGTTTATTTGGTAGAGATGATAAATGTGAAGTGTTAATCATTCATAAGTGCTGTGTATATAATAACGATTTCTGAAAGTTTTGATTGATTGATAATTTGTTAACTTTTATTTACATATTAAGGAATTTAAAAATAGGAAAATTAGATATAATGTTTATTATTTTAGTATTTATTGATGTATTTATTTTTAAGATATTTAAATTTCTTATTTTTATGAAAAATAAATTTTATTAATAAACTTTGAAATGATGTTGTATACATATATGATGCATTATTTACTTAGTGAAATATTGTTTACTAACATATAATTTTTACTAATTTTTTAATTAAATTTTAAATAAGTAAGAGTAAAAATAATGTTATAAGATTTGAATAAATAAAGGTAAAGGTGTGGCTGGGAATTTAATTAGATTAATGTTTTATTTGGAGGCATAGGTAGAATAGTGTAGAATGAGAATGGTGTAGAATGATGGTGTTTTACACTTAAAGTATTATAGCTATAACAAATACTGAGAATAAAAAATAAATTAAACCTGTAAGATAGTGTTGTTGAAATGGAAAGTTAATTAAATGTAAAGGTTAACAAAGTAGTAGTAATTTAAATGAATTAATTATAATGTTTAAGTACGATTAATTTTTTTAGTCTTATTTTGTAACACCTTAAATTTCTAGCTAAGAACCTAGCCCGTTGGAAACCAAGTTCTTAACTTAGAATTTGGAGCGTAACGTTTTGAATATCATCTTAATCACGAAATTGTAAGAAATCCAACGAAAATCCAACAATTCAATGAAACATTCTAAGTAATAACACATGAATCCAAACTAAATTCACATTTTCATATACACGAGTCCTTAGTCTACCAAGCCACTAAGGTTACAAAACAAACTTCCAAAGAAAACTTCAGATATACTAAGTTTTATATATATATATATATATACATAATAATCATCTTAGAACGAACATAAAGGAAACTAATGACTATCCCAAAGCTCTTTACTTCCCGGACTGGGTGTCTGGCAATGGAGGGTACCTGTTCAGCTAAAACAAATCCACATAACGTGTGGTGAGATAAAATCTCAGTGAATACAAAACACATTCATGAGTGCAAGGAATAAGAAATTCATGTCAGAACATAATTCATAGAATCAACCAAACCATCAATAATCAAATGAAAATGCAATATGATGCACTCACTGCTGTGCCCAGCAGACATGTTCTTATCACTTTCTAGAGTTAGACCTGAGCTCAGACTACGAGAACCGGCTTTCCCAGGGACAAATCCCACCCAAACTGGGCCGAAGCCATGTTTTCTTTACCATACAACATTTATGTTTTTACTCACAGCACAATGGCCGGCTTAATTTACTTCAATGATTAGCATTCATAGTAATATGGCAATACAAAAGGCTTACACATAGTAGCTAGATGCATTCCGCTAGTTTCGACTATACTAGACTTTCGACCCTACGAATATAAATCTCCAAACTTCAATTCCAACTCTAATGCAAACCATATCATTCAAGAACTATAAGTAAACAAGGAATCGCAATTGATTCGGATAAGAATAATAAATGTAATCAAGTGATTTCGATAGTTTCGATACTAAGGATACCAATGCTCGATTCTCAATCCATATTTCCAATCCACCAGTTACTACATCAATACACATAGAATCTACTAATAAAATTCCACAATCAACAAAATTAGAGAAAAGGGAGATGAGAAATGGGAGCATGCATAAGGATCCTTCAAACCTAACAAGAAAGTGAGTTGTACTCACCAATTCAAGCACTTCAAGAAGGAAAATGAGGTTTGGAGGTGATCAATTGATGTTTCCTTGACTCGAATTCGTTCTCAAGCTTCAAATTGAAGTTTCTCTCTCTAGGTCGGAAAGGGGAAGAAAGAAAGTGAATTTTTCTGGTTTAATTTCGCACCAGCTATATATATTTTTCGTGCTGGTAATCGATTACCGATTTACTGTAATCGATTACCATAGGCTAAAAAGACACTAGAGAGTCCTTTCTGGTAATCGGGTAATCGATTACCACTCATGGTAATCGATTACTAGGAACCCAGATTTCTAGTAATCGATTACCAAAAATCCTGCTCTCAGGTAATCGATTACCAACAGAACAGCTCTCTGGTAATCGATTACGAACTCTTGGTAATCGATTACCAGGGACTCAGATTTCTGGTAATCGATTATCAAAAATCCTGCTCTCAGGTAATCGATTACCCACAGAATGACTCTCTGGTAATCGATTACGAACTCTTGGTAATCGATTACCAGGGACTCAAACTCCTAGAATTTACTTATTTTAAGAATCCCAAACTTAGATTTTATTCCTTAATCCTTATTACTTCCAGTTTCTCAACTAAACATACACAGATTACCCTTTAAACCTTATAATTTATAATAGCCTAATATGCGGGATGTTACATATTTTATTGTTAATCATGGACAACAAAAAAGGGTAAGGTGCATATTTATTTAATTTTTAAAGACTATAAGATATTGTTAAAATTAAGTTACAGGATACTTTTTTTTTGTTTTTTATTGATAAAGTACAGACATTGTTCATTATAAATAATTCTCAAATTTTATAAAATGTGTAATATCATATTATATAATAGAAAGGTATTTTTTAAAATAAAATAGTATATAATTAATTAAATGTAATATAATTTTTTTTGAGACAGAATATAATAAGTTTTATAGAATACCATTTAATGGTATTATGAAATATATGACAAATTATTGACACTTTATTCTATCTAACTTGAAATTGAAACTTGTACCGTTGGTCTTCAAAGTGAATTTTGGATGTGAATTGTTCAAAGTTAACTTTGGTTGTATAATTAATATTGGAAAATGAATAATAGATCTGAAGAATATTTGAGAACCTTCTGAAGATGCTTATTCACATTTATTAAAAATGCTACTTGTGTGATACTTATTCACATTGATTCAAAATGCTACTTGTGTGATACATACATTTTGCGAAATAAGAGAATTATTGATTTAATGTTATTCTCATTGTAATTGAAATACGTAAGGTGTAATTAATATTAATTTTACTAATATTAACTTATGGCTATAATTTAAATCACCCCAATAAGTAATCCATACCAGTTGTTTAGTTAAAAAGGTAAAGGCTAATATATAAACTGTGTAGCAAACTACAATTCCCATGAGAAGAATTCTGTCCATTATGAATGATTGAAAAAGTTCCAAGTTCTAGTAGGGGCATCAACAATAACTACCAAGCCAAGCTTTTTCCTATATGTAGCTTCCAATGGCATGCATATTAAACTTGTGAATTGTTCCTGAACAAAGGAATTAAGTCAAGTTACAAATTAAATAACTTTTCTGGACCAATTGTTGGGTATGCTACATGTGTCTTTCACATTGACTAAAACAACATTTTAAAAGAAAATTAGCAATACAATGGTCATGAAATTGAGTAGCCTATTTTGCAATGTCTTTAAATGGATCCAATTTAACAAATATAAAGACCATAGCCCCACAAAAGCTGAAAATAAAAAAAAAAGATTGATTAATTGTCATAAACATAAAGAGGAAGCAAAGAGATCCTCAATAAAATCAAAGGTAGAAACAGAATTTGTTGATTTAAAAGAAGCTCTAGACTGCTTTCCCTTTTGACATGCATCACATAATCCTCAGAGAACTTAATATTAGGTAGACCTTTAACAAGTTTCTTAGATGCAAGCCTATTCTATTGTTCAAAATTTACATGTGCAATGCTCCTATGCCAAAGCCAATACATGCCATCCCTTGATGTTAAACATGCAATATTTGATTAGGTATGATCAATATCAAACACATTTGTTGTTTAGTCTTTTACCAACAAACATGACATTTTCAAATGCATCACATATAGTACAACATTCATGATTGAAAGAAATCTTATAATTCTTATCACACAGTCGACTTATATTCAACAAATTAAACTTCAAATCATCAACATATAGGACATCATCAATTGTAATTGAAGAATTGTTACCAATACTTCCGATACCGAGAATGCGACCTTGGTTATTGTCACCAAAAGTTACATAGCCTCCTTCCTTTGCTTGTAGTGAGACAAATTTGCTCTTGTCTCCTGTCATGTGCCTAGAGCATCCGCTATCTAAGTACCATAGGGACTGCTTTGCTTTTAGGCACACCTACAAAATAAACAATGACTTATTTTGGTACCCAAATGGAGTTGGTTCTATTTGGATTAGTAGCACCTCTAGCTCCCTTGGGAATCCATATGTACTTCCCACTAGGAACTCCAAATTTCTTAATCAAGCAATTATAAGAAGTATGACATTTATGAAGACACAAATTTTGAATATTTTTGAATATTTTGAATAGTGTTTTGAATATTTTTACCATTTTGAAAATCTTAAACATAAATTACTAAATCATTAAAAACAAATTAATGTGAAATGAATATAACCAGAGTTAATACGTCAGTTGCGGAAGATAAGAAGGACAAACATAGAGACTAAGAAAAGGTGACTAGATCAAAAACTTGTTTGGACTTTTGATTAAATTGATTTAGATATTCAGATGCATCTCAAGATACCTTCTGAAAGATATTACAAAGAATCTTTTCAAAACAGTTTCTGAGTAACCTCAGATGATTGATCATCGTCTGAAGTGTACTTCTAACTTCTGAACTGAAACTATTTTAGATCCACTTCAAAGAGTTATTTCAGACGTTCTTCAAAGTATATTCTTTGTAATACTCCAAACGATATAAGATTAACTGAATGAGTTATTATCTTGGAAAACTTAGTTTATTGAAATTGTTGTGTTAAGTTTATTATGAAAAATACTGTTCAATCCCCATCAGAAATATAAAGCTGTAAATTAAGGAGTTTAAGGGATAGAAAACTTAGCCACAAAATTTATCCTGGTTCACTCACAAATCCAGTGAGCTACATCCAATCCCAGGGCAAACCACCACTGGAATTTTTCACTATCTGAAACCACAGATACAAGTATTCTTTTCTATCAAGCCTCTTTAGGCTCTACCACAAGTATTCTTTTATTTTCAACTGCCTCTCCAGGCAACTCAATGCAGTATTCTTTTACAGACAAGCCTCTCCAGGCTCAACAAGTATTCTTTCTTACAAAGCCTCTCCAGGCTCTCAGACACATAAAGTGTTTACAAACTAAACTAAGTTTAAGTTTCCACGAAACATAAACTTAATATCTTCCTGTACTAGAGGTTAACTGAGTACTACTCAGGATACAATGAATAAATCTAAGTACAAGGTTTTACAGAGAAAGTATTTTCTTCTAAGCTATAATTCAACTCTGTATTTTCAGAAGATTGGTTGAATATGATAATTGATTTCCTATGAACCAAACTCTTCTGTGTAATCAGTGATATGCCATGGGTTAAGGATGAATATGATAATACATGGCAGCACTTCTATTTTTCATTTTGAGGAATTGCCCGGCATGGCAACTACCTCTGGTTAGCAAGAAATGCCAACGTCTTCAAATTCAATCTTGAGGCTATTTATATGTTCTGATGAAATATAGCCGTTGAAGATGGTTGATAATACCGTTGAGATGTTGATGATGTGGCTCACATAGCCGTTGTGTAATAGCTTCTCAAACGGTTGCTTCTTCTTAAGCAAAATAAGTGTTCAAACGATCTTGTTCTGACACTTCTATTGATGAGATCCTTTGAGAGATTTCCTTGATATTTTTATGCTTCTTCTCTCTCTTGATTTTCTTCTGCTTTCTTCATCTTTCTTCTACTTTCCTCTGTTTTCCTTCTGCTTTCCTCTGTTTTCCTTTAGAGTATGTATGAGGAGGTATCCTTTGGATTTGTCCTTTTTCTTATTTGTATATACTCCTTTTCATTTGCTCCTGACACAGTTTCCTCTTTCTTCTTTGAGTGAGGTGTCTTGTCCTAAGGACAATAGTTGTTGTTGTTATTTCCTCTTTGAATAAAGACATATGATATTATAGCCGTTGAATCATATGGTCTCAGCTTCTCTTGTGACTTCTTCTATGTTGAAATCTGTTCCATGCATTCAGAGAGTTTCATTTCTTCAGACTGTTAAGCCATTTATAACTTCCTTCAGATGATAGCTTCAAGCTTCTTTTAATTCTTCAGATTGAAATGCTTTCAACTCGCTCCTTTCTTCCGGCAATATGATTTTTCTCTTCTTCAGATGATTAAAGCAAGATGCTTCTTCCTTTTAGTAGAAATCTTCTTTTTTTTTACTTCAGCAGAATGCTTCTTCCTTTACTTCAAACGATCCTAGCTTTATTCAGCTTTGTCTCTTCTAGTTCTTCTGATATTTGGATAGATGTTGAATTAAATAATATTAGCTCAAACATTTTTCTCGATATTTTCTTGTCCAGACTTCTGATTTGCTTTTGGACAGTAGCAGGTGCAGTATGTATGCGTATACAGTACCCTTTTGATTGCAGGTGCAGCAGTCGTTGCAGGATTTCCTTATTTGTGCAAGTCTTTTGATAGAGGCAGAAAAGTATGCCTAACTTTTGTGTCGAAATGAAGTAGTCCATTGGATACAGTGTTCTTCATGGTTTGACAATATCTTCATGAGAACATTTCTTGGTTTTGACGCCTTCAGTCCTTCAATCTTACAGAGTGCTTCTGATCAGCTTCCATTCTTCAGATGATAGGTATGCTTCATATGGAGTCAAGTCTTCAGTTTGTCTTCGAGTCTTCATATTACTTCTTCAGACGAGGTCAGGTCTTCACTTTTGTCTTCGAGTCTTCAGATGATAATCACTTCTTCAGATGGAAGATATGCTTCAAATGATGATGAGTCTTGAGACGGTCTGAGTCTTTCATGTCTTCAGATAGTTGAATCTTTTCTATTCTTTTCCGTAGCTTCCTTTGCTTCTAGTTGCTTCATTTTTATTGTGGATCTCTACTTCCTTTGCTGTCTTCTGGGCTTCAGATGAATATGCTTCAGATGATTGAGTCTTTTCTTCTCTTCAGATTCTGTATTGCTTCATATTCTGATTTTCCGTCGTTCTTCTTCTGATTTGTTCTTCTTCTTCTGATACTTCACTGGATCTTCTTCTTCTGATTTGTTCTTTTTCTTCTGATACTTCACTGGTTCTTCTTCTTCTGATTCTTCACTGGTTCTTCTTCTTTTGATTCTTCACTGGTTCTTCTTCTTCTGATTCTTCATTGGTTCTTCTTCTTTTGATTCTTCACTGGTTCTTCTTCTTCTGATTTGTTATTCTTTTTCTGATACTTCACTGGTTCTTCTTCTTCTGATTCTTCACTGGTTCTTCTTCTTCTTCTGATTCTTCACTGATTCTTCTTCTTCTGATTATTCACTAATTCTTCTTCTTCTGATTATTCACTGATTCTTCTTCTTCTTCTGATTCTGATACTTCAGACGAATATTCCAACCTAAAACACAATCAACAAAACAATACCTTTCTCAGTAGCACCTGACTTAATATTATCTTATTTGTTATTCATTAAAACTTATGATTACTGAGTCTTAGGCTAAATTTGAATTCTCAAATTAGTTCTAAGACTCAACAGATTTAACTTTCAATATACAATTCAATAAATCTGTAATTAATCAATTTTTCTAAGCAACTTTCTGTTATTTTACAAATCAAGAAGGATGTTTATAAAACCAAGAATTACAATTCAAGATAGAGTAGGAATAGATAAGATAACACAGTGATTTATACTGGTTCAGCCACAAAAGGGGGCCTACATCTAGTTTAGATCTAGCACACCACTAAATCTGCTTTCACTAAAGAATTGATTACAAACACCATGCACAATCAATCCTAAAGAAAGACTTTCTAACAAACAAAAGGTTTGACTCTTGCACCCCACAAGAGCATGTTCATCCGTGACACCCCGTCACTCGAACAACAACCTTACTTATGACACCCCATCACAAGATTTCACAAACAATCTCAATGAATACCCCGTTCTTGAGATATCACACAATGCACTTCTCTATGAATTCCCTATTCAAGAGACAATACAAATCAAAAACAATTTTAGAAAACTAAGTTTAGAAAGATAACACCTTGTTTGTGGAGATAAACTCCATGAGTGTATATCAATATTCTTTCCAATTATCTAAGCATCTTGACTTGAGAGTTCTTCAGATATTTGCATAATTTCTGGACATGATGAGTTTTCTTGAAGAAACTTTTTCAAAAAGAGTTTGTGATTCTTTCTCACAAATCAGCTCTTACTTTTCTTCTCTCCCTCTCTCTTCTTATTTTCGAAATTTACATTCATATATTGTTTTTAGAGATTCAAAGGTTAGTTAGAAAATAGTTTAAAAATAGTTAAAAAGGTCCAGTGTTTCTGCACAATCTGTGGTAATCGATTAGAATATTGAGTAATCGATTAAACCAGAACGTTTAGTTCACAGAACTCTTCATAGGAAACAGGGGTAATTGATTACTACATATGGTAATTAATTAAACCAGTGAGCACCTATTTTTGATATTTTACCAGGTGCAGAGGTAATCGATTATCTTTATCACGTAATCGATTATTTTCGTTCCTGTACTTGAAATCATGTTGTTTTCAGTTTCGATTCAACTTGAGATTTTGTCATTAAGTTTCTGGTATCCAGTGTAACATGATAGGTGGCACTAGAATCTGGGTACCAAGAGGGATCATAAATAGGGATGTCAACGGGGCGGGGCGGGCACGGGTAGTAGCTACCCGCCCCCGCGGACAAAAAAGTGCCCCGTGCCCGTCGCGGGTACCTGTTTAACGGGTTTTAAACGGGTATTAGATACCCGCGGATACCCATGGGTATCCATGGGTACTTATTAAAAATATAAAAAAATTCAGAAAACTTAAAAAAAATTGAAGATTGTGAATAATCTAGGGAATTTAAAAAAACATAAATTCGGTACATCTAACAAAAGGCAAACTTAAAAATAAAATTAGTACATTTAGTCCCCAAATGTCTAAATAACAACAATTACATTACATTTAAATCCAAATAATGTTCAAACAATATTAAATATGCCATTTTCTTTAGTCATTTTCTTTAACCATCTGGATTGGTAACATCTATAACAACACTCTTCTCACTTGGTTCCTACAAAACAAAAAATAAGAATAATAAGAATTCAAACAACCATTTTTTTATGAAATTTGAAATGAAAGCTTAAAAAAGTTCACTAACATTGTCAGCATCAAGATCTGCTAATATTGAATTACAAAATTCAATGTCTTCTAGCTTTGAAGTTGAAGAACCTGAAAAATGAAAAGAGAAACAAGTTTATTCAAAATATTAAATACTAAATGAATGAATATAAACTATAAATTAAAAATAATAAACTTTGTTACCTTTCATGTTATTCCATATCCAATCTTGGAGACACACCATGGCCTCTAAAGTATCTGGATGCAATCTACTACGATGGGGAGTAACAAATCGACCACTAGTGCTAAATGAAGACTCTGATGCAACAATGGAGATAGGAATTGCTAGGAAATCTCTTGCAACCATTTGCAATTTTGGGTATTTTAACCCATTTACCTTCCACCAATTTAAGATGTCAAATTCTTTCTCCTTTATCAGGAAATGCATCCTCCTCTTAATAAAAGTCTAGCTCTGACTTAGAAGTAACCTTGAATTTATTCTTTTCATTCATATGCTTTGCAAAATTTGACCTCCAAGCTCCTGTCATTGTATCAACACCAACATTTTCCACACTTGGGTTAAGAGATGGAGTGGAAGAAATAGTTTCCTTACCCTTGACTCTTGTATCATACTCTTTCACAAAATCTTGGCAAATAGATTCCACCCGTTCAATTTCATAATCAGATCGCTCTCCATAAATGAGAGGAAAGAAATAATCCAACAAGTGAATGGAGTTGTAGATGCCGCCAGAGATGAAGACGCTGCCGGAGAAGAAGACGCAGTCGTGCGCTGTTGATGAACGAAAAGGGAACAGAGATGCAGACAACATGAGAAGAAGATGCAGATGCCGCAGGACGAGCACAAACGGAGCTGTCTTTGTGATGCCGGAGAAAAAGATGCAGACGCTGGAGAAGAAGATGAACAATAAGGGAGTGGTCTCTGGAGGAGAGGGTTGTCTCTATGACTCTGAGTTGTGTTGTGAATTGGGATTGTAAAGGACTGGGCGGCTAGGGTTACAGATTTGAGATTTCACTATATTAGTTAGAATTAAGGATATATATGTATTTACACATGTATTTATACATATACGGGTACCCGCGAGCACGGATACTACTAAACTTGCCCCCCACCCCGTTTATACGCGGGTATTTCATATACCCATTAACAGCCACTTGCGGGTACCCTTTTAAGTACCCGAACCCGACCCGTGACGGATTTTACCCGCGGGTGCGGGTTTTTTGACATCCCTAATCATAGACAGTTTCGGGTATAACTATCATTGTTGTGTTGATGGAACCATCGTCACTAATGGACTCAACCTCACTATTCATGACAGTAATTTGTCCTTGGTCATGTGTTGTTGATCTTTGAAATGAATTTTCATCTTGATACTGATTATCAAATTTATGATAACAGTTCATGGCAATGTGGCCAATTTTACCACAGACTTGGCACTAAGGCATGTTTCTTCCAACACTCTAAAAATTAAATCTTCCTCTTCCTCTGTTGGTTCTAAAAGAAAATCTTCCTCCTCTATTAAACGATCTACCTCTTCCTTTATTATTGAAATGTGATTAAGCTGGATTTACTTGTAAATTCTACATTGAAAAGGTATCAGTATCTTTAGCTTTCTTTCTCTTTTCAAATCTTTCTTCTTGAGACATAAGAAGTGTTTCAACTTCTTCAAAGCTATAAGAATCGAATAGTGATAGAATGGTGTTAATAAGAGAGTCATATTCCTCTAGAAGTCCATCAAGAATTGCTTCAATTTGTTCTTCATCATTTAATGGTGACCCAACAACTGCAAGCATATCAATTATTTCTTTTATGGAAAGCAAATACTCACTGATTTTTCTGTCCTTTTGATGTTCTTGAGCTAATTGATCCTTTAATTGTTTGACTTTTGCTCTTGTTTCTGATGTGAAGAATGTTTCCAGATTTTTCCAGATTTGATGAGCAAACTCACATACAACAACTCTGGTTGTGACACCCTTCTACCCCAACCTCTTATACATTCAACAATTTGAAATATTTAGGAAAAGTTACGGACCACACCGGGTAAAAAGGTTCACATCTCTTTCTAACAAAACGTCATTGATTCAAAATCACTCAATTTAAATAGAATTTAAAGTCAACGGTTTTCAAAATAATTAAAACATCAAAATCTCAAATGTCAACATCAAAATATCCATATTGGCCATGTAGGGCACTTAAAATAATTTTCATAATCTCCTCTTAATAACATAAAAATAAAACCCCTATTACTAAGCCCTGATGTCACAAGTATCAGAGCGACACCCCTTCAATTCAATACTCGGCACCTGAAGTGCCATCATCATCGCCTGTAAATTAACCATAGAGAAGACGGTGAGGAAAAGAATACCAACTCATACATGCACACAGAAGGCTACCCTATCCTCACCCGCATATACTCATAATCATCCTCAAATCATATCATAATCATATTATTCACACTCTTATTATCAAACATATTATCTCATCACCAGTTTATAAATCACATTCGCAAATCATCAAGAAAACGCACCATCTACACTCAACATATAATACTCATATCATCATAACACATTTCAATTCCATCGTAAAATATAATGTAAGTTCACACTATGGTCATGCACACCAAACCTCATCCCAAGAATCATGATTCGGAACTCCGCACAATGGGCGCACCTCATCAATCCTTTTAGTTGTTACCAATGATGGTCCTACCATTAACGCTCTCTTTGGCCGATAGGTTGCACCCCTTCAATGGGCCCATGCAATTCTATTCGCCCCTAGGTTGCACCCCCTCAATGGGCCTGTGCATGCACCCCCTCAATGGGCCCATGCATCGAATATCTCCATCATGGTCTCTGCACCCCCTCAATGGGCCCGTGCAGTTCACTTCCTGAGTTACACCCCCTCAATGGACCCGTGCATCTTAGTTACCACACCTCATATGTTGGATACATCAATATATCATCATCATACATCTCATATATCATATGCTCAATGCATCATCATCGTACATTTCATACCTCATATGCTCATTACATCATCATCATACATCACAATATTATAAACATCTAACATCACATGGGATATTCATATCATCATACTCATACCACAATCAATACACTCTAAACATCTAATTAAATCTCTCAATTCCACAAACAATTTGTATAAACAACATCAACAGATAAAAAAGTCACAATCATCACATAAACAACACTCTCATACACAATTTGACCTGGTAATCGATTACCACACAACTGTAATCGATTATCAGCAACTCTGGGACATAAACTTCACTCTGGTAATCGATTACAAGCCTCCTGTAATCGATTACCAGCCAATCACCTCTCTGGTAATCGATTACAGGCCCCTTGTAATCGATTACCAGCATGCCAACTCTCTGGTAATCGATTACAGGACCCCTGTAATCGATTACCAGTAACCCAAAGTCTCCCAACGCTACCCAGAAAGACCTGTAATCGATTACAGACTGCTGTAATCGATTACCAGCGACGCGAGAAGATAGTTCTTGCGATTTTTACCCCTTTTAAACCCCTTTCTTCAACCCCTAATCAATCATCATTGTTAATACTTCAATCCTACACGTTTTTACCTAACAAATTAAATGAAAACATCAACCTTTACTACAAATTGCCACATCTAATCCATTATTAATCCTCATTGCTAAACCCTTATTTATCCCTTTTCGCTATTCTCGCTACCATCATTCAATTCATCAAGATTAACACGTTCAATCACCAAAACAACAGATTTTCATCATACAACACGTAATGCACATATCAAATTCGAATTTAAAGCCTTAGAGGGTCTTATGGTTGTCCTCACTACCCACGCATTCCCACATACATATACAAGCAGCACCCTTTCCCCCACCGTACCTTGAAGATGAAGGTCGAACAGCAAAGATTGACTATTTCTTGATGATCACTCTGCAGCAACCTCCTCTTGAGACGTCGTTTCTCCCCTCCTTATGGTTTCGCTCTCTAACGATTTGAAAAATAAGGATTAGAGTGAATTGGTAACCCCTCCTTACTTAAACGCTTAACTGGGTTGGACCCACCCTTAACCCACTCATCCTCTTTTAATTAGAAATAACATTATTAATAAAAATACTAATATTACTAATACTATTATTTATTTATTTCTCTTATTTATTTATTTTATTTTATTTAGTAACATTTGGGATGTTACCCTGGTTGTGAGTCTTTTGGACATCAAAGCTAGCAGCCATGAGGTTAAAAGTTGATCTTGTTGTTCCCATATAACGAACTTAACATTCAGATTCTCTAATTGTTCATCTTCATCAGTTAGGAATTTTTTTGGCATTCCTCTGTTTCTGGTGATGAATCTTTGCAGCTTGTATCCTTTAATGGTGTTGATGATTGGTGTTTCCATACCAGAAAATTATTTTCATCCAGTTTATCTGAGACTGGTTTTGAGAATGTTTGTGGCACAAATTTTGATATGCCTTTTGCCATTATTGGATCGAGTGAGCTCTAATACCATAAAGGTATCAGAGTAGTGGCAAGAAAATATAAAACTCTAGAGAGAATGAGATATCACCAATGGTGATTTTGTTATTGAATCTGAATGAGTGATAAGTACATACTACTAGAGTATATATACACTATATTGTAAGAGAAGGAATGAGGTAACTACCACAATAGAATAAAACAGAAAAACTAAGACATGAATTGAACTTTATTCAGTCAATATAATGAATTGAACTTTACTCCGTCAATATAACCTCTATTTTTAGTTTATCATAATGAAATTGCAAGGGGCTTCTAGTCTAGCATGTTAAACTAATTTTAATCTCTCTATGCCTATTATATCTAAGAGGTTGTTTTTGCATTAAATGCACCTTCCTTCCCTGGTTAATGTGTCGCTCTTTTACTAGTTGCATAGCAAGAGATAAAATATTTATATAATAAAAATATACAATAATTTATAAAAATACATGTTTATTTTTTATATCTTTTTATTATATCGCCCATTATAACTTGTGTAAGGATTGTCTCCCGCCTCTGCAGCAGACATCAGCTACCGAATAACTACGGATCAGCTACGGATTTTAATTCTGTAGTTATTCCGTAGTTGTTCCGTAGCTGATTTCTGCTGCAGAGGCGGGAGAGGCTGCAGACGATCCGGATCCTTATAACTTACACTTTTTTTTAATCTCTCTTTATTGTAAATGTTGTTTATGTACCCACAACATTTCTCTTGTTATAAGCACATTCTATCCTTGAGATTTGATGGCTATCGAATCAATGAGTTCTTAATTAATTAGTAACACCTTTGATTTGTCCAATGGATATAAGCTCTCACAATATATAATGTCACATGATCGAAATGTGCTCCTGGCATGAACCATTCATGAATTCATCCATTGCACAAGAGAGAAATTATCAATACAGAATTGTATCATTGCCCCTAGCTCATTATATTAGAAGGAAGATTAGCATTATAATCATTTTTTTTCCTTTTGGTCGGTTGGTTGCAGCTTTTGTCGGTTGGTTGCAGTGATATCCAGCCCAACCACGGGTGTAGTCAGAAATTTTTCTTTGGGGCCGGAATAAAATATCAAAAAGATTAAATATGTTTTTGGTCCCTCAAAATATGATGAAATTTGGTTTTGGTCCCTCATTTATTTTTTTCATTGGTTTTGGTCCTCCATTTTTTAAAATCACATGCTTTTAGTCCTCCTTATTAACTGTACTCTGCTAAGTCACTTTCACAGTTTCACTATGATTTTTCCCGAGTAAAAATTTACAAGAATCTCTTGCGATTTTTTCTCTAGAAAATTAATGTGTAGTAAATTTTGAAAAAAACTACAATTTTTTTTACATAAAAATGCTGTTATAAAATTTCTTTGCTTTTTTATAAAAAAAATATATATTGTAAATTTTTCGCAAATATTATAATCTAAATGAAATTTCTTTTAAATTTTGAAATCCGCAAGAAATTTTGAAAGAAAATACATAGAAAAATCTACAATGAATATTAACACGTCATCACTTAACGACGAGGACTAAAATCATGTAATTTTGAAAAATGGAGGACCAAAACCAAATTTCGCTATATTTTAAGGGACTAAAAACATATTTAACCTATTAAATATTATGATAAAAATATTAAATAATTTCAGTTAATAATAGTAAATTTTATTTAAATGAATCTCTTCGTTCCTTCATCTACATGAAATTTCTCAACAAGTTGATAAATTTGTTCAATATCAAATGATTTTAAAAGTCTTTAGGATCTAAAGTTTAACTAGATATAAGAAGTTCAACTTCCTTTTTATTAAATCTTTTATTTAATTCAGATAATTGCAAATCAAATTTTTAGTTTTTTTTCTCATTTAATTCTAAAAGAATATTCAAATCAAACCAAATCTTTTTTAATGTTATATTATGTTACCTAATGATATTTTCTCTCTTCTTTCCTATTATTTGAAATGCTCGTATGTTTCCCCTTTTAATCTTTTTACTTTTTATAGACTAATATTTCTAATAAAATCTTCTGTATAATTTTGAATATTATCTTATCTTCTCTAAATATGAAAAAAATAACCAATATAAAAAAAAGTTCAAACTTTTTTTTACAAAATAAAGATAAATAGCAAAAGTCGTAAAGAAGTACTTAATACTACAGAATTTATGAAAATTTTTAGAGGGACCGAAATAATATTTCATGAAATATATTATACGGGACCTATATAGTTAATAAAAAATTTAAAAAATTTTGGGGGGGCCGTGACCCCTGCCAGCCCCTTGGCTACGCCCCTGAGCCCAGTAATACAAGAAGGTATACATCTCACTTTTTTCTTTTGCACGAATATATACAATGTATAATAATGGACTTGGATATCATTGATATTGTCAATGATAAATAAAGAGCAATATTTAATTACAACATTTAAATATTTATATTTTTATAACTAAATTTTCAACGCCTTTTACCATGGTTAGGGATGGCAATTGGACACAGACCTAGTGGGTACCCGTAAGAATTACCCATAATGGGTAGGGTAATTACCCACCAAATGGGTCTGGGTCTGGGTATGAGTAATTACCCGCACTTTTTAATGGGTACGAGTGCGGGTACAGGTACTATGGTACCCTACCCTACCCACACCCACACTTATATAATACATATAATTAATGTAATTTATATATATAAGATTAATTTAATATATGTGTGTGTGTGTGTGTTTATATTATTTTTTTGTTATTGTGTGTTTATATTATTAATTACTATTTTTCCCAAAAAAATTAATGTTAATATATATTATAGTCACAAAAAAGCATTAATATATATTACTAATTTAATTAATTTAAATTTTATAATTTTGAAAATGTTATAATTTTTTCCTAAACAATAAAATAGCAAATCATGAACTAATTTTCATTTTCCCTTCTATTATTTTAATCTTCATCCACTTCCACATAGCATAGTTGTTTTAAAGGTTAAACTTGGATGATCTATGAATTATTTTTTATTTATTTTCTAATTATCTTTCATTTTGTAATCAATTTATTATTTTTATAGTTAACAAAAGTACGGGTAATGGGTACGGGTACGGGTACTTGAGTACCCAGCGGGTAAGGGTACGGGTATTAGAATCACTACCCACACAGGTATGAGTCTGGGTACGGGTATTTTTTTAAAATACGGGTATGGGTGTAACATCCTGAATTTTACTAAGATAAATATTAATTAAATCAAATAAATAAGGAAAAGAAATAATTAATTAAATAGGAAATAAATAATAGGACTACTATTATTATTAGTTTTATTTCGTAAAGATAGTTTTAATTTAAAAGAGGATAAAGGTGGAGAGTGGCCCCAAGCCCAATTAGACATTCTAGTAAGGAGGGGTTAACAGATCACCCTAATCCTTATTCGTATTATCGTCAGAGAGCGAAACGCTAAGGAGGGGAGAAACTGTTTCTCAAGAGAGAGTGGCTGCAGAGTAAGCTTCAAGAATCGAAGAAAGACTTCCTTGCTGTAATCAAGCTTCGTTTAAGGTACGGTGGGGGAGAGGGTAGGTGCTGCTTGTATATGCATGTAGGGGTGCTTGGGTAGTAACCTAAGAGTATAATTCGTATTGATGTATGTATAACTGAGAATGAATGATATAAACTGTTGATTTATGATTGATTGGATGTATATTGATGATTTATTGGGTGAGATTAAAGATGATATTGAGAATGATGAAAAATGGATGATTAGGGATTTGAGGATTGGGGGTTTGATGAATTGGTTGTATAATCTGTAAAAGATTGTTGTTTTGTTGAGTTTCAGATGATATTAATGCTTATGAATGATGTTTAATCGAAAGAGATTGATTAGAGATTGATTGGAAGGGTTTAGAGATGTTAGAAATCGTGAAATCTGTGATCTGTGTCGCGGGTAATCGATTACCAGGTGTGGTAATAGATTACCAGGGTGTTCTGGGCAACCCGAGAGTGCTGTTTGTTGCTGGTAATCGATTACAGGTTTGTGGTAATCAATTACCAGAGAGTTTGTTTGCAGGTAATCGATTACAGGGGTGCTGTAATCGATTACCAGGGTGCTGTAATCGATTACCAGAGTGTTTGGTCACAGGTAATCAATTACAAGGTGGTTGTAATCGTTTACCAGAGACTTTGTTTGCAGGTAATCGATTACTGGAGGTTGGTAATCGATTACCATAGTGAAATTTGAGAGCCTAAGTGCTTAATGATGCTTAATATGCTATGTAATTGATGTTATTTGGAATGCATATGGTTGATTAATATGCTATGTAATTGATGTTATTTGGAATGCATATGATTGGTTAATATGCTATGTAAATGATGTATTTGGAATGCATGTGGTTGGTGAACATGCTATGTAATTGATGTTATTTGGAATGCATATGGTTGGTTAATATGCTATGTAAATGATGTTATTTGGAATGCATGTGGTTGGTGAACATGCTATGTAATTGAGGTTATTTGGAATGCATGTGGTTGGTGAACATGCTATGTAATTGATGTTATTTGGAATGCATGTGATTGGTGAACATGCGATATAATAAATGATGATGTTATTTGAGTTGTGCGGGCCCATAGAGGGGGTACAATTCGAGAGGTGAACTGGGTTGTGCATGCCCATAGAGGGGGTACAACTCAGGGGATCAAGATGGGGCGTTCGATGCACGGGCCCATGGAGGGGGTGCAACCTAGGAGTGATTGTACTGGCCCAGAGAGGGGGTGCAACCTAGGGTCGAATGTCGTTGTGCGGGCCCAACGAGGGGGTACAACCTATCGGTTTGTGTGGTGATGCTGGTAGACTATCTTGGTAATAACTAGAGTGATTGACGAGGTGCACCCATTGTGTGGAGTTCCAAGTCATGATCTCTGGGTAGGTGGTGAGATGAGTATTGGTGCATGTGATAGTTGGAATATTCAACGATGGAATTGAATTATATAATAATGAGTTTTGGTGTATACATGTTGGATGTATATGTGTGATATCTGATGTGATATTGAATTATAAATGTTGTTATGAGTATTAATGATGAATGAATATTATGTGAGTATGTGAGTCCTTTGGTGAATGATGGTATGAGCTTTATATGTTGATATAGATGAATAGCTATATGCTGAGTTTTAGATGAATATTATCTGATGGATTATGTTATGTTTTGGTATGTGGTATGATGAATGATGATGTTGTGGGTGAGGATAGGGTAGTCTCCTATGTGTATGTATGAGTAGTATTCTTTTCCTCACCGTATACTGTGGATATTATTTTTTACAGGTGTTGATGATGACACGATTGGTGTCGAGTTTGATTAAAGGGAATGTGCTATGATAGATGTGACATCAGGGTATAACTTGGGGGTCCTTATTATGTTACTAGTTAGGCAGATTCCTGTGAACTATTTTGGATGCCTTGCACGGCAAGTAGGATAATTAGTATTTTTATTTCTTTGGAGATTCCGCTGCATGAGTATTGGATTACATTTGAAGTGTTATTTCGTTTTAATTTAATTGTCTTTTGAACTAAAGAGATTTTTATAAGAGAGTTTGTGAACCTTTTACCCATCGTGGGACATTATCTTTTCTACTTTTCAATTTATTAAACATATAAGAGTATGGGGTAGAAATGTGTCACAATGGGAACGGATACTATAGTATCCTACCCAAACCCTACCCATTGTCATCCCTAACCATGGTCCCTTGAATGAGGGTGCATTGATGGTCTCGAATGTTTTAGGTATTGGATAATACTGAAAAAAATTGGACGGTTGTAGTTTAAAATTAGGAAAAGGTGTGGCAGATTAGTATTAGTCCACGCTGAAACCGTACATAATCATGAATTCATTATAACTAGATTTATACCCGCGCCTTGCACAGTTCGAAAAAAGATTTAAGTCCACTTTTTAATTGAAATTTAACTAATTAGGTTTAATTGGGTTTTATTGCAATTGTTGTTTAATTTTGGATTTTAAGCCTATTGATCTATCTATCTTGTTTTGATGTTATTTGGAGCTGTACGTCGACGATTTTGGTGATTCAAGTGACATTGAAATAGTAAGATCCGAGGCTTCAATTTGATATATGATGGTATTTCCATTACGGAATTAGGAGCAGTTTAATTTTGAAGGTGAGCTACGAAATCTGACTTGGAACAACTTTGTTTTTCAAACTTGTATTAGTGTTTTCGGCTTGATACTTGTTAATCAGGATCAGGGCCCAACCATCATTTTAATCGAATTAATCATGTGGCTAGGATTAGTAGTTTAAATAAATAGGGCCAGTTACTCTTTTGGAGGGAGTCATTTTTCTTAATTTCAGATTTGAGAACTCTTCATTTTCTCTCATTCTCTCTGTTCCTCTTCCTTTTTCTTCCTTTACAATTTCAGATTCTTTGCTTCATCCTCCATGGAAGGCTGAAGATTAAGGATTGATCTCTAGTGTAATTCACAATGATTCTTGAAGTTTTAATGAAATAGGAATTCAAATTCTTTTCTTGCACAGTTTCTATATATCTACTATAATTTCTTGAAACCTAGGTTTTGATTTGAAATTGAATTGTTTGCTTAATTCAATTCGTATTTTGTTCTTAACAAAGGATTCACAATTCAATTTGCTTAATTCTGAATTGGATTCAAGGTTTGCTTAATTCCAAAAATAAGAAATTAGGATTCATACAAGTTGCTTAATCTTTGTATGTGATGTTCAATAAATAATTGATGTTTGATTTGTTTACTCGATTTTGATTTTTTTTAAATTTCCAAACAACAACAAATCCCCCTATGAGTGAGTGAGTTGGGTGATATATATGATTATGAATTTTAGTTGAATTCATTGAGAAACGACTTTGGGTTGAACCAACCCTTACTGCATTTTAAATCTTTTATTTAATTAAGTACGACCTCGATCAATGCCCATTTAATTTACAGTTAAATAAAATTGATTTTTATAGAATTACATAATGAATGACTAAATAAAAAATGAGACACGATTTATAAAGGTTGGATGAAAGTGATTTAACCAAACAACCCTATGTTATCTTATTAGATTAGAATTTGAGATTTTATTTTGTGGTAAATATAAGAATATAATTAATGCTATAAGATAAAATATAATATAAAGTTTGAATTAATTAAGAAGAAATATGAGTTTAAGGTATTTCATGCTAGTAAAAGAATTATACAAATGTCCATTTTTACTAAAAAAGGATCATTTTTATTTGTTAGATACAATGATTATTTTGTTGCTTTCGTCATTCTTTTGTGTTTTGCGAATTCGTGCCTTGCTATCGCGTTCCTAACTTGTGATTTCTTTGACTTTTTTTACCTTAAACTTTGAATATGAATATGGGTTTTCTTCATGGGACGATGTTATGTCAACTATTTCTTTGGCTTGTTTTTTTCCTTAACTTGTAATTTTCTTTTCATGATGATGATGTGTGTACTGCATGATGTGTTGATTGACTCTTTTGTTCGGCACCGGTTCTTCTTTCTCATCGAATCCTTAATAATAATAATAATTAATATAATGATGATAATTCATTATGATATTAGTTTTTCATATATTTGAAATATGTATAATGAATTAAATGCAACAGTTTTTTATTGAGTTTAGACATATAAAGCCCAGTAATAAAATAAGAATTGAATCAGTGTTCAAGATAAAGAAAAGAAATATAGTAATGTGTCTTTTCTACAAATACAAATAGGTATTAATTTGAAAAAGAGTTGATTATGGTGACGTTGATGTTAGAGGAAATTGTGCTTCATGTGTGAAATTGTCAATAGTAATTTTGGGTTAGAAAATAATCAAATTACAACAAATTAATTTGTTGGAGTTAAGAATTAAAGAATGTATAAAAGTTTAAAACTATGTTTTTTGGGCATGAGAATTTAATTGGGAGCATGCAGTGAGGGAACGATTTGAAGGGAAAATTTGCACCGGCTTCCTCTAATTGTATGTTACTTTTCAAGCTTCTATGTTACTTTTCAAGATTGTTATCTGTAACCGGGAATTTTGCAAATGAGCTTAATACAGTATATATTAAAACGTAATTAACTCTTCTTACTCCAAGGCATGATTACGTTTTTTTAACATTTTAATATATTAATTTACCACCTCAATTAAAAACTGAGTTTGATGCTCATAGGAAGCAGGGTTGTCAATTTTGAAACAAATTAAGTAGATAAATAGAATGAACCAAAGTGATTAGCTACATTAGATATGTATTCTTTAAATATATTCTTCATCAGATTTGTATTTCAAAAGTTTACCCGTAGGAAATAAGCACCAAAATTAAGTCCATGTAGTGCATATATATATATATATATATATATATATATATATATATTCTATGCAAAGGTAATTTTTGGATGTTACACACTGAATGATTTACAAATGCTAATTTTGCATAAAGTTACTAACAAAGGTTTGGAGCACAACAGGACCTTTAATATTTATTTTATACATTCATATATAATATGAATAAAGATTATGAATTCATGATGTAGAATTGTTCATCCAACACATGGTGTCATGACAATTGAAGCTTTTCATCTTAGCCATTAGTAAATTTATGGTTACTCGACATGTGTTGATTAAATTGTAGTGTTCAATGAATTCAGGAAAACTGCACCTTTGTTTTTCTTTCTAAAACTGTAATATTTGCACTTGTGGATCACTATTATTAGTAAGAGAACTTATTACAACACATTTTGGGAGGTAGAAAATTGCATTACATTACAATCACTAAGCATATGTTTTTTACTTCTTTGTTGTCCATTATTCATCATAAAATTGGATTAAGCATCAAAATTGTATTAGACACACATATAAGAAATCAGACAGGATCGATAGAGAAAGCAATATATTTAGACTTGTAGGTGGTATGATTCCAAATTTAGACAAAGGAAAAAGGAAAATGATCATAGCTAGTTGGGTGGTCTTGTTTTACATCTACCAGCATATAGGTATGAAGTGAATTATGTGAAAAGGATTTCAACATAGTTAAACATGAAGGTAGGCACCAAGTCCAATTGAACTCTTGAGTAGTGGTGTTCCTGTATTGAAAATCTTTGATTATAGTTTTGCAAAGAACATAATGGAGGAAGGAGCTAGGTATTTAATTACCTTGAAACCCTTTTCACATATGGTATGGTGAATTTAAGGGCACTTTTGCAAGTTGCTAATTTGGAGTGAATAATAGTGGGTTGTGGAATAGTTAATAGCTGGTGGTGGTGGGGTGGCATTGTTTTAGCTCTGGCTACAAAGCATAGAAGGTATGAAGTGAATATATTTGAAAATGATTTTAGTTCAGTTAGAGGGTAAGTTAGGCGGGGAGGCTCAAATCAACTCTTTAGTACGTAATGTTGTTGTTGTATTATGGAGAGGTCGATTGTGTCACTGACAATAGGAGTAATCGCATTGCTAATGGTATTTTTAGTGGAGTGTGCAATGTTTAATTTGTTAGTCCTTTCTTAAGAGGACTAATATTGCTCAAACTGGTTTCAACATTGATGTAGGGGCTTTTTTTTTTTTTTATTTTGTTGCCTACATAACACTATTTTTAGTGCGAGAACTTGGTCAGCACACTTTGGACCTAGGAAATTGCACTATACCTTACAATGACTAAGCATATATTTTTGGCTTCTTCTTTTGCCATCTATTATTCACGTAGTTGGATTAAGCATCAAAGTTGTATCAGATACTCACATCTGAAATCAGACAGAATAAGTAGGAAAGGTTATATATTTACACTTGTAGGAGTGATGCATGGTACCATTTTAAGTAAGCCACTTTTATAATCCATACCCTCTGATGCATAATACTTTTTAAAGCTAGCCCTTAATGAATTAGAAATTTTTGACCAAGGAAAAAGGAAGATGAGAATGTTAATAATTGGTGGGGTGGGCTTGTTTATCATTGGCAGTAAAACACAAAGCGTGTGAAGTGAATGCATTTGAAAAGAAATTCAGTGCAGTTAGACATGCAAGTAGGCATCATGGTCTAATTGAACTTTTGAGTAATGGTGATTTTGTGTTGAAGCCCTTTGATTACATTTTTACAAAGCACATAATGGAGGCAATTTTTTATTAGCTTGAAACCATTTTTCCAAATATGATATGTAGATTTTATAAACCATTTATTAAATTATATTTTTATTAATCATATGACGGGTTCCCCTAACTCAGGACTAATAAAATGGGATGTTGTATGGTTTAACTTCAAGAAGATTTATTACACCGCACAAAGAATAAAGGAAAAACCATGAGACTATGGGATAACCAGATACATGCAAGGTAAATTTTTCTATTACCTCGGTTTACATTGAAGGTTGCAATTGTTGGGCTCTGGGGTTGATTCACAGTATAAATTAAATATAGCAACGAGCATCAAAGGAGATTTGTTAGAGCTAGATCTACCACCAGAGTAGCACAACGATCAGAAGATATGTAAAGGGTAGAAAAGTAACACCAAATATTTACGTGGAAAACCCTCTAATACCGAGGGAAAAAACCACGGGACAAACTCCGAAAAATATTCCACTATATTTAAGGATAATTACAATATCCTTTCCACACTCTCCCACACAAGAGATACAAATATAGTGTTTCCCAGTGAGACCCACTCCTATTCAAATACTACAATTTGTAGTACCAAGGAGTATTAGAGATGATACCCAAAAATATACCCGGTGTAATTTTCCCACACACTCACTTTTGGGATTTACTCACACTCTCTATTTTTCTCTCTCTCACTGCTCTTGCTGCTTTTCAGCTTGGATTGCATTACACTTTGCTGAGAAGCTCTATTTATAGAGTTCTCTACCACATGAACATCTCCCGTGTACTGCACAAATTACTGCCGTTCCACTATTCATATTGCTGCTAGCACGTTTTTCTTCAACTCTTTCATTTGGCCTGTCGTTCAACAAGCTTTTAGATAAGCCACCACACAATTGTGTGGCTTCACATTTGCACTCCCTTTTATTTTGTCCTTATGCTAATCGCTGGACACTAAAATTCTCCCCATGCAGCCATTGGGGAAAAAATTAATCTTGGAGATTTCATATGTGATTCATGCCGATCAATTCGGCACAAAGTTGAAGCTTTTCGCGAGATACAACTTTCGTCATAATATCAGCAGGATTCTTGTCAGTGTGAATCTTTTCCAGTTTGAACTGTTGTTCTTCAACTGCTTGACGTAACCAGTGGTATCTCACGTCAATGTGTTTAGTACGAGAGTGGTACATGGCATTCTTGCTTAAATCCAATGCGCTTTGACTATCACAATAGATAATGGACAATTCTTGCTTTATTCCTAATTGCTCAAGGAATCTCATCAACCAAAGCATTTCTTTTCCTGCTTCGGTCATAGCAACATATTCTGCTTCAGTAGTCGATAGGGCAACACACTTCTACAATTTAGACTGCCATGAGACAGCTCCCCCTGCAAAAGTAAAAACGTATCCAGAGGTAGATTTCCTGCCATCTAGATCACCCGCCATATCTGCATCTGCATATCCTTCTAGAATAGTTTCTGGTCCTCCAAAGCACAAGCACATTCTAGAGGTACCTTTCAAATATCTCAAGATCCACTTTACTGCTTCCCAATGATCTTTGCCAGGATTGGAAAGAAACCTGCTAACAACTCCAACCGCATGAGCAATATCCGGCCTAGTGCAAACCATTGCATACATCAAACTCCCGACTGCTGAGGAGTACGATATAGCGGCCATAGCTTCCTTTTCTTCCTGACTAGTAGGACAAGTCCTTCTGCTGAGTTTGAAGTGATTGGCCAACGGTGTGCTAACTGGCTTAGCATCCTTCATGTTGAATCTTTCTAGAATCTGATTCACATACCGTTCTTGTGACAACCACAACCTCTTAGCTTTTCGATCTCGAAAAATTTGCATGCCCAAAATTTGTTTTGCAGGGCCTAGATTTTTCATATCAAAGGATTTTGACAACTCCTTTTTTAAATCATCAATCATCTTCATATCTTGTCCCACAATCAGCATATCATCTACATATAGCAGAAGGATGATGAATTTGTTACCTGGAAATGTTTTGACATATACACAATGATCTGCATCAGTCTTGGTATATCCATGACTCATCATAAATGAGTCAAATTTCTTGTACCATTGTCTTGGAGCTTGCTTCAATCCGTACAAGCTCTTTTTCAGTCTACAAACCATGTGCTCCTTTCCAGCCTTCTCAAATCCTTCTGGTTGTACCATGTAGATTTCTTCCTCCAAATCTCCATGGAGAAATGCAGTCTTCACATCTAGTTGTTCAAGCTCTAGATCCAAGCTAGCCACCAATCCGAGTATAACTCGGATAGAACTCATTTTCACAACTGGAGAGAAGATTTCATCAAAATCTATACCTTGCTTTTGTCCAAAGCCTTTTACAACCAAGCGAGTTTTATACCTGACCAGCTTATTACCATCTTTCTTAAGCTTGAACACCCACTTATTCTTCAAGGCTCTTCTGCCTTCAGGAAGTTTCACAAGCTCATAAGTATCATTCTTCTGCAAGGAATCTATCTCTTCTTGCATGGCTTTCATCCAATGGACTTTATCCTTATGAGTTTGAACTTCTTCAAAACTTTCTGGCTCCCCCTCATCAGTAAGGAGGATGTACTCAGAACTGGGGTACCTGTTGGATGGACGACGCTCTCTTTCTGATCGTCTGAGTTGTGGTACAGGGGTCTGCTCCCCCTGCTCAACACCTTCTCCATCTCCAACATCATCTGCAGCTGGCTCTTCATCCACCCCATATTCATTAAACCCTCCCCCTTCTGTGGCATTTTCTCTAGGAGGAGGCACTGGTGTAAGATCAACATAACTACCAGATTCTTTGGTTTTCTCTGGAGTTGTAGAATCAGACATAGTCTCTTGCTCATGGAACACTACGTCTCTACTTCTAACAATCTTCTTCTTTTCCGGATCCCATAACTTGTAGCCAAATTCCTCATCTCCATAGCCCAGAAAAATACAAGGAATGGCTCTATCATCAAGTTTGTCTCTGTTCCTTACTTACGTGAGCAAAAGCTTTGCATCCAAACACCTTCAAATGAGAGTAAGTAATATCATGTCCGGACCATACTCTCTCAGGGATATCAAAGCCCAAAGGAACAGACGGAGATCTGTTAATCAGGTAGCATGCAGTTTGAACAGCTTCACCCCAGAATGGCTTAGGCAGTTTAGCCATTCTCAGCATACATCTAACTTTCTCCATAATGGTTCTGTTAATTCTTTCGGCCACACCATTATGTTGTGGGGTGCCAGGAACCGTCTTCTCATGTATGACGCTATGTTCAGAACAATAATTCTTAAATTCATGGGAAGTATACTCACCCCCATTGTCACTGCGAAGACACTTCAAAAGTTTTCCCGTTTCTCTCTCCACCATGGCATGAAACTTTTTGAAGTATTGAAAAACCTGGTACTTCGTTCTTAGGAAATACACCCACACCTTTCGTGAAGCATCATCAATAAATGTCACAAAATATCTGCTACCACCAAGAGTCTCCACCTCCATGGGACCGCATACATCAGAGTAAACCATATCCAAAATATTCTCTTTCAGTTTTGAAGTTTTACTGAAAGACACTCTATGATGCTTGCCAAATAGACAATAGTCACAATGATTCAATTTTGTACCTTTGGCAAATGGAATAAAGGACTTCTTTGCCAAAATCTTGAATCCTTTTTCACTTATATGAGCCAACCTTTTATGCCACAAATTTGGCGAAGCATCATCCTCGACTGCATTCAACCCATCTTTGATCAGCTTGACTTGAGTTTTATATAGCGTCGAATACATTGTGCCTCTAGCAACCAACAAAGATCCTTTGGTAAGCTTCCAGTTGCCATTACCAAAGTTGTTGTAATAACCAGCTAGATCCAGAGCATGCACAGAAATTAAATTCAGACGCAAATCTGGCACATGTCGCACATCCTTTAGTGTTAGTGTGCAACCAGTATTGGTTTGAATGCACACATCGCCAACTCCCACAATGTTTGCATTGCTGCTATTTCCCATCTTTACTTTGCCAAAGTCTCCTGCTTTGTACGTAGTAAAGAGTTCCTTGTTAGAAGTGGCATGGTAAGATGTTGCTGAGTCAACGACCCATTCAACACATGAATCTGCAACATGACACTCTTCTTCTTCAACAGAGAGCAACACCACTTCCCCATCAATTACAGGAGTTGTGGTATTTTCATCTGCACCTGGTCTCTGATTCCTCCGATTCTTCCAAGCTTTACAACTCCTTTTGAAATGTCCTTCTTCACCGCAGTGACAACACTTAAATTTCCTTCTAGACTGAGATTGTGACCTGTCTTTGGATTTATTGTATCGTCCTCTACTCTTGCTTCTCCCCCTGTTCTCCGTGACAAGGGCTTGAGAACTGTTTTCTCCAAACTCATTCCTTCTTATTTCTTCATTGAACATACTATCTTTGACTTGAGACAAAGTCAGTTCTCCGTTTGGAGCAGAGTTACTTAACGACACCACCAGAGTTTCCCAGCTTTCCGGCAAAGAACTCAAAAGTAACAAAGCTTGCAATTCTTCTTCCAAAACTAGCTTCATGGAAGCCAATTGGTTGACCAAGTTTTGGAAGTCATTCAAGTGTTCTGCAACTGATCTTCCATCTCAATATTTTAAATTCACCAACTTTCTAATAACGAAAGCTTTCTTCTGTGCAGTCTTTCTTTGATACATCTTTTCGATATTTCTCCACAGAGTCTGGGCATTTGTTGTCTCTGTGGTCACATGGTGGTATACACTAAGATCCACCCTCTGCCTGATTAGACTAATAGTCTTCCGGTGAGACTTTTTCCAATCTTCTGTTGTCACGTTGTCCGGCTTTGCATCCCCTTTTTCCACAGGATCATACATATCCTTGTAGAAAAAAATATCCTCCATTTTTGACTTCCAAATGGAGTAGTTTGTGGAATTGAGCTTGATCATGGTACCCATATTCTCCTCCATTTAATTTATACAGCACAAAAGCCAGAGCTCAACTTGGAGCTCTGATACCACTTGTTGGGCTATGGGGTTGATTCACAGTATAAATTAAATATAGCAACGAGCACCAAAGGAGATTTGTTAGAGCTAGATCTACCACCAGAGTAGCACAACGATCAGAAGATATGTAAAGGGTAGAAAAGTAACACCAAATATTTACGTGGAAAACCCTCTAATACCGAGGGAAAAAACCACGGGACAAACTCCGAAAAATATTCCACTATATTTAAGGATAATTACAATATCCTTTCCACACTCTCCCACACAAGAGATACAAATATAGTGTTTCCCAGTGAGACCCACTCCTATTCAAATACTACAATTTGTAGTACCAAGGAGTACTAGAGATGATACCCAAAAATATACCCGGTGTAATTTTTCCCACACACTCACTTTTGGGATTTACTCACACTCTCTATTTTCTCTCTCTCTCACTGCTCTTGCTGCTTTTCAGCTTGGATTGCATTACACTTTGCTGAGAAGCTCTATTTATAGAGTTCTCTACCACATGAACATCTCCCGTGTACTGCACAAATTGCTGCCGTTCCACTATTCATATTGCTGCTAGCACGTTTTCTTCAACTCTTTCATTTGGCCTGTCATTCAACAAGCTTTTGGATAAGCCACCACACAATTGTGTGGCTTCACATTTGCACTCCCTTTTATTTTGTCCTTATGCTAATGGCTGGACACTACAGCAATTCCTTCCAAAGTGATATGGAGAGATATGAAGCCTCTAAAAAGTGTCAATTTCCATCTCCAGCTGATATACATACTTTACTCCCAAAAGAAATTTATTAATATGGGAAATTAATCTATTGTTAATAAGAGTATTAAAATAACAACTATCGGGTGAGAGAGATGACTTAGAAAGGGCAATCGGTAATGAATTTAAGTTTAGCATAAGTGACTTATATAAAATAAAATAAGTAAGCAATGACTCAATCTAGCCAAATCCATGACAAAGCTCATAGATACTTGGGAATAACCTTTGATACATTCATCAAACCATCAGATGAAACATAGAGTTAAAGAACAACAAATCTAACAAAATAAGATCTAAACTTAATGTCACGGTGATTTTATAATCTATATTCCTTAAATTAGTAGGAATTATTGTCTTAAGATTTCAAGAGGAATATTTTGTTTTACATATCTCTGTTTTCTGTTGTAAGAATGAAGATCTTTAATATATTCTACCACTGTAAGAGATTAATTGCATCAAAGCTATCAATGTCCAAAATAGGTTTTTCAACAACATTTTCCATCTCAACTTCTTCGCAACAATCTCAAGGTCAGATTTAAACATTGAAATAGATTTAAGTGACAACCAAAAAAAAGTTTTCAAACATAAAGAAATACAATCTGATTTGGATCATTATAGATTGTTTCTATTTGCTTTTAAGAAATGGGCATTGAAAAGGTAAATATATACCTCTTGCTTTGTTGTTTGCCGAAAATATCACCGGAGATTGTGCCTATGCCAATGCAGTTTTAGGTTCTAGTCTCTCAAAAAACCTTTGTTGCACACATTGCAGAATGCAGATGCGATGGTTCTAGCATAGTGACGATTCTGATCGAGAATGTGTTCTTGGCAGTTTGTAGAACACGGGAGGAGGGAAGGAAGCTCTGGATTTGGGTTGTGTAGACGTTGACGGATTGCAGAACAATGTAGGAGGCCAGAAGGCTTTGGGATTTCGTATACACTGAGTGGGAAGATATGGCAGTTTGGTGACTGGATTTGTGTTATTGTGTGGTGATTTATGATGAATGTACATTTTTGGAATAGGAAGAGTTTTAGAACGTAACGGCTAAAATGAGACTAATAGCCAGTAAAGAACAAATACAATAACACATTACTGTATTGTAAAATAATAACACACTACTGTGGGAACATCTGGATATGTTGGGAGAGTTTAAAAGATTTCCTCAAAAATGAGTGACACATTAGATTTTATATGATGTGGCAAAATTGTGTAAAAGTGGCAATTTAAGATGTGATATGGCAAGATTAAGTTGCGCAACTCAGTTTTAATTAATATAATAGATAGATACCCCATATGTAATTGTGTGACCGCTTGGAAGCACATAAATCAATTTTTCGTGAAATGGTGTGTGTGCAAGTGGAAGCGAAGCTCGAATTGCAAAAAGGCAAAAGGAAAGTTCGTTTCAACAGAGTGCTCTTTGATTTTCTTTGAACTACTAAGCTTATGCAAAATTCTTGGGAGACTTTGTAGTTTCGTCCCTGATTTTTCTAAAATAACACTTTAGTCTCTAATTTTATTAAAACATACACTTTAATCCTTACTTTTATTAAAAAAACATGTATTTTAGTCCTTTACTTTATTAAAAAATATGCAACTTAAGGATTAAAGTGCATGCTTTTAATAAAGTCAGGGACTAAAATACTATTTTAAAAAATCAAGAACGAAATGGCATTGTACCAAAAAATGAGGAAATTATGTGCTAGTTTATTCCCATTGTTTTATATCCAAAATCAGAGTAGCAAAAACTAAATGTAGTCACACCACACCAAACCATTGTCCAACAACCTCTCTGTAGTGCAAGGCCATGATCCCAAGCCCTTGTCAAATGCCATGAACTCACCTTCACCACCATCAATGTCCCTAACCAAACCACCACTACACCTTTCTTCCTCTCCCTTTCACCGTCACCTTTGAGCCTCTGTTAAACCCCAACTTCATAAGCCATATGCCAAACTATCATGCCAGAACCAGTCACCACTAGATCTTCTCCTCCTCATTTGGTCTTGTCGTCCAGTCACGGGAGCCATCCCATCTGCTGTTACAGATCCACTAAACCACCATTCTCTGTCCAGCAAAAGAGACCCGTCTCCACCGTTCAGCCACACCCCCGATAAAATCCCAAGTATCCCTCACCTTGAAAAACAAGCAGCCACCATGAACAGAGAGCAAACACAACACTTAATCTTTGCCATGTCTCTGTTGTCCCTAATTCAAGCAACCAACCATTCCCGTCGTCAGAACTTCTCTTACACCCGTGTCATTGGCCACCGCACGACGTCGTTATTCCAACCATGGTACTTATCTCGTTCTTCTTCCAGGCCCAGTCTTGCTCCCTTGCCGTCATTCAAATGCTCCCTGGTAACAATTAGCGGCATCACAAATCATAGTCATTAATTGTCCCTCTGTCGTATCGATTTCTCTGTTGTGACCACTGTTATTTTCGAACGGTGCAAGGAACCTGACAACTTCACCCTTCTATGCTTTGTCACTACAATGTGTCGTTCTGGCCATGACCCTCTGTCTTATTGTGTTTGTGACTATTTCAAAATGAGTTAATGTCCCTTCACCCAATTGACAAATGGGGACATAATAGTAAAATCATAAAAATGATAAAAGTTGTATTGTTTTAAGTGTATCCAGAAACCAGAAAATATCCAGTCAAAAAGAAAGACCAATCAATGGGGATTTCGGATCCGATCCTCTCGAGCCTTCTTGTCTCTTCAGCCAAATTTAGCTACGGAATAATTAGAAAATCAAATTTTGTAATTATTCCGAAGTTATTCCGTAGCTAAATTAACTTGGCTAAAAGGGCCGGAAAACTTGAGAGTATCTTTACACGGAGATTTCCTTTGCGAAACCATTGTAAAAGACACCCTAGACTTTCAATTATTCCCTTTTTCTATTTAGCATTTATTTTTTAAATTTAAAATTTTATTAATTCAAGTTTTTTAAAGTAAAGAGTGTTTACAAGTTTATTCTCTGATCCCCGTACCCTTTGCTCATTTATCGTTAAATATCCTCCAAGACTAGGATCAATGTAACATTTTTTCTTACACTTCTTCTATCTTTTTTAAGATTGCATATTCAACTCACCCCACAAAACCCTCCAGTTTAATTGTTGAGTTTGGCATGCACATATGTTGGCAAATAATGTAGATATGTGCTACCTATAAATTAAAAATATGTGTTTCTATATTTTTATTTTTTAAAAATAATAATAATTTTTTAAATAAATTATTAATTAACCAGAATTTAAATTTTATAAAAAAATATTTTTAAAAGACTAGAGTAAAAAGTATAATAACTAAATTTTTCCAGGTAAAATGTAAATAATATTGAATGTCTTATGTAGTTAAATGAAACTCATTCTTCTTCAGTTCAATCCTTGGATCCATTTATAAGGAGAAAATACTATTGGGAAGGCTTTCCGCTTTACGCCTGACAATACCCGAGAGATTAGTCTCTCATCACCCGATGAGAAGATACTCTAGGAAACAAAAAAAAAAAAAACTCATTCTTCTATTGTTCAAATAATCCAAAACCCTTACTTTTGGTATGGGTACCACAGAAATTCTCAACAAAAATATATATGTAGGTGAACATTCCTAAGGTACCAGAAGCTTAGGATCCATTTTTTTTTCTTATAACAACATCATTATTACATTATTAAAAGACAATGTCTATCATGCCACAATAGTATCACAAAACATTCCCACCATGAACACAAGTCCTCAACCATGATGATACTCACAAGAATTGAGCTTTTTGGAGGTTATATATCTCCAATCAAATGAAAAAACCACATTAAGAAACATTATTTGATAAGAATAGGCATGACTTCTGAGGTAGCTGTTTCACTGTCCAGAGTAAATCCTGTATTTGAAATTGAATATACATCCCAAGATTGTTGGTAGTCTTCAATTTCAGCAAGCTCATGTTCTTCATGGTTTTCTTGTGCAGTATTAGACTTTCTTTCGGCCAATTTTCGGATCCCTTCTAATTCCAATGTGACCTCTTTCATAGTTGGCCGTTTTTTCCCATTCAATTCTAAACATCTACTTGCAAGATTGGCAACTGCAATGATATTTTCTTTCCCCCCTTCTTTCATGACTCTTTCATCAATAATATCAAATAGACGATTTTCCTCCATAGAGAGATTAAAATATGATGCTAAACTTTTGGCTTCTTGTCTTAGGGAGGATATTGCCTTTTGCCCTGTTAAAAGTTCAGCAAGAACTACTCCAAAGCTAAAGACATCACTCTTTTCTGTGAATTGACTAGTATGGAAATATTCTGGATCCAAGTATCCAAAAGTACCTTGAACCATTGTAGTGAGGTGAGTAGCTTCAGTGGAGACCATTCTTGATGCACCAAAGTCTGCTACTTTTGCCTTATACTTTCCATCCAATAGTATATTTGTTGATTTGATGTCTCTGTGATAAATGGGCATAGAAGCTGCTGAGTGTAAGTAAAAATACAGCTCCTGCAATTTCAGTGGCAATTCTCAAACGCATATCCCATGTCATTGGTAAGTCATCACTTTGTTCATGCAAATGTTCATAGAGGTTGCCATTTGGAATGAACTCATAAACAAGCAAAGGAATTTCTGTCTCCAAACAACATCCTAACAATTTAACCACATTTCTATGGTTAATTTGTGAAAGAATGACAAATTCACTAATGAATTCTTCAACATTTCCTTCGACCTTAAACTTTTTAACTGCAACAATTTGTCCATTTGTTAGCATGCCTTTGTAAACAGTACCTTGACTTCCCTTCCCAAGTACTCTGTTCATGTTAAAGTGATCTGTTGCCTTCTCTAAGTCCTTTAAGCTAAAAACTTTAGCTTTGTCAAGACTCACTTCACTAGAAGACAACTTTTGTTCTAGCAACATACCTCCATTTAGTTTGAAGAATTTTTCTTTGCGTTTCTTTACCATTTTTCTCCTTATAACTTTATGCAACCACCAAAGACCAAGGAGTAAAATGACGCTTCCCAAGCCTGCGAAAACTCCTGTACATTTGGAACACAAAGTAATTAACTCCATGCACTTAGATGCTGTTAAAAATATATACCTGTATATAGTTTGATGCAAATTACAAGGCACTAGTACGTAGTTTATGGTCCATGAAAGTATAAAGAACAATTTTCTGTTTTTAATATAAATTATAAAATGTCGTTTAGGAGGATTACATAACAACCTTTGTCAGTTGAACTGTAAAGGAGGAACCTGCTTGTAAGTAGCCCACTATGCTAAATAAATATTGGAATGGAATTGTTATTTTTTCAATTTTTTTTTTACATTTCACACCTTTTTTTATTTTTTTCCCCCTCAAATCAACTAGATATAAAAAAGACAAACAGAAAAATGCATAAGAATAAGGGCATGTTTATATTTTAGAAACTATTTTTATTTTTAAAAATTTAGAAAATTGAAAAAGCTTTTTGTTTGATGTTATAAAAAAACATTCTTAAAAAGTTTGACTTTTTTATTTTTAAAAATTAAAATTCTGAAATTACTTTGAAATTAATTTAAAAAAATATTTTATAATTTTTCTGTTTCTATAATAGAAAATGTTGTAAATAAAACATTTAATTTGAAAAAAAATATATATTCTTAAAAACTGTTTTATAAAACAATTTTTAAAAACAAAATCAAACACAACCTAATTTTTTTTTTTATATGGTCTTTCAAGTTTAAGTAATTCAATGAGGAAGGAGAGGTTCTATCTGTTTTGCATTTCCTATCGAAACTAACTGGTTGTTAAAGCAATAAGGGTGGGGTGGGGTGGGGTGGGATAGCTTATATGATTTGAGAGATATAAATATAAAAAATACGTTGTATAAGTTATTATATAATTTTGTTATAGGAATAATTTATCTTGTTAGTTAATTACTTACCAATGATAACCTTTGTTCTTACATCAACAAGTGGGTGGCACCCTCCTGTGATCGTTCCATCTCCAAAGTTCCCATGAGGACAGAAACACTTGTAAGACCCAGGGTCGTTGAGACAGTGAGCTCCATCCATGCATGTATGATTCGATGTATTACATTCATCGATGTCTGCAAGTCCGAATTAGAAATAACTATATTGTCAAAGAACAAAACTATATATTGAAGAAAATATTATTTCCTTTCTCTTGTAGTTTATTATTCAGTTTTTTTTATATTATTGTACAAGATAATAAATTAAAAGTGAAAGTATTTTATTAAAAAATATAATATTTTATATTATCAATGCATTGAATGTTATAATAATTGTAATTTACAATAAAACTTTTCCACCTAGCTATAAGTTTTTGTGGTTATTTTTATAAAATATTTCATAATTTCAAGAAAGTATTTATTACCATTTTCTTTATTTATCATTATTAATTTTAATGATTTTTCAACTATCAAATAGTAGTGCAGTTAATTAATGATATTAAAGAAAGATGAAACTAAAAATTTAAAATAATTTTTAAAAATCTAATAAAATTAATTAACTATGTTTACCCGCTTATATTGATATGTGTAATTAGGTTAAATATGTCTTATAAAAAAAAACTGGAGAGAGTAATATATAACTCATGAATTGCTAGGGTGTTATATTCGATATTTCACAATTATTTGATAAATGTTTTATTTTTAAAATAATTTTATTTATATATTAAATAATAAATAATTTAATTTAAAATTTATAAAACACATAGAAATGAATATTAAATAAATAGATGAGAATAACTTATAATTAAAATATTTTTTGTTAACTGAATTAATTAATTAAATATTTAAATTATTTAAATTATTTTATTTATTATATTTTTAAATTCTTTCACACATTTTTCTTCCTATCTCCATTTACTATTATATTAATTATCACTTCTTCCACCTTCTGTTCCTTCATTTTTTTTCTTTCTATATATCTTTCTCCTTCTTACACTTCTCACACCCCAAAAATAAAAATAAAAATTTAATTTTTTAATATTCTTAAAAAAAAGTAATGATTTTTTCATACTCCTTTATTTTACATGTTCTTTCACATGTTATTTTATTTTCATCCATCTCTTCATTTCTTATATATCACATTTTTAACCTTTTTATTGCTTTTTTTTTTCTTTTATCTCATTTCTCCTTACACTTCCCATATCAAAAAATGAGTTGTCATAGTTTTACTACTTTTTAAAAAAAAAAGGTAATGACTTTTTCACTCTTTTATTGCACAATTGTCTTTACAACTCTTTTTTTTTTTCATTTTATCTTTTTCTCCATTTCTTATCATATCTTTCACATTCTACCTCTTCATTTTCTTTTTTCCCTTTCTATTTTTGTCCTTCCTACACTTCCCACACCATGAAAATGGATTGTTAAAGTTTTTATATTTTTAAAAAAGAATAATGATTTATTCACACTCTTCTTTATATTACACTTTCTTTCACATCTAATCTTTCCTTATATATCTATTTTTCTTTCCTATCACATCAATTATAATGTCTTTCACTTTATTTCTCTTCATTTTCATTTTCATATTTTTGCTTTCTATGTTTCTCTTTCTTACACATATCATGCCCCAAAAATGAGATGTTAAAATTTTACTCTTCCTTTTACACACCTTTATTTCTTATTATTCCCTCATTCTTTTCTATCACATTAATTATCACATGTTTCATTTTTTTCTTTCTATCAGTACTCCTTCCTACACTTACCATACCAAAAAAAAAGGTGTCAAAATTTTTATATTTTAAAAAGAAATTAACACTATTTTCTACATTCACCACAACCTAAAAATGAGGTATCAAAGTTTTACATTCCCTTTCACACATTATTTTTCTATCACTTGATTTTCTATTACAAAAATTATAAAATCTTTCACCTTATCTCTTTTAATTTTATTATCTCTCTCTTTCCTACACTTACCACGTCTCAAAAATGAGTTACCAAAGTTTTAATACTCTTAAAAAATAAAAATAAAAGATATTTTCTAAATGCCCCTTTTTGAAGTCAATAACAGTACTAGTCAACCAATTGCACTATTATATATGTCACATGTGCCAGCTGGGTTTTTTGGGTCTGTCTTTTACACATTGATCCGACATTATCACTGTTTACTTTAAAACAAAAGAAACATAGTTAACTAGTATTTACACACGTGATATGCATGCACCTAGTTTAATTTTTTTATTAATTTTTAAAAAAAGATTATATTAAATTATATACGAAATTTAATATGTTATTACTATTAATTAATTTAATGTTTTTTAAATATTTATTAAGAATATATGATATATTAATTTAACTTAATGATGTTTAATTATGACTGTATTTATATTACACCAAATATAAAAGTAAAAGAAAATCTTATAGAAGAAAATAAAGTTTTACATTGTTAGTGTACATCATTTAATAATATAACATCTAATTTGTAATAAAATAAATGATGTCACAACACATTATTTGATAATAGTGTAAAATATTTTCTTACTCCCAATGTATATTCATTGAATTTTATTTACCTGAATTGGTGGCTAAATTATGTGTTAAATCAGTAAATTAAATGAATTATTATTTAAAATTAATTTATTTATTAAAATATCATTTTATTAATTATAAAAAGGCGTTAAAATAGAAATCTATTTTTAAAAGCAAATAAATGAACAAAATGATAACATGTGATTGTGACATTAATTCCAAAAAAAAAAACATATATATAGGAAGTAAATAATAATAATAATAATAATAATAATAATAATAATAAGAAGAAGAAGAAGACAATATCATTCATAATATATATGATATAGTTTTTTAAAAACAATGATGAAAAAGAAGTGAATCATACCTAAGTTTTACAAAGATTAGCAAGAGAAAAAAAATCATTTCTACATTGGGAAGTTTTTACAAGAATAACCTCAAGAAAAAAACATTGATATTAATAGTTGAACTATTTCTCCTAAAAAATATGTTGCTCCTAACATAACAATCCAAATAACAGTCAAAACTCAAAAAAAGAATAATAAACCAAACCCTTTAGTATCAATCTCAACAAATATATTTGTATTCATGTGTATCGATATCTAAAAATTAAAAATTTTTAATGTAAATAATATATTAGAAAAATACACAATCAATTTTATGTAAATCAATACATTTTATTAAATTACCACATCCAAAGTTTAATATCAATCTCAACAAATATATTTGTACAATATCTACAAATTAAACAATTTTACTTTTAGTAAAAGAGATGACACGACTTTTGATAACAAATAATAATAATATAAAATAACTAATAAAATATTGTAATAAATTAAGTGAATAATGAAAAAATTAATAAAATACTAAAAGGCAAATATCATTCATAATATATTGGAAGTAAATAATAATAATAATAATAATAATAATAATAATAATAATAATAATAATAATAATAATAATAAGGCAATATCATTCATAATAACCTCAAGAAAACAACATCGATATTGGTAGTTGAACTATTTCCCCTAAAAAATATGTTGCTCCTAACATAACAATTCAAATAACAGTCAAAACTCAAAAAATAGTTAACACGTAAAAAAAGAATAATAAACCAAACCTTTTAGTATCAATCTCAACAGATATATTCATATTCATGTGTATCAATATCTACAAATTAAACAATTTTAATGTAAATAATACATTAGGAAAATACACAAAAAAAATTGATATAAATCAACACATTTTATTATATTAACACATCCGAAGTTTAGTATCAATCTCAACAAATATATTCGTATTCATGTGTATCAATATCTGCAAATTAAACAATTTTAATATAAATAATATATTAGAAAAATACACAATAAATTTGATGTAAATCAACATATTTTATTAAATTACCATATCCAAACTTTAGTATCATTCTGAACAAATATATGTGTACTCATGTGTATCAATATCTAAAAATTAAACAATTTTACTTTGAGTAAAAGAGATAACACAATTTTTTATAACAAAAAGTAATAATATAATAATAATAATTATTATTATAATAAAATAACTAATAAAATATTATAATAAATTAAGTAAATAGTAAAAATATTAATAAAATTCTAAGAGAATTATTGTATAATTATAGATGTATCAATATAATAATAATAATAATAATAATAATAATAATAATAATAATAATATGAGAATTCAACTTACACTAACGTAAGTTACATCAAATTTTATAACGTTAAATAACTTTTTAATAAATCATTGTATTAAGTAATCCACCGTTGGATTGAAAGTTACTATCATATAGATTATATATATATATATATATATAATTTACATTAATATAAAATTATTTGATATGTCATTGGGATATATATCTCAAAGTTAACGTTATATATATTAAAAACAACCATTTGATTATTAGTTTATTATTATTTAAATTTTATGAAATTTTTCACAAATAATCAAGATGATGAGTAAATATAATACAATGGATGAAATAATAAAAATCACATTCAATCTAGAATTTTCAATAGTGTAAGACTTAGTGTAACTTACACTGGTATAATATTGTTTATATAATTAATATATATATATATATATACACACACAATTGTTTCTATATCTCTCTATTACATTAGTTATTTTACACTCTTTTTCTTTCTAATTATTATATGGAAAGTTGAACTAATTTACGTTACATGTTTTCATTTTATTTCTTGATTTTCAAAGTTTTATATAAGAAATAATAAAAATAACTCTGTATTAATTTCTCTATTTCCGATATAAAACCCTGAAATATAAAATGAAATGAACAAAAAATTAACCTTTCTTATAATTAAAAACTAACAAATAAAAATAAAAGATATTTTCTAAAAGCCCTTAATTATGTTTTTAAAGTCAATATATAACACTAGTCAACCAATTGCACTTATGTCACATGTGCCAGCTGGGGCTGTGGGTCTGTTTTACGTACACATTGACCGGACAATATCACTGTTTACTTTAAAACAAAAGAAACACAGTTATTGTATCAATATTATAATAATTAATAATTAATATATATATAATTTATTTTCTATATCTCTATGATATTAGTTATATCTGATTATTATATGGAATTGTTGAACTAATTTACTTTACATTAGAGAAGCATTTATCTATATTAAACGATGAGTATGGGAATATTAATTGAATAAAATAAGAAGCATAATTAATCAATGAAACAACAAAAATGAAAACAGTCATGACTATTGCAAAAATCGAGTCAAAAAGAAAAAGATAAATTACTCACTCCGTTTTTTTATAAGGTATATTTTGTTTTTCATAATAGAATTAATTAATGACATTAAATAAAAATAAAATTAGAAAGTTAAATTATTTTTTAAAATTTAATTAAAAAACTAATTTTAAATGGGATATGATAAACTATTTTGTTATAAAAAGTAAAGAAAGGTAAATGGTAGGTTAGGTGAGTAAATTAAAATTACCTATGCAGCCATCAGGATGGTACGGGTTTCCTTCATATCCTGGTTTGGTTCTATCTTGATTTCCCTCATTTTAGGAGGAATATCCATCTGGCAACACCCTATACCCGAACACATTCCATCATCTATCTCCTTTGTAATATTATCAGGGCATGTTATTGAACATCCTATTGAATATAATCCGTTATGGCTGCTAGCCAACCGTCATGAACTTGAAATGCTGAAACTAGGAATAGAGACATACAGCCCAGAGCCACTGTTGTTATTTTCGCAGAACCATGAGACTGGAAACCACGTGTCCATTTGACCTTCGAGGCTTATATGTAAAACTTGTACACCTTCCCAATATAATTTAGAGTCGTTTACACAAGTGAGATTAAAGCTGCCGTTCAAGAAACATGGTCGTTCATGTGGTGTGGATGACATGCCTATGCCGAATGGATATGGAATTTCGACATCTCCACAAGTACTGTAATTACAGCCAGGAAGGGTTTGTTTTGGCGCTAATGCTTGATGATCAGCTTCAACTGCTACTAGTAGTGCTAATGCAAACATTATTAATACTACTCTGTGCATCGCTTATCATCCCTTTTGTTACGGACTAAAAATTTATCTGATAAAAAAATACTTAAAACTAAAAACATACCTAATAAAACTAATTTAGGATGATTTAAGAGAGAGACTCACCCACTAATGACTTTAAGTGATGAAAAACAAAATCAAATATATTTAATTTTACATAAATTACAAATATATTTATCCTTAATTTTAATATATTAAATATATATAAAAAAATTTAAGATCTTATAACAGGAAAGTCTAAAAACCACTGTTTTACCTTCCCCTCTGGCGGCCATGAGTTTGCCATTCTACTTTTTACATTGCTAATTATGTTGCCACTTAGTGCTCACTTTCTTTTATGTGAACTCTATGAAATTCATTCAATAATACAAATTGTGTTGACCTATCTATTTGTACACTAAAAAGGGAATTTCTTATACATTGCCATTAGGAGTCACAATCTTTCTTTGCACCGGTGAACACTCTTTCATAGATCAGATATCTGATAAATATATGGCCCTTATTTATTTCAAATTAAGCCTCCTTATTTGACTATAAGATATAGTTGGCGATGTAACTATTAATATTTCATCATAATTGTTAAATCAAATCAAGTATATATCAATTAAAAATGTTGAACAATACTTTAAAGAATTACGAGGAACATACATAAAGAAAGGGACACGGAGAAGATAGGAAATGGGAAGTAAGCTTCGCATTTAGTGAAAAGTAATCTAAGTGACTAGTGAGAGAGAGTTTTTTTTTCTGCATATTTTTTATATTGGTAGTTGGTTCGGTTCGGGTAACGAGTTCATATTTCCCAACCCATTATTCGAACCAATAGACTTTGGTTTTCATTAATTCGTTTCGGTTCGGGTCCAAATGAGCAAAAAAAAATCCGAACCAATTATAATGATTTGTGTGACACCCCTCTACCCCAAACTCTTATACATTCAACGAAGCGGAAGACTTACAAAATAACAAACCACATTGGGTAAAAAGGTTCACATATCTCTCATCAAAACGTCATTGATTCAAAGCAACTGAATTAAAACAGAAATTAAGGTCAACCGTTTTCAAACTAATTAAAACATCAAAATCTCAATTATCAACATCAAAACATCCTTATTGGCCATGTAAGGCACTAAAAATAGTTTTCATAAAATAAAACCCCTATTACTAAGTCATGATGTCACAAGTATCAGAACGACTCCCCATTACTCAATACTCGACACCGTTGGTGTCATCGTCGTCACCTGTAAATGATAACCACAGATAGAAACGGTGAGGAAAAGAATACCAACTCATACATGCACATAGAGGCTACCCCATCCTCACCCACACATAGAACAACATCATGTTCATCATATAATCATTCATCAAATACACATCACATAATATCCATCAATAAATCATCATATGACACTCATCAATATACTCATCATAATTATATAAGTCACACATAATAGTTCACCAAGAAAACACATCCTCTATTCTTAACACATAATATTCACGTCGTCATTAATACTCATATCATCATAACAACAATCAATTTCATCATTAAATGCAATGCATGTTCATTCACACCAAACCTCATCATTCTCATCAACACCTCGTCAACACCTCATCCAAAGGATCATGACTTGGAACTCCGCACAATGGGTGCACCTCGTCAATCACCCTAGTTGTTACCAGTGATGGCCTTACCGTTAATCACCACACAGGCCGGTAAGTTGCACAAACACTACCGTTAATCACCACACAGGTCGGTAGGCTTGTACAGAGACATCCGCGCCACAAAGAACAGCCCTACCGTTATACACCACACAGGCCGGTAAGTTGCACTTCACCCCACTCTAGGCTTGTGCAAGAATGTCCCCCACCATGGTCTACCTACCGTTAATCACCACACAGGCCGGTAAGTTTCACACACAACACTACCGTTAATCACCACACAGGCCGATAGTGTTGCTCAACGCCCCTCTCTTGGGCTCGTGTATCTCAGACACCACATCTCATATGCCCAATGCATAATCATCATCGAATCACATCTCATATGCTCAATGCATAATCAACATCGTAAAGATATATACATCATCATCATCATCATCATCATCAAACATCGTCAATCATCATTATCATCATAAATCATCACACATCATCATCATAAATCATCATAAATATCATCACTCAATCATCATCTTCATAATCATCATAAATATCATCCATCAATCATCATCATCATAAGCATCATAAAAATCATCAATCAATCATCAATATTCATCATAATAAACATCTATCATCAAGGACATACTCATATCTTCATATTCACACCAAATTAAGGTATAACAATCATCATCAAACATTAAGATCACCAAAACCACTCTGGTAATCGATTACAACCTACTGTAATCGATTACCCGTGACACGAAATTACAGTTCTTGCGATTTTTGCCCCTTTTAAAAACCCTTATATTCATCATCTAATCATTCCTCATCATCAATACATCAATATTATACGATTATACCGCATAAAATCGACCAAAGACTCAATCTTTACAACAAATTCACAATTAATCATCAAAATCCCCAAATTGTCAAACCCTCATTAACCCCTTTTCACTATTCTCACTATTCTTATTCGATTCAATCAAGATTCATCAAGATTAACACTCATAGGCATCAAATCACATATTTTCATCACAAAACAACACATATTCGCATATTGATTTCAATTATTAAACTTTAGAGGTTATTCTCACTACCCAATCACCCCTACATACACATACAAGCAACACCCTCTCCCCCACCGTACCTTAGAGTTGACGATCAGAAACGAAAGATAGAACTCTCTTGCTAATCTACTCTACGGCACCTCCTCCTTGTGAAATTGCTTCTCTCCTCCCTAAGGTTTGGTTATCTCACGTTTTAAAGCTAATCGGGTGAAATAGATAACCATCCCCCTATTTAAATATCTAACTGAGTTGGGCCTACTCCTACCCACTCATTACCCTTTTTAATTAAATAATATCTTTTTCTGAAACATAATAATATAATGATATTATTATTATTTTCTTCATAAGTCTTATTTTATTTTATTTATTTATTAGGAATTATTAGGATATTATAGAGTCCTTATCCTTCTATATTCAAATTTAAATTCAAATCTTATAATTAAATCTTATTCTAAATTTGTATTGATTCTTACCCTTAATCCTTGTGATCTCAGTATTCCTATTTTAAAAACCTTATCTTAATTTAAAACACTAACCATATCTCTCTCCTAAGATTGTCCTTATTAATCCTGGTATTATTATATTAATATAACAATTACTATATTTATAACAATTAATGTTAATTGCAATCTTATGATTTATCTCTTAATAATATTATTATTATATTCAATATAAATATATTTGACTAAGATCCTAATAATCTGACGTCTCTCCTACTATTTATAATTTTATATTATTACTATCTCATTAATACAGTTATATTAATATTTACTATTATTATTATGTAACTTCTATTTTTCTACAGCTAACGTAATCGTATTTAAATTATATTTCTAAATTTTGGGATGTTACAATTATTGTGACGGATTTTAATTATAGTAAACTCTTTTTTTTACTAGAATTGGTATATACACCTATCTCTATAGTGGAATGGGTGCAACCAGCTCATAAGAAGGAGTGGATGCTGGAGTGCCCATGTGAAGACGGGAGAATCTATTCACAGGGGGATCTCCGAGATAAACTATTTATTCCCATGTATAAGACCGTGTTTGACGATCTGGGGTTCTGGCTGCCATTTACCCCTTTCGAATTAGAAGTCTTCCAACATTTAGAAATCGCCCCCTTCCAACTCCATCCAAACGGGTGGGCCTTCATGAGGAGCTTTGCCCTGATGTGTCACGGACTGGAGCTCGAGCTGCACACTGACGTATTTTTCTACTTCTTCCGACCTTTGGTCGTGAAGGAGGGAAAAGACAGATACTCGTGGCTAGCTCTGCGTGCAAGTACGGGGGGTAAAGTCTTCAAAACTTTCCAGGAATCATACAAGAATTTCAAAGACAAGTTTGTTTTTGTAAGGCCGCTAGGGAAAGGTCGAGACAATGTCCTCGGAAAGGACGGCCGAGGTATCATTCACCCATATTGGAACCAGCACCACTTTGCTAGAGCTTCGGAGGATTATACTGTGGATTATAATGAGCTGTCCAAGGCGGAGCAAGATGTCACGGATGCGATCCAGGCCTTTGTCAAAGACTTTGGCACATTAGATTGTCAATCTGTAATAGCTATGGGTGGTGACATAACCCGTGCTTCCTTGGGTAACATCGGTTTGCCTTGAACTCTCAATATGTACTTATGTTGCGTAACCTAACTGCCTCTCTTTCTTCTTGCAGTGAACATGGCCACGAAACAACAAGCTAAGCTGGTAGAAAAGTTAGCAAAAAGGAATGCCGCAGCTGCCAAGAGGAAAGAAAACCAGGGAGAGACGGTGCAGGAGACGTTAACGGCTGATGCCTTGAAGCAGAAGCGCCAACGGGTCACATCGACCCAGGTTCCCCTAATTCCGGTCAATCCGAGTCCAATCGTTCAGCCTGAACAAGTTCTTTCAAAAGGTTCCTCATCAAGTCATCCCGTGCTGGATAAGGAAAAAGGAGCCGTGACCTTTGGTGACGGCCTCATCAAGTCATCCAATGGTCTTTGACTTCTTACTTTTCTGCCACTATAGTTTAACTGTGTGTTTCTCGTTAAATTTTTTTATAATGTGTCACGTTTAGTGACACTTGTCATATTATTTGCTATCGGGGCACAAAAATAACATCATTGGGATTGAGACCTTACAATGAAGAAGGGGAATAAGAGAGAAAAATGGAGAATAGGGAAGCACGCAAATGTTGGAGTTGAAATCTTTCAAACTATAAAACTGACAAAACCACATCTTTTTTGTATCACAATGGACACTATAGTGACAAACAGTGTTATAAAGTGTCACAAAACATGACACGTCTTAAAAAAAATTAATAATAAATACACAATTGGACTATAGTGACAAAAAAACCAAGAAGTCAGGGACTAAATTGAGGTTTTTATTTCTTTGGGACTAAATTGAGGTTTTTATTTCTTTGGGACTAAATTACATGACCCTAAAAAAAGTTATGGACGAATTTGCTAGTTTACTTAACTGAAAACCAAAGAAAACACCTTCACCACACTCAATCGGGCATTTCAGCAAACATCTTCAGTGCAAGGTCATTTAACACTAGAAATCAACTTAATTTGAATCATACTTCACAACACAATCACCACCAAACAACAACGAAACACCAAAATAACCACTAATCAAGTTAAATCGAGTTTTATTATAAACAGTGAAAACCTAATCAAGGAAACAACATGATCAAGTAAAGAACGCGAAATAGGATGCAATAAGAAAAGTGGAAGAGACACAATGCTTGAGAAGAGGGATAGAACATGACACTCACAATTAGAGCCAACAAAATGGGCTAACCCGACCGGCCCGAACCTACATTTTTATAGGGCTTGGGCATTGAAATTTGAAGCCCAAATTTTTGTCATATTTTTTAGCCCAAAATAAATAAAGCCCGCAACAATCCGGGTTCGGGCCAGGTAGCCCGACGGGCTTTCGGGCTACCCGCATATATATATATAATAAAAAAAATGTTGCAGGGTTTTCCAACAAAGTATAAGTTTTTACAATTAGTAAACACATGTTTTTGTGCATGGTCACGAAGTCATGTTCATTTCACGTTTTTCCTATGTTTTGATCAATTAGCAGAAAATAAAAAATTATCAGTTGCATAATTTGGTATTGGGAGGTGTGATGTTTCTGACCGGAAGTGGAGTTGGCGAAGGGGGTTATTGGTTTGGGAGCAAGAACTTTTAAGTACAGTTGTAGAAGAAATCAAGAGCATAAAATCAAGGAAGATGTTGCGGATAAATGGAGTTGGAATGCTGATTTAGAAGGACTATATACAGTTAAATATGCATATAGTGTTATTAGGAATGACAAGATCTTTACTTCAAATATCTTATTTCAGCGCCTCTGGTCAAAGATTCCTCCAAGTAAAGTTACAGCTTTTACTTGGAAATGTATTCTGGATAGGATTGCAACTAAAAATAATCTCTTTAGAAGGGGGTGCTACGAAGCTCGCAACTGGAATGTGTATTCTGTAGGAGTTCTGTTGAAACAACAACTCACTTATTCTTTGAGTGTGCTGTTGCTTATCAATTATGCACGACCTGTTTCAATTGGTTAGGTGTGTGCACAGCTATGCATAACAATTATGGAGCAAATTTTGAACAATTTACTGGTTTATCTTACTGTTCAATTACCAATCAAGATGGTTGGGTATGTATCTGGATGACAGTTATTTGGACAATTTGGCTGGCTAGAAATGAAGTTTTGTTCTCCTCAAATTATATTTTTGTTCATGATATAGTGGTCTTGGTTCAGATTAGGGCCTGGAGATGGTTAAGGGCAAGGCACAAAAGCTTTATATATGATTTTCAGTCATGGTCTTCCAATCCAGCTACTTGTCTGATGAACTAATTATGCTACTTGAGTTTTTACAGATATGTGGCCAATTGTTTATATCATTGTTGTCTGATGTTGATAATTTTCTGCTAGACCAATCTATTCAATTAGGCAATTGGCAGTTTGGTTGGAAAAGTATCATTTCTCTTTGCCATTTGGTAACTTCGTTAATTGGTTTGGAGAAGTGAATTTTTACTGATATTATCTGGGAATGAGTTCGGTCCTCTAGTTATTGCAGTTCAAAATAACTTTGTCTCTATCCTTGTGCAACTCGGTTGTTATTGGCTAAATTGTTGTTAGGAATTATTTGGTTTCTATGTTTCGGTTTAGTCTGCACAAGTTATTATGCATAACTCATTTTCTATTCTTGGGGTGAGGTGATTTGCTACTGTGATCTGAATTCATTTGATAGTTTGTGTGAAGATTTGCTTAAGTGGAAGTTATTGGTTGTTGTTATACTGCTGTCATTTGATTGATTCTCTACGGCCACTTCCTGGAATTGGTTATTGGTGAGCCATTTTTAGCTTTAGTATACGTGTTGCCTTGGTTTTGGGTTTAATTGTATTTAATTGGGTTTGCTGTGTTGGTTATGAGTCTATTTGTTGGCAAGGTGTCTTTGTTGGTGCTTGTCTCGGATTATATATTTTGGTGGTTGTATTTTGTATTATGGGTCGGAGTACCCCTTATCCATTTAATTAAATTATTTGGCTTAGCAAAAAAAGCCAAAGGGACTTATTTTCAAAGCATAGTATAACACTTATTTTCAAAGTATAAATTATAATATATAAGTACTACCCGAGAAACTTTCAATTGAAAATATTGATTTTTTATAATCATAAAAAAAATACTAACAACGTTCATAAAATATAAATAAATGAAATACATATATAAATTACATTTTATAATATATCGAATGCAACTTTCACTTCTTTCTTTTATTTCGAATACTCATCGTTGAATATTCTTTGTGATATAAACTATCTACTTTCTACCAATAAAACGATAATTTTAAAAAGTTGAAAAAAATCTTTTAATGTGTTTTGGAATGGATTGGAAACTTATGAATGTATTTTAAATTTATTTGAATGCGTTAAATGTATTTTAGTTTAATAGGATTGATGGTTAAATGTGTTTGGGAATTTAGAATGAATTTTAAATTTATTTGAATGAATTTTATTAGGGTATATGAACTCTTTTTTTAATGTGTTTTTTATAACTATATTGTAATTTTTTTAGTTTTGTAAAAGTATAATTCTTTATAACTTTAAATGAGATACATTTTTTTAATAAATTAGGCTTTAACCGGACCGGTCTGCATAAGCCCGCTACCCGATCCGATTCGGGTCGGCCTCAGGCTCGGGCTCTTATTTTACTGGACCGAATTTTAGCCGGGTAATTTAGCCCGGTCTGTAAAAGGTCGCTACCCGTTTCAGGCTGGGTCGGGTAACTCGTTTTGACACCTCTACTCACAGTTTCTTTGTAGATCACAGATAGAGACAGGAGTAGCTATGAACACTTTAGAAGAGGTACAAAATGAGACAAACATAGGTTCACCGCTGGAATAGAGGTAGAAGCAATGCCGTTGTGAACATAATAGAGAGTACCCCTGCCGTGAGCGAAGTTGAGAGCAATGTCGTTGTGAACGAAGTCGGGTGCAACATACGTAGCAGCAGTTGCAGATCTTCTCTATGACTAGGGGAGCCATGGCTCCCCCAAACTTTTAATACATACATACATACATACATACATATATATATATATATATAAAAGGAGGGTTCAAATTACACTGGTGTAAGTTACACAAAGTATTACACCACTAATAACTACAAATCGAATATGTTCTTTAGTAATCCAACCGTTGAATTGTGTTTATTATTCATCATTATGATTATATGTGTCAAATTTCGTAAAATTTTGACACTAATAATTTGATAATCAAATAGTTGGATTTTTCATATATTTCAAATGCATATATAACGTTAATCTTGAGACATCTCAATGACATATCAAATAATTTCGGATTAATGTGAAATTTTATATGTATGATCTATATAATAGTAACTTTCAATCCAACGGTGGATTATTTAATACAATGATCCGTTAAAAAATTATTCAGCGGTGTAACACTTGGTGTAACTTGCACTGGTGTAATTTGAACCCTCCTATATATATATATATAATTATCGAAAAATATTTATATTTTCAATGGATTTAATGGATAATATTAGTGTAAAAAAATACTTGTTAAATGATGTGATAACACATTATTGGATGATTGTGTAAAGTTTTTTACACTGTGTACTAATTAAACTCTTTCAATTACTTGTAGTTGAATTTTTCGTAAAAGTTTAATTAGTATATACTATTAGTGTAAAAAAAGTTTCACACTGTTAGTTATCATATCATTTAATTATTAAGTTTAATAACATATGAGGTGTCATGTTCTTTAAGGATATGTTCAATAAATTTATTCAATTGGATACAACTTTATTTGTTTAAATATTATTACTATATTTAATCCTTTTTATTGGAGCTTTTAAGAACTTTATTTTGGTCCTTTTTTATAAGATCTTATCCAAATTGTCTAATCCAAATTGTCCTTTTTACAAGAACTTTGTTTTACTCTTTCAATTACGTGTGGTGTGTGAGAACAATCATACTTAGAGTGTGTTTGGCAAAACTAGCTGATAAGCTAGCTGGTAGCTGATAAGCTAGCTTCTATCTGATAAGCTAGCTGCTAGCTTCTATCTGATAAGCTAGCTGCTAGCTGATAAGCTCCGAGCTGATAAGCTAGCTTATTGAATTGGAAGTGTTTGGTAAAACTAGCTGATAAGCTAGTTAGTAAATGTAGAATGACACAAAAGGGCATTACTACATAAATTTTATTATATAAATTCTATTTGTATTTTTTAGAAAAAAATTATTATTATGCAATTATAATTTTATATTTTTTATAAAATAATTAAATTCTTATTAAACTTTTAAGTGATAAAATATTTAATTAAAAAATAAAATAAATAATAAAATAATAAAATAAATAGTATAATATAAAAATAATTTCATAAAATAGTGAAAAGAAAATAACAATTTAATTAATTCATAATTTTTTAAATTACTTATTATATATGTAATAATAGTTAAAAAGAAATTAGAAGGTTTTTGTCACTAAAATTAAAAATATATAATAATAGATAAAAAGAAATTAAGAATAGTAAGAGAAATATATTAAAATATAAGGGATAGTGATGGAAGAAAATTAAATAAGCTATAAGCTAGAAACTAGGTGATCTAGCTTGTAGCTTATAAGCTAGAAGCTCCTAAAATAAGCTACTTTGATGTACCTTACCAAACACTTTTGTGTTGGTCAAACTAACTTATAAACTAGTCAAATATACCCTTGGCCGTAAACCGTTGTTTGAGAATTCACACACTCGAAGAGATGAGAATGAGATTTGATATTTCAAGTAAGTATATATGATATAATTAATTTAATTAATGAAAACTTTTAATGAAAAATGGAAATGTGAAATTTTTAAGTAAAAGAAAGTAAAGAATTAAATTAATTGTAATAATTAAAAATTTTAAAGTATTAAATTCTCTAAATTAAATTTATTAAAGGACAAAAACAAGTAAACAACACATTAATTAGTGCAAAGAAAGTGAAAATTAAATCAAACCTAAAAATTATTTTTAATCATAAATTTGTATTAGGGTTTTGAGAAGGTCCTGTTTGGAATCACGGAGAAGCTCCAAAACGGAACCAGAAATGAAAAATTGGAGAAGGTGGGTGTGTAATTAAAGGGTGAAAGTTGATAGCTTTGAAGCAAAAGCAAAGAATGGAGAAGGAGGAGCAGAGGGTTTCACAAGTGGAAGTGGCGAAGCAAAGATGCAGGTGCGTCATTGATGCCATTCACCAATTGCCATCTTCCTCAAACATCACCCATTCATGCAGGCGAACCCTCCTCAAATTGGCACGTGCTGAGCATGCTTTCCTCTCTCGACCCTCTTCTACACCCCTCAGGTCACTCTTTTTGAATTTCATAATATGTTTATGTTTCTAATTATTAGTTTTAAGTCATGTTTTGATTGGTGAATGTTCCTGTTTTATCACGCTTTTGAGTTTTCAAATCATAGGAAATTGTAACCAGCTTCTTATTTTTTAATGGTGGAGTCCCAAAAGCAATTCTACTGAAGCAGTTCCCAGTGACTATTGCATTGTCTATGACTTGATAGATATGTTATGACTTTACATATGGTGGGTTTGGTTTACACTGGATTCATGTTTCAAACGTGGATCCAAGCAGAAGCCACTCTCAGCAGCAGCGTTTGCCCGGATTCACGTTTATGGCATAAACCAAGCACACACTTAGATGTAGTGACTTTTATTTTATTTTATAAAATTAGAAAAGATCAAACATGTGTGTTTGGATCACATTTTCATCTTTAATATGAGTACTCTTGGTCAGAGGTATCTATTGATGCTTTCTTCATTGCATCTTATGAGATTTCTACGTGAATGTTATAACAGTGTCAACATTGGGCACCTGGAAGCAGTTGTACATATTCTACAGCAGCCTTTCATTAGTGGAGTTTCTCGAGTTTGCAAGTCAATCCCGCTATCACCTTCAGTTAGCCGTGAGGAGAGGCATGGTTCTTCTCTTAAAGACATCCATGTTGATGTGGTGTGTACTTTCAACAGGAAGCCAGTCTGGATTATGGTATCTGATAGAAATCCAAAGTACATTTCCTGGAATAAATGCCATAAGAATAAGGGTTTAAAACTACGTGTTGAACAAGTCCTTGCTGCTGCCCAATCTAACTTAACCTTAAGACCTTCCTCAATTATTCTCTTCTTTGCTAATGGGCTTGCAAACCATGTTTACAACAAACTTCGAGATGAGTTTGGGGCATCTGAAATCCGGTTGGAGTTTTCGGCTTTCAGTTATGACATGTTGGAAGAAACGGAAGGTGACTGGATAAATGTTATTGCAAGATCATATAAAGATGCATGTGTCCTTGAAATTAAACCTGCTGATGGAAAGGATGTTGTTCCAAATTTGGGATGTAATGTTCAAGGTTCAACTGTGGATTCTTCTCAACTAGAGCTTTCAGTAGGAAAAGCTGAAACACGACCACAGCTTTTGGAAGAAAATACCATTCCTAGGGGCTCCTCTCAACTTGAGCTATCAATAGATAAAGCTGAAACTCGACCACAGCTATCACAAGAGAATGTCAAAACAATCCTGGGCGAGACATTCTGTTCCATTGTTATGGGAATGAAACTATGCTCCTTGGACAATAAAATTTCTGAATCCACTGAGCCTGAGAATCTTTTAGGTGGGTGTGATCTGATAAATTTTGATACAACAGGTTTGATAGCTATTGTGTCAGGAATTAGTAATGGTGGAACAGTGAAACTTTTGGCCACTCCAGAGAGTGAACTGAGGCAGCGGTTTAAGGGAAACTTTGACTTTGTGGTTGGTCAAGTGAGTTATCGAGATTTTTGCCTTCTTTTTGTTTCTGACCTTTTGGATGCTTACACCTATTAATATTCAATGAACAACCATTATTCTGTTCATCTGTTGTGATACAGAATCATTTGACTAAAACATCAAAACTTTCAAAATCTGAACGACCCAATGATCTAGTTTTGAAGTGATTTTAGTAGCATTTTGATTCTTAGTTTAGCATTGGGAATTGGGGATGTTCTCTCTTTGGCATTGTTTCCATATATTGTTGAAGTTTTGTTTGCATTGTCTGATGCTAGAAGGTGAAAAATCTGAGGCAAATATGTCCTCCTTTTGGACCTCCTCCCTGTTTATTTGAGAAAGAGAAAAGTTTTAATCAACTCTTTTTGCCAAATGTTATTAATCAATATCATTGCCTTGGAACCACAAAAGGTGGCTCAAGTGGCAAGCAAGCTTGAGCTTAAATGGTCAATGATTGAGGGGGCTTTACAATGTCTGGGGTTTGAGCCCATAGGAAAGCACTCATGAGGAGAGGAAACTTTAGTAACTTGAGTGATTATTAGTCTCACATCCAGAGGGTGTGGGGAAAGGCTGCAATGTCTTTGTTAATTCCAATTTTTATTTTACTACATTTATCTCCCTTTCTTTCATTTCTTTTTTCACTAAAATTTATTAAAGTGATAAACTTTTGTTCAGAAATTTACTTAAAATCTCCATCCATAGAGAAATGCACCAATAATATATCATATTCAGTCATTATCAGTAACTAATTGATCACTTATCCTTCTTATGAAATAGTTTTCTAACCAAAAGTTATATGGCGCTATAGTTGACTGTGCAAAATTCAACATCGGCACGGTGCATTTTATGTAGTTTTTTTATTTAAATTATTCTTGTGTTTAATAAACGTCAAGTGAATTGACTATAACTTTCCTCAATTTTCATGCTAGATAATGTCTGAACTTGAAAACCCAATCCATGTGGAATTTGATAGAATCCTATGTGGGAAGAATGGCATAATTTGTGAGAGTGTTCTTACAGAATTTAAGGAATTGGTACTCATGTGTGGAGGGCCCAAGGAGAAACTGAGAGCTGACAAGTTAATAAATTGCCTCAGGTGAGTTTAACAAACTATTTTATCTCTGTTTGAACCACTTAGGTTTATCTGCAAGAAAAAGAAAAAATCACAAAGGAATTTTCTTTTGGCAGTATTAATTTGTTGATTGTGGTACATAATCAGTTTTAGGAAATCGATTGGAGGATGTTTTACTAAACTTATATAATAGCATTTAAGGATTTTTTTTCACCTAATATTCTATGCTCTTACTTGACATCAAGTGTCTTTGTTGATGTCTTCTTTTTCTCGGTTGCCAATGCCTAAAATAATATTTGCAACATTTTGCACTGACAAGCTGGATGATCACCACAGGGTTGTTCCTGATAATCCTTCAGAACGCATGATGGGCCTCCCGACAACTAGGAAGCTGGCATTGAAGAACAAGGTTGTCTTTGGCACTGGTGACCATTGGCATGCTCCAACTTTAACTGCGAACATGGCTTTTGTCAGAGCAGTTTCACAGACAGGGATGTCCCTTTCTACTATTGAACATAGACCAAGGGCCTTAACTGGTGATTAGTTACATACATTCATGGCAACAAGTCTTGAGGCGTTCACACACAACAAAGTCAGGTAATAGAATATGATTTTCAATTAATTGGGTTTTCCATGTCATCAAAAGTCTATTGCATAGAGATAATCAAATCTAAGCTTGGCGACTGTTGAGGGTCTTCTTAGTTGAATAGAGGTGGAATAACAATTTGTGGAAGATGAACATCATATGTAGTAAAATAACTGCATGTTTCTGATCATGTACCAGGATCCTTGTACAAGATGATTTTAAAGCCTTTCTTTTTTTAATATTATTTATAAATTTATAAATTATTATAGTCCCAATGCAAGATGGCTATATTAAATAATTTTGTTAATGGATATATATTTATTACCATGCAAACATAAGTAGTTGGTGTCATCATTGAGACACTTAACCCAGGGCCTCACAACATTTTATCTTATTACTAGAGATGAAGAGATAAATATTATATGAAGTTTCATTTTCTTCCTTAGCAATTTTAATTTTACATAACCAAAATAATGCTATGTTGCGTTTGCAAATTATGAACTTTTCAAAATCTGGCAACTTTGATATTTCACCTTAAAACATTTATTGGTTTGTGAATGATTTTAGAAGAGTCAAGCATATAGGCTACAGTGTTTTGCATCTGGTGCTTCAATCATCATATCTTTTTTTACCTTAGAGCTTTAGCACTGTCTGTATAACATGCTAAAAGGAATATTCATATTTAATTATTTAATTTAGGAAGGAACTAGTTCTAATTCAATTCTGCCTTTCCATTCTTGATACTAAATTTTTTAAAATGAACAACAGGAATGAAACTTCCAAAATATCATTTTCTCTATTCCTTCCCTGCTTTTTAGTTTGAGAAATCATTTCCTTATGGTTCTTTCGGAACAAATTTCTGGTAAAATGCACTCCTCAATGTTTAATGTATTGGCTTTAGTATTAAAAAAAAGTGAGACTTTGGTAATAAACTCTACTAATTTTTTGTGAGACATGGATAAAGTTCACATATTAGAGCTTATTCTAACCAGTACCTGAAGATTAAGATCATAAAAGCTTAGGCTTTAACAAAGTGGTCAGAGTGAGTAAATTTGGGGCCTGGAAATCAAGTTATTATAACTTTGGCTTAACTAATTAACTTTTAACAAAATAGAATACGAGCATGCCATCTATGCATGGTTACCTAAATTCCAAAATGAAAGGCTAATATTAGATTAGAGACAAATTATGATGAAAAATAAAAGTACAAAAATATTGCAAGGAACTGCTACTGTAAAAAGTTTATTATTCAGAAAAGAATAAATCTTGTAATCCCTCTAAAAATGACATGAGAGTATGCAACTAAAAGATAATATACACAACATAATGCAAACCCTTCCATCATGAATATTAAGGTTTCAGTCTAAATTTACAGTTGCTCTTGATGCTTATCAGATTATTAGATGATAAGCTATCTACCACCAACAGGCACTCGCCCAAGATTTTAACCTTCCTCAGCTTCAACCTCCGAAGTTTGATGGCTACTGGTGCATGGACCTTCAGATGATCAGATCCAATGGAATGTGTCCTGTTTGCTGTTGTTCCTGCAGTTTCGTCATTAAAGTGCTTCCAGAATCCAGACTGCACTTGGCCAGTCAAGGACACCTCGAGCACTTTTTGTTCTGAATCTGATGACCTTGGTACTACTGGGGCAGTCACCCTTCCTCATAACAATTACCAATATTCTTATTTGGGTTGTTCACAGTGATCTTCACATCAAACTTTGCAGACAGTCATATCAAAATTAAGCCTCAGATCAGTTATACTCATGCTTTCAACTGAGCAATTGGGGAGTTTTGGCTTGAAGACTAGTTTAAGAATTCCTGCAGCTGCTGCCAATATATACACTTGCAAAAGCAGCCTCTTTTTGGTGGTGTTGAGTGAGTGTACTGCTGGCATAGGATGTAGTAATGGAGGATGATATTGCACCAGTGCGAGGAACCTGGAGCCACCATTGAAGCTGTTGGTGGTGATGGTGCTTTTACTATCCCATCTTTTGTGGTGATTAGACCCTTTTATTTAATGTAAGTGTGAACAAACTGTTGGGAGGTGGGTTGAGTGTTCTTACGAAGGTACTTTGCTGAGTTTCCTCTAAACAATGATTGTATCACATCAGGGACATGAGCTCCTTTTTATTTTGTTGAGGCTTGGTGTGATTGTACCACATATATGTTTTGTTAGGGTATGTCTGTGAGTTGGAAAATGAAAGGGAATGGAGGGGAAGGGAAGGTCTGTAGGAAATCCTTCTCTCTAATGTGTTTGTGAGTTTACCTCCCTCCTTCTTTAACTTACAGAGCTTTTCCCCTCCTTTTCCTAGGTTGTAAAATATTGTTGACTAATATGATAATAACATGTTTGATTTTATCTGTAAGTTTTAGATAAATTAAATATTCATATGAATATAATCTTATAGTTAATATTTATTTATATTTTAAAAAGTATATTATGAATTAAAATAAAGTTAATTATTTGCTTGATGAAATATCAATTAATCTTTAAATTATATAATTTTTTAAAGATTTAATCTACTTATTTAAAACTTTTAATTTAATGGTTAAAATGATGAAGTTTTTCTAAGCTATATCTTATGACATTTGAAAAGATGACTAAATTTGCTTTGGTATATTACCTTCTCAAAATTAGGTTGTAAAAGGTATCGTTTCTTACTTTCTAATTTTATACAAAAATTACTTTATAGAAGTTCTTCCCTTTGAGAAAACATTTCATCTTAACATATTTTAAAAATATTTTTAATTAACAGAGCGCTTTGTTATATATATTACAAAACTGAATGGTGCTAACTTGTCCAAGCAGATTGACTGATCCACAAAACAAACTCAGATATTGGAGTTCAAGATACTTGAAACGTTTATAAACAAACGTTGGTAAACGTTGCTTGCATAAGTTGAAGACGTGTCTAGCATTTGTAAGTAAAATATACAGGGAAAGGTTGCTTCTAGGTAGGGTGCAAGGTAAGTTGAAATTTAACATGACAAAAAGTTTGTTAATTCAATTAAAGCTTAAGTCGATTGCAGGTTTAATTTTTAAGCGAGTTTTATTTGTTTTTGTCCGGAAATTCCTACAAATATAGCTATAGGTTTAACCCTCAAATAGGAATGGTGGTTAGGTAAAATCCTCCTAAAAATAGCGATTATAGAATTCAAACCCTAAACCTTGCTGGGATTGTTGTTTGGTTTTAAGTGAGTTTTAATCCTTATAAAGTGTTTGTTTTCAACACATCTTCAATTTAAGAAACTGAATTATTTTCAAGTCTAATCAGACTAAAATGAGGTAAATTAAATATTAATAACTCTATTGATGAGAATGCAAATGTTAATGAGTGTTCCTAATATACTTGTTAAGAAATTTAAAATATAAAATAATAAGTAATAAATAAAATTTTTTAAAAAAATTAATGTATTAAATATTTTTTTCATTAAATATTATTTTATTTATTAACAAGTGCCTTGGGGAAGCTGTTAAACTGAAGAGTTCTGCAATCAATGGAAAAAATAAGAGTAGGAAAAAATATTAAAAATTGTAAAAGAAAAGAACATAGTAGTTATTCATAGACTGAACTATTGTTAATTTTTAAACAGATTTTGTGAACATGTTTTATATATTTAATTAAGAAATATTAGATTAATGTACCGATAGAAGATATATTTAATAAAACAAATATCACATACACACACAACGTATTAAATATCATACCAGTAATGAAATGTTGCAAAAATATGTTACCACCCTTGATTTAGTATATTCTTAGATAGTCTACCCTGGATGCTAAACTAGCTTCCATTGCTTTAAGCTTGGTCTTCTCATAGCCCAAAAAATAAAACCTTCTACAACTACAACTTCAGATTCTTTAGCAAATTTGAATTTTTATAGTTGAACACAGACGCATCTTTTGACCAAAAAAAAAAAAAAAGTTGAACACAGACACAAAAAGTTGGCAAAAATAAAACAGACCGAAAAAGGATTGCATAACCACAAGGGTTGGTCCAATGAAACATGACGAGGTCTCGTATCTGACAGATCACAGGTTTAAACCCTCACTCTGCCTTTTGTGGTGAGGTAAATGTAAGTACCTCTATAAGTGTTCTTTAAGCCCGGAGGCTTTCCCTGCCTTGGACTTAGGGGTGTAAGCGGATCCACCCCAACCCGTGAACCCGATGGACCCAACTCAACCCGAAAGATATCAAACGGTTCAGTTCAGGTATTTGGTTCAGTTTATACATTTTTTTTTCAAACCCGATCTGGTTCGGTTCATGTTTCGGATTTGCCTATGTTGAAAACGATAGACCTAACCCGAATCAAACAAATAAAAAGCCCTAATCTTATTTTATTTTCCTGCCCGAAGAGAACAAAAATAGGCGCAGCGGCAGCACAAGCAGGGGTAGTTCCCCAAACCTTATTTCATCTGCTTCTCATTTTATTTTATTTTTTGTTTCTTTTTTTTTATTTTATATTTTAATTTCATTTTATCTTCCACATTTTTTTAGAAAGAAAAATGCTCATGACACAACCCAGACATATTCGAGTCGGGTTACTCAGCCAAAAAAAAAAACCCGAACCTACCCAACCCGCCACCATTCTATCCGTTTAGACTTAATGCCAGACCCAACCCAACCCGATTACACCCCTTAAACTGGGGCACCATCCCCTTATCCTAATTTTTTTACTACAAAAAAAAAAAGATAGCATGATCAATATTGTCCTTTACAATTGACAATTCTTACCAATGTACAGTGATAATCAGGCAAGGTAGTTTCTACATGCTCCATGGTATTAAACTATCCATTTCTTCAACCTTTTCTTGAAAGCAATTAAACAAGAAGCCACAGAAATTATCGTGACATGTGGATAACACAACGTAAACATTTTCCTTCCCTCATGAGATTGAAAGCTTTGTTGATATCATCAAATGGCAAATTGTGTGTTATATAGTCATCAATCTGGATTTCCTGCATATTCATCATAATATTAGTAGTTTTATATTTTATATTTTTTTGTTAAAAACACTGCACATTTTCTGCACAAAAACTACATAAAGTATAATGATTCTACACATTACTCAAAATCCACTCTCTCTGTAGAGTTATTCTAATCACTAGCCAATGATCATTCATTATTATTTATGCAACAAAATGACATCTTAAAATAGTTGTAGAGAACCAGATAGCAAAATGTAACAGCCTAAAGGTTAGACATGTACGTATCCAACAAGGAAAGGGGAGTGATGCTTTTGGTCAAGAAGTAGACTTTGTCATGTTTCAGTCACCTTAAAGTAAAAATAGATAGAGTCATACTCAGATAAAAGGAGATATTCTAGGTATTGTGACTTTACCTTGTTCACATACTTCTCAACTAATGAAGGAAGATCAGATTTAGGTCTCCATCCTCCAAATAGAGACCCTTTCAACGTTCTTCCCATTAGTAATAGTGCATAATGAGCTGACATCTCAGGCTTCACCTTTGGCACACCAAGTGTTACAGTCAAACCCCATCCCTACGCGAAACAAGGAAAGATAGAATGACATTAGTCTAAGTGAATAAGATATAAATATCAAAACATGAGTTTTAGGTATTTAGAATATTACATCACAGCATGACTGCAATGCAGTGGTTATCATATCAGTGTCACCTACACATTCAAAAGAGAAATCTGCCCCACCATCAGTAATGCGCTTAATAACCTGAAATTTTCAACACATAAATGGTTGTTCTCTGTGCATGTATTCATAGTTTATGTGCTGAGGCGAAATCATACTAAACTAAAATAAGATTAAGATTAAATATATTTATTTGGATCACACACATGCAATTCCTGATCTATCAGCATACTTTTGATAGTCATCTACTACAATTATTTATCATCTTCTCCATAAGATAACTATGAAAGGTCAAATTGGATATTTTGTAATAAGATGAACAACCCACTTGAGCAATAGGTTCTTTATAGGAATTCGGATCAACAACTTCTGTAATCCCAAAAGCTTTAGCTGTGGTAACAAACAAGAAGACAGCAAATTGTAAATCAAGAGGTTATGATAAATTTAAATATATAAATTCAGAATAACTTGAAGAACTGATTATGATACCCTTTTCACACTTCTGCGGATTGTTGTCCACACCAATTATTCGAGATGCACCCCTTAGTTTGGCACCTTGTGCAACCTATTGATAGGGAAGTTGTGATCTGGAAAAGATTATCACTCATTCATTGAGAAGCTAAGATAGATAAAGTTGCTGAGTCCCTGTACTTACAGAAAGGCCAACAGTTCCAAGACCAAATATCACCACTGTTGATCCTTCTGACACATTAGCAACATTCCATGCTGCACCTAGACCTAATGTTATAATGCAATGAGCCATATAATCAACAAACAGCAAAGAATTTATCAATGGCATTAAGAATTATAATGCTCTCCATTGAGAAACAACACTTATTGGGAACCACTGCATTGACAGTGTCCAGTACCATAAGTCCATAGTAAATATATGAGGTACAAGAAAGAAAGGACAATAAGTCCGGTATTTGTGTAATGGCCTATCAATTCATCTAATTCCACTTCAACTAACAATTGGTTCAATGGCATCAATTCTTCACCTATACCAGTCTCAATGGCTCAACTGTACAAGCATCAAATCTGATTTTAAACATGGATAGTATTCACTATTCCCTTACAAATCATTTCTGTGCTTTGGTTAACAATCTAGAATTCATGTACTGAGTTTTGGATTATTATGCACTAAGTTATGACCAAAATTAGTTTCAAGTTTTTCTGCAAGTCCAGAAGCAGTAACAAATTATCTTAACATTTCTAAAAGTATCTCAATACAAATCAAGTTTTCAATAAATTATTTGGCTATAAGTAATTCTTTAATATTAAATCCATCTTTGTTATTAAAGCAAACAACACAAAACAAAAAATCAATGAGGACTTGTTGCTGGGTAAACCTATGTATGTGGCAAGCATCTAGGAGCAAGGTGATGGAAGACTGATGAATAACAACAACAACCAAAACCATTTCTGACTACGTGGTGCCATCTACATAGATCAAACTTTCTATAAAACCATTCTAAAGACTCTATCATATACCTTTTTCAAATCAACGAAATCTATGTGTACATCTTTTTTATTCCTCTTATATCATTCCATTAGTCTTCATGACAAGAATATTGCTTCTAGAGTCGATCTCCTTGGCATAAAACTATAAACTAGACCTCTGACATCCGTATTAGATAAGCAACAGGAATTGTCAAAAAGCAAAACAAAGTAAAAGGAAACCATTAGCTTTTCAACTAATTTAGGAGAAAATCAGACTATTTCACTTGGTGACCTTAAGTTAAGACTTCAGAGGATCACTTGTGATGATTTTACAGTGATGATATTCATTGCACATTATTGTCATTGAATATACACTGTTTTTGTTTATTTGCAGAGGTCATACTGTTCCTTTAACATAAAAGCTGCTATGCATGCAGATGCACACAGAAGTCATGCTTACACTAACCATCCACAGGGAATAACAAGAAAAATTAAGGCAGATTATTGATCTATTACTACCTCAATTTAATAATTTAACTTTTTAGTAACATGGTTTCAAGTTTCTAATGTTGATTACTACAGTTCTCTTGACCTTATCCTTTCCATTCCTTAGAAGTTGGAACTAATTATAAACACTTGAAACATTTACCTGCAGCAACCCCACAGCTGAGAAGGCATATTTTCTCAAGAGGTACATGTGGGCTGACTTTGACTGCACATCCAGAATGGACTACTGTATATTCACTGAAACTTGAAACAGCACAATAATGATAAATAGGCTTCCCTTTTACTGAGAAGCGTGTCTTCTGATCACTATGCATTAAACCTTTTCTTTCCAATCCCAAAACTTGACATATGTTACTTTTTCCTGATGTGCACGGTCTGCATGCCATGCATTCTCCAATGAATACTGTTAGCACATGGTCCCCCTCTTTGAATTCAGTCACACCCAGCCCCACACTCTCAACAATCCTGCAAAACTATCACTAAATATTCAATATCTATTATGGAAATTACAGCTTTTGCAATGATTTAGTTGAAGTGATGTTCATGATGCAACAATGTATGACATTCCCAAGCATATCACAATACTGTCTAACATTAGTAATATTCTCTGTGGTGCTGCTACTACACCTTCATATATGATCATTGTCACTCTAACTGAACTCGCTGCCTAAGTTTTATATCTAATTCTCATACTAGCCAACTAGGTAACTCTTAAGAGAACATAAAAAAGTTCTTGTTAAGATATTCAAAGAAAGTAATCTACAGATCAATAATGATTCATTGTCGCATTAATCCAAAAATACAACATTAAGTGTAGATTACCCTGATGCTTCATGGCCAAATATACGAGGAAATATGGCCTGCACAAAAAAGCGCCTTATGTTAGAAGTTTAACCCCATATAATTTAAAATTTATAACAAAAATTAGAATAATTATGACAAAAAGAAATACTCATCAGCAGACTAATCTATCAACCTTCATTTGCTTTATAAAGAACACAGGGAAGCATACTCTTGTGGAATGAAATATTCAGAATTTATTAATAAAACTATAATTAATCATGTTAAACATGATGTTGATTGATATACATTGCCTCAGATATGATAGGTTGGCCACAGAAAAATTGATGTTATTACTCAATTACATCTCACAGGGGGCTAATTCTGGCTGGCATGATAATAGTGCTTATAGGTATAATATAACCAATAAAAAACTTAAGATATATCAAAATAATAACTGAAAAAGACAACAAAGTCCTTACTGAAATTATTTGAATTTTATTTTAAAAAACTTTAATTAGTCATGCCTACAGGCATATTGCTGCTCCTCAGAAAGAGTGGTTTGCCAATTGCCAGGAACTTGTTACCTAACATATAATCCCCTTAATTTTCATTTTCCAAAAGAGTAATGAAAAATTTTATGAGAAAAATTCTACATAAATGTAAGACTGCCACATACAATCAGTGACATGAAACTCACGTGAGATTCCCAAGCGGCAAGATCGCTGCGACAGAGAGAGGTGCAGACAACCTTAATCCTAATCTCCATTGGTTGGGGAGGACTAACTTCCACTTCTTCCATTACCAATGGCTCTCCTGCTCCCCATGCCACTGCAGCTGTTCCACATCCAACACACCATTACAACGCCACAAGATCACAAATATCAAACGAGGGAGACAAACCAAAACAAAGAAAAAAGAATGGTGGCTGAATTCACCTTTGCAGGTTATGACTTGAGGGGTTGGTGATGATGACATGTTGCTGGTTGTTGTTACAAACCAATCCAAGAGAACTTAAATTGGTTCGGTGTTGTTGTTGGTGGTGGTGGTAGGTGGAGGAGTATGGTAAGGATGATGGACATAGAAATTGCACACTGTCTGTAAATCTTCTCTTATTTTACTTCTTTCCTTTTGAGTGAACTTGAATGGGTAGTTCAGTCGCGTTGGTTGTAGGGTCAATGGAAAGAGAATTACTACTAGGGAAGGGAAATTAAAAGAACGATGAATTTTTAAATTACAGTGGTTATAATTTAGTGGGTTAATTCGAGATAATTAAATATATAAAATAACTATACTCCCCCGTCACTTATTATAACACTCTTTCAACTGTTTCACACCGTTTAAGAAAAGTTAGTTAATGTATTGATTTTTTTAAAAAAATAATAGAATTCCAAATATACCCCTATTTAAAAGTCACTATATTTTAGAGACATTAATTGTGATATAGTGGAAGACTCCAAAGTCACTTTCCAATGGTGTAATTGGGCATGTAGGTAAAACTTCATTAATTATCACACTTAACAATATATGGGGAATAAAAAGAGTTGAATATTAATGAAGGGCAAGTATGGTAAAAAATTATTGTTTTACTTAAAAATTTGCAAAGGGTCTTATATTAAGGGACACTCAATTCTTCTAGAAGGGGTCTTATAAATAGGGACGGAGGGAGTATTATATATCCGGTAATCTAAAAAAAGAGTTTAATATATATACACTTTCAGTGTAAAATTGCACATTTCCAATTATGTGTTGCCACATCATTTAATAGATCTAATAGCATATGAGGTGTCATATTCAATAAATGATGTGGTAGCACATCATTAGATGTCTGTTTACACTAACAGTGTATATCAATTAAATCCATATAAAAAATAGGGTTAAATATGTTTTTAATTCATGAAATATAGTCGAGATTTTGTTGTAGTCTCTATAATTTAAAACCGGTGATTTTGGTCCTTTAGAAATTGAAAATACACTAATTAAGTATTTATTACATAGTTTTGCTACAGATTTTGCTACGATTAACTATGAATTTTTATCGATAAAGACTACACTAATATATTTTCAATTTTTTAAAGATCAAAACCACCGATTTTTAATCACAATGACTGAAACCAAATCTCGACTATATTTAATGGACTAAAAACATATTGGGTTAAATATGTTTTTGGTCCCTAAACTTTCACCCGAATTTGGTTTTGGTCCCTAATCTTTTTTTTCGTTGGTTTTGGTCCCTAACGTTTTCAAATCATTGAAATTAGTCCCTACTGTCAACTCTGTTAAATATAGGGGTGACGGCAGAGACTAATTTCAATGATTTGAAAACTTTAGGGACCAAAACCAAATTCGGGTGAAAGTTTAGGGACCAAACTTGAATATGGGTTTGGTCCCTAATCTTTATTTTTCGTTGTTTTTGGTCCCTAACATTTTCAAATCATTGAAAATTAGTCCCTCCGTCAACTCTGTTAAATATAAGGGTGACGACAGGGACTAATTTCAATTATTTGAAAACGTTAGTGACCAAAACCAATGAAAAAAATATTATGGACCAAAACCAAATTCGGGTGAAAGTTTAGGGACCAAAAACATATTTAACCCCGACAAATATTAGAAAAGGATAAATAATAGCTCCTATATTGGACCTTTGTAACTTAACATTTGACTTTTAGGTAGCTAAATACATTTTTAGTTAAATAAAAAAAAGTAGAAAATGACTGGTTTAAATCAATTTTTCATCATTAGTAAGTTTTTATCATTTTTGTAATCAACCAATTTTTTTTTTTATCAATTCTCACTTATTCGGAAATCAATCCATTTTTTGTTACACAAAGTAAACACCTAATCAATTCACAGATTTTCTGATCAAAGCTACTAGTTCGGTTCAATTTTTTTATCGATACAATTCCAACAATGAACTGATCAGTGGTGCAATATATAAATATAATCTTAAAATTATAGTAAAACTTTAGAATTTTAGTTAGCAACTAAATTTTGGTACAACTAGCCAAATAGTGTTCCAATTTCATTTTCCAATTAAGAACAGTTTCTGGGCAACGCCATAACTTTAGTTCAAGGGGATGCCCAAAATCTTCAGAGTTTCTTCATATTTAAATGTCACAATATTGCTAACTTTTGTATGGTTTTCATCAAACCAAACCAAACTCACAATGAAAAGAAAATAAAGAATAACAGAACACTTTGAGGCCAGACACAGAAGAAAATAACAAGGAGAAAGAATAGTGCTCAAAATGTTAAATTCTTGATGCACAACTTGGACTTTATATTACACAAGACAACTAACATTATTCTTAACAATCATTTCTTCACTAGAACATAAAGAACAACTCGATTGCTGCGATAATCTGGATGCCACAGTGTTTGATCCACACGGCCAATTGTGAAATCATTCATTGCAGCTTCTAAGAAGTACTCAAGAATGGCATCTGAAATCAGAAAACACTATTCAGAATTATGGTAAGGATTGGAGTCCTAAAAAGAAGAGAAAGAAATGATGTCTTAAACCATTTCGAAGTTCCCCAGCCAAAAATATTGTTGTATTAGGCCCTGAGAGCTGCCCAAGTGTCTCTAGCAGATCCACAACAGCCCTCTCACTGTATACAACGTCAGATCCTAGCACTGAAAGCAAGAAATCAAATAAGTATTGAATCAATAAGCCATCCATATAATTAGTCAGAAACTGAAAAGCATCTTATGGCACTCTTAGTCATTCAATTCTCATTTAGCCCAAAAACACCAAAATGGACATTTTTTTATCCATCACATTAACAAGAGCCTTATAATGCACAGGGTGTAACTTATACCTCTAGCATAAGACAAAATTACAATTCCGTTATGAATCTAATTGAAATGTTTTTATGAGGTTTAAGTTGTAATGACATTATATAATGATACTAATCTCAAACATTGCTATGTTTGCAACAACCATACAGACAAAGAATATTTGACTAAAAAAGAAAGGTAGTATATTACCACCCCAAATCAAATATTCAAAGGGGCATACAAATCAGAGGAACAAAAAATAAAACTAAATACAAATCCATGATTGGAAAGATGATAATCACAGCAATACAAATGACTACAACATGTCACATTATATGTTTTCTGGTTCCCATAGTTGAATTTTTTTATTCCTTGTTACTTTTTAGTCACTAGAAAGGGTTGATGGAGGATCATTACCAAAATCAGGAGTGGGGTCAATGAGTTCTCGGTCAGGATCTTCTCCCCATGTGAGTTCAGTTGCTGTTATGGAACCTCGTAGAGAAACATGTTTCATGTTGGTTTCAATGTTCTTTCTAAGTAACCTCAGCCTATCAGGCAGATCAGTAAGAATGACTTCACCGCCCAAAAGAGCTGCAATGCAACTAGGGAAGAAAAAATAAGAATGGTGCATTGTAGACTCACAGAGAACAAGTTAAAAAATAATTCTTCATCAGTTGATAGACAACATGTTCATAGAAAACAATGCAAAAGCTCAAAGCACTACTCTCCTAGTTTATTAAATCTGGGTAAAAAGGGTTAACAACAACAACAACCAAGGCCTTTTCCCACTGGGTGGAGTCAGCCACATGATCTAACGATAACATAATGTCTCCATGTCTAAAAATATGTCATTTAAATCTAGGTTTCTTTTGATGGTTTGACCTATATAATTTTCTTTAGTTTTCCTCTACCTTATTGAACTATACTTTTATATGATCTACCCTCCTAACTATATCTTCAACGGATCTTCTCCGCATGTGCTCAAAGTCAAAGCCTCAAACCTACCTAAGACGATACTCTAGCATATTTTTTACAATGGGAAAAAAGGTTAAAAGCTAATAAAAAAATTATTGACCAGCTATAGCCATTTAGCAATCCGCACAAACTTATCAACAATAAGACTGAGAACATAGTGATTGTAATTACCCGACCAATCCACAACCAGATCCCAATTCAACAGTCTTCTTGCCCTGAAGAACAAGCATTCCTGAGTCAACAGAATGCTCTAGAAACTTCCCCAACACAACTCCACTGTCCCACATCACTGATCCAGTTACTCCAGGCGTGCCCTTAAATCAAAAGTTCAAAAAGCCATAACTGTGAACTGTATTCAACAATAGGCAATTCGCAGTATCATGGCAGTTTCACCAATAAAGCTTAAAACTAATAACCAGTGATTTCAAAAAAACACATGATAAAGCAACTGCTTAAGCACTAAAGTGGATTATCCACAGGAATAAAACCATTACACCTAAATCATATAAAAAAGGTACAAAATCTTAAATCTCTATCCCTCAATCATCACATACACAACCAGCAGGAGAATGGAAACACAGCAAGTGAGCAACAGATGCCATCAAGGGCAACTGCAAGCTTCTAACTTTAAGCAGCAACAGTCAGTGGCATAGTATTTTATGAAATAGGTCATCATGTTTGGGCTAAAAACAGAAATGGGTCATCAAGCTAGAACACACATCATCATCAAAATCAAAGATTTCACCAATAACCTTTGATTAAAGCAGTGTTCCAAGAGTTCAAAAGCGTTAAAAGAGAAACGGAAGGAGGAGAGAGAGATACCAAGGACGAAGGAGACTGAAGAATTGAGAGAGAGTGGCCGCAAGAGTCAAGGCAGAGTTGCAAGGAAGACTGAGAAACAAAGGCGTTGGGTTTGGAAAGGGTAGGTTGCTGAATACCCCAAAGGAGCATGGTCTCTTCTGCAGCTGATTCTTCCCCGGGAATCACCAACATCACCTCACCACTGTAGGAACCCAACTTGCCCATTGGTGGCGGTGCAAGCTCTTCATCGCCTTCGTCTTGGTTCTCCATCGTCCGCTCCCTCTCAGTCTCTGACTCAATTGGGCTCAAACTTTTCTATTATTAGTGTTTTGTGGCCTTTTTAGGTGCCTTTGCTATTCCCACCCCCTGTTTGCTATTCCACCCCCATTTTAAAAAACACATTTCCCTAACTACCTCGAACCCCTTCCCCCTTCCCCTCTACCACCACCCCGCGGGAGTTATTTTTAGAACTCCTTTTTGCTATTCGCACCCCCATAATATACCCCCTTCTCAAACTACCCCCACCGCCACCCCCACCGCCACCCACCTCCCCCTCCCCCAACGCCCCATTCCTGTTCCCCAACCCCCCTCTCCTTTAATTTTTTTTAAAGATTTGAGCTTCCGTCTCTAAACTCGTCTCCATTTAAAAAGGGGTGTGCATTTGGAGGGACGAGTTTAGAGACGAAAAAATTCCGTCTCTAAACTCAAAGCTTTAAAAAAAATTAAAGGGGAGGGGGGTTGGGGAACAGGAATGGGGTGTTGGGGGAGTGGGGAGGGGGAGGGGGAGGTGGGTGGCAGTGCGGGTGGGGGTGGGGGTAGGGGTAGTTTGGGAAGGAGGTATATTATGGGGGTGCGAATAGTAAAAAGGGGGGGTTCTAAAAGCAACTCCCCACCCCCGCCACCCTCACCCTCACCCTCACCCACGATAACCTCCCTTTCTTCCCTTTTATCCCACTTCCATGTTATTGTAAGTCATTTTTTACCCAAAACAAATCTTTCGAACAACATACATGTTCGTAAGCCTTTTTTTTTAAAAATGGTTTGTCAGTAAGGCAAATAAAATATTGGTTTTCGACATACATGCCTAGAAAATGGCTTCCAACATGGATACACATGTAAAAAATAACTTACAGACACATGTGTCCAAAAGTCAAACTTTTATAAAGCCATTTTTTTCAATGAAATTGGCTTGATCATAAGCCAAACAAAAAAAATTAGTTTCTGACGTATGTGCCCATAAATGGCTTCCAAACATGGACACACATGTTTGGAAACAAAAATTTTGTAAAGAAAAACTTATAGACACATGTGTCTAGTAGCCATTTTTAAAAATTGGCTTTCAGACACACATGTTTGGAAACTATTTCTTTTTTTGTGAAAAAATGGCTTCCAAACAATATGTGAGTGGGAGAAGAGGGAAAAGGGGAGGGGATTACAATGAGTGGGGGTGGGGGCGGGGGTGGTCGTGGGTGGGGGTAGGGGTAGGGGTGATGGTAATGAAAGGGGAAGGGGAAGAGACGAGAGTAGTTAGGGAAAAACCTCTTAAAAAAACATATAGGGGTGGTAATAGAAAAAAAAACCTTTTTAGTTTTTTGATAATTAAAGGTGAGGCATTGATTTTGGCACCCTTTTTGTTTTTAGCACCCACTTCTTTAACTTCATTTTTCAAAAATACCCCCGATCTCTAACCTAAATCCCTCCCACCCCTCTCCACCATCAACCACCCTACACACTGTCAACCACTGCCTCAGATCCATATTCTTTCACCTCCTTGTCACACTTTTTTCTTCACTGCATTTGTTGCTTCCAAAAATTTCGTAAGTCAAATTTGTAACTTGTCTTTCCAAAAATTTATTTTCGAACACATAGTCCTAAAATCAGAATTAATTTGACTTCCAAAAACAAGTTTCCGAATATAAATGCATAGAAAACAAAAAAAAGTGCGGTAAGGAGGTGAAGGAATAAGGGGTGAAGTGGTGATTGACGGTGGAATAGAGATGGCAATGAGTACCCTCTGGGCAGGGTACCATACTGTCCGTTCTCATACCCGCACTTTCAAAAAAAGCTCGTACTCGCGCCCATACTCGTGTGGGCAGCAACTTTAATGCTTGTCCCCGTACCCGCTGGGCACCTATATTCCCATACCTGCGCCCGTTACCCGCAATTTAGTTAAGTGAAAAATTAATAACTCAATAAAAATATTAATTAAAGAAAATTATAACTCAATTGAAAAATTACTCCAAAATCATCTAAACATATTTATTAAATATCAATAACATAACAATTTAATTAAATCGAAACACAATACGTTAATATTCTAAAATACAACACATTATTAATGTTCAAATTTTTTATTAAATATTACAATATACTTCACATCATACTATTTTATAAACTTGGATATCATGTGTTAGCATTCTCCATGATGTGCAAAAAATTATTATTAACACTAATTAGTCATATATTATAAAGTAAAAAACACAAATAAGTAGTTTTAAAAATATTTTTTTAATGTGTAATATTATATATATAAATTTTAAATATATGTATAAATATATTAGATATTTAATAAAATTATTATATATATAATTATATATGACATTATTTATTAAATAATTTAATATATATATATATGAGTGCGAATATGGGGCGGGCTGGGCATTATAGTGTCCGTACCCGCGCTCATATCCGTTTTGCGTGCTTTTACCTTGCCCATTGCGAGTACCCATAGGGCTTGAGCTCAATTGACATCCCTACAGTAGAAGGGTGGCTGATAACGGAGAGGGGTGAGAGAGATTAGATTATAGAGATGTACTTTTAAAAAAAGGAGGAAAGTTGCCAAAAGCAAAAATAGGGGCGAAGCAACTCCATTGAAGCCAAGGCCTTGTGTTACCTAATAACCAAAAATTTTGGCATGATTTTATTTTGTTTTAGAATTTTGAGTATGCTTGCGTGTTATTATTGATGATTTGGCCATTGGTAATGTTTGATTTATATATTGATTATTAGGGGTAAGCGTGGGACGGGTTTGTATGTTCCTTATCCGGCCCTAAACCCGATAAAACCCGACATTATACAGGTTTAATTAAGTCCCGAACTCGTCCACAAACCCTTAATCCTATTTTTTTTTACTTTATTATTAACTTTCAAATATTATTAAGAGAAAAATATCATTATATCACTATTTAATTTTATGTATGAAATGTGTTTTAAAAGTAGATAGAATCTCTGTAATAGAGAAAAGTTAAATTAAAAAATTCCTAGAAAGTGAAAATGATGTTAAGTCTTTAAGTAATTGAAAATTATAAATACTAAATCTTATATATATACATATAAGGAACAGGTTGGGTAACTTGGAGATTAACTTGAACCCGTCCTCAATATGATACCAGGTTATTAAATGAGACCAGATTTAACCCTAATCTTTCATGTGGGACAGGGTCTAACCCGTGTAACATCCTAATATTTCTAAAATAAATAAAATAAAAGGAAGAAATAATAGTATTATTATTATCTTTTATTATGAATAATATTATTTAATTAAAAAGGGGATGGGTGAGTTAGAGTAGGCCCAGCCCAATGAGATGTTTAAATAAGGGAAGTGTTATCTAGTTCACCCTATCCTTCCTTCAAACTCCAGATAACCAAAACCTTAGGGAAGAGAGAAGCGACTCCACAAGGAGAAGGTGCCACATAGTAGATCATCAAGGGAGTTCTGCCATTCGTTTTCGATCGTCATCTCTAAGGTACGGGGGGAAGGGGTGCTACTATATGTGTATGCAGGAGTGCTTGGGTAGTGAGGGCAACCATAAGTCCCTCTAGGATCTCTAATCTTTGAAATTGAAGGATGATTTATATGTTTTCTGTTCGAAATTTTTCTGTGTGATGCATAATGGTATATTTCTTGATGAATTTGAGGGTTGTGAGCGAGACTATCGAAAAGGGATCAAAATAAGATTCGGGGGTGAGAATTCATAATTGAACGATTAAATGTTAAGTTTCCAGTAATCTGTTAAAATAATTGAGGAATTCATTGATTTTAATCGGTAAAAACGAGTCTAAACAAGTTAGGGACTTAAAGATTGGAGTAGGGATTGAAGAAGAGGGTTAAAAAGGGGCAAAAACGCAGGAGCAGTTGCGTATCGGGTTGTTGGTAATCGATTACACCATACTGTAATCGATTACCAGGTGTTTCTGGGCAAAAACGTGAAAACAAGTCTCTGGTAATCGATTACAGCCTTGTTGTAATCGATTACCAGGCCAAGAACTAGAGTAAATGCTTCTGGTAATCGATTACAACCTTCTGGTAATCGATTACAGCCTTCTGGTAATCGATTACCAGGCTAAAAACTGGAATAGATGCTTTTGGTAATGGATTACAGCCTTCTAGTAATGGATTACCAGGCCACTTGATGCTTCTGGTAATGGATTACCAGGCCACCTGATGTTTCTGATAATTGATTACAGCCTTCTGGTAATCAATTACCAGGTCCAAAATTGAGATGTGAGTGTTGTTTTGATGTAATGTGGTGATCATTTACTTATATGATGGATGTTTATCTAATATAAGAATTGTTTTGTGGGATTGGTGAGATTAAATTGGATGTATAGAGTGTATTAACTGTGGCATGAAGTATTGTGGTGTGATTATCCTATATTGATGTTCTATGTGTATTTTATCCATGATGTGATGTGGAATGAATTGAGTAGATGATGTTGTATGAGAAATGTATAAATGATGATTGATGCATTGGGCATGAGCATATGAGGTGTGAATGTATGAGGTGATGTGATGCATTGAGCATGAGTATATGAGGTGTGATACATGAGATGCATGCCCTAGAAAGGGTGGTCACCATGATGGGGGACACACGATGCACGGGCCCATCGAGGGGGTGCTTTATTATGAGACTCACCGGCCCATAAGAGGTGAATGGGTACCGGTGGGAGGGAGCGAGTGTCTTTGCACGGGCCCATAGAGGGGGTGCAACCTACCGTGTGGTGTTAACGGTAGGGCCATCATTGGTAACAACTAAGGGAATTAATGAGGTGCGCCCATTGTGCGGAGTTCCAAATCATGACTCTTAGGAGAGGTGTTGTACATGTGCATGGAGTGAGCCTACACATTAATGATGATTGTTGAGAAGTGTGAATTTATATTATGATAGTGTGAGTTTATAAGTGTATGAACCTGATGTGTGAAATGAATAGTATATGAATTGAGATGAATGATGATATGTATGGTGATGGGTGGGAATGAGGGTAGCCTTCTGTATTGTATGTATATGTTTGTATTCCATTCCTCACTGTACTCTTTCTGTGGTTTTCTAGGGTGATAAAGAGGGCACTCAGTGTGCTGAATTTTGAAGGGACAAGGTCTCGCTCTGATATGTGTGACATTGGGGCTTAGTGTCTAGGAGCTTTATTCCTTTTATTTGATATGTAGAGATTTAGAAAGATTATTTTTAAGGGTCTTACATGGCCAAGATATGTTTTTATTATGTTGATAATTTAGCTTTTGAAAACCTTGATTTTACGTTTTTATGGAAACAACATTGGATGGAAATCATAAAATGAGAATTCGGTCTATCATAAAATCTTGAGTATATCTGTGTCTCATAAATTATGTGCAAGAGAAACAAGGATGGAAATCTCATGCTATTGTTTCAATGCATCCAATCACTCTCCTAATGTCCCATTTGTCAGTATCTAGAAGATTTTTTTTCGTCGAAATATCATTGGTAATAAAATGTCCAACGACACTTATATAACTTGTAGGATGCTAAATAAAGAATATTAGCACAACAGATTAAAATAAAGAAATAAAACACACATACTCATAAATCTGAACTATTTAGTTATCATAAAACACAACTATTATAAAACAATTTGAAAGAGACTTGGACATTTCTTCTTCTTTTTATTCCTTCCGGAGCAGTACGTGTAACATCCCAAAATTTGAGGCCTAGAAACCATAGTGGGAGCTTTAGGCCGTGGTTCCAGCCAAGTAACAGAGAGTTGGAAGTGGTATGAGATGTTGGAGATTTGAATGTGAATTTAGATAGGAATTTGGTAAATGAACTAAGAGGATTATAACGATTTAAGAATGAGGAAAGGATATTAGAGGAAGAATAACTAAGTTGGAAAGGTATGATATTATATGAGAATTAGGAAATCGATTCAGAGTTATGAGTTTTAAAGGAACCGGGGTAGAAGACGATTTTATGTAAAGGAACAAGGGAATAGAGGAGCATAGTCTCATGGACACTTAGAACCCTTAATGTTAGCCTACTTGGAGTCAATTGATGAGTTATAACATGACTCATGTAAAGTTTGCCCTATTAGGCTTCAACCAAGGTTATTGCTTGATTTTGGGTCTTAAGCCTAATGACCTTGGTGCATTAATTTGATAATATCTATAGTTTTGGGTATCCAATTGAGGTGATTCCACTTGTATTAGAAAGCTAAGATCCGGGGTTTCAGTTTGATATGCTATACAATAGTATTCCGATCTATTTTGCACCTCCAAACAGGCGTATTCTCGCTCAAGCGAGAATATTGTCGCCTGAGTGAGAATATCAGCAAAAACATGAGGAATATTTCTGATTTTCTCGCCCAAACAAGAATACTCTCGCTTGAGCGAGAATGTGCGACCAGAAAGCATTGTAAAGGCTCGCTCAAGCAAGGATTGCGAAATCCTCACTTGAGCGAGAGAACACAAATCCAACTTTATAAAAATGTATTTTTAGGGCTTTCTTCTCATTTTCTCCCTGTTATTCTGCATTTTAGAGAGAGGGAGAGAATCTTAGAGAGAGAAAGTGAGAAGGAGAAGGAGCACAACAAGATTGAAGGTTCCCCCACCATTCCAAGGCTTGGATTCACCTTCTCCCCTTCCCTCCCCTCCTTTTGAGCTTCATTAGAGGTGAGTAAAGCTCACACACTTCCACTTCCTCATGTGTATGTTTCTCTTATGACCCCTACACAGAGATAAGTGATAAGAACCCGACGGCTGGGTTATGCCGTTCATATGCATTCATGTTAAGTTTATGTGCATGACAGTCTATTTGAGTATTGAATTGCCTTGATTATCATGTTGTATTTATCTGCTAATTCCATTGAGTTAAGATACGAATTAAATGACTAGAATAGTTATGTATGTTCTATTGAACTGTGTTGAGTGTCGCATTTCATATGTCTATTTTCCCCCCACACTGCTTGCTGCATGCTTTGCTCACTGAGACCGTAGTCTCACCCAATGTTGCAGGGATATATTTTAGTTATGCAGGACGTTCCAGCTTTATGTTCAGATGGAAGTGGAGCTCTTGGAGTGGATCCATCCACTCCCAGTGGTCAGAGAGAGATTCTTCGTGGAGGATTAAATGTAATTGATAGTTTGATGATGTATTAATGTAGACACTTTAGATTGGCCATGGAGGCTTAGTTGTAGTTGATAGTGTATTGTGTTGTTATCAATTGTATTAGTGGACTTTTCTGGATTTCAGGTTAAGTTGGAAATTTGGGAAATACCCAGTTTTAGGGGAAATTTTGCCGGATTTCCGGTAGGATTTTTATGAACCATAACACCCCAAGGGGAAGTTTCGTTCCTTAGGTTTTGGATTAATGTTTTGTATTGAAAGCAATGATATATGAATTTTGTGGAAGCTTAAGCAAGCGTTTGATTGCCTAAGCAATGGTGTTTCCAACGCACATTATTCTTGAATTAAGAAATTAGGACGTTACAGTACGAGTCCAACACCAGCTCAAAGAAAAAATATCAATGGCATTAGCTGATCTGAGTAAATTGGTGCTACAAAATCGAGTTACAGTAATAGATGTGTATAAAAGCAACATATCTTGGGTAAAACAGTGTTGCTAAAATGCTAGGGGCAACTCTATCAAACTGTTAAATAATAGAACAATGGTGAAATAAAGAGAAAAGAAAATAACAGAAACTCAAGAAAGAGGAAGGGGTAGAGGTTATGAAGATGGTGGATGAAAAGGAGAAGGGAAAAGTGATCGAAAAATGTGACTATAAACATAAAAAAGAAAAGAAAAGAGAAAAAAAAACTCTCACCATGGAGAGAGAAAGACCCACCTAAAATGGGTAGGAGATCTCCCATGGGAGAGAAGCACTCCTATAGAGGGAGAGTAGCTTTCCCATAGAAGGAGAGAGGCCCCAAAGACGCACTGCTGCGACGCAACTGGGGCAGTCTTTCTATTAGGATTTTCGATGCACGGCTAGATGTTTGGTATGGCATCTAGAAGTTTTAAATGCTAACCTTCTTTTTCTCCTTTCTCTTTTCATTTTTAAAGTCTTAAATGCTAATAAATATTAATTTATAATTTTAAAATTTATTAAAATTGAAAAACTTATCTTATTATTTTTTATTATAATCCTTATTTTTAATATAAATCCTTATAGTTATTGATATAGTTTTATTATATTTAACTATAATTTATTATTAAATAATAATATAAGTTAAATTTCAATTATAAAATATAATTTATTATTAAATAATTATTCAAAATTTATTTAATTCTTACTTTATAATTTTAAAAATATTAAATTGTTATAAATTTAATTTTAATTATATAAAAATATACCATTACTCTTATATTATTTGAATTAATTTAATAGTTTGAATAAAAAGCTCTTTTACAAAATAATCTATCAGACTATCACCCTCCCAGAGTAGATATTGGCACGTAGGTTGATTCATCAGAAGTTTCCAAGTTTGCAACGGCGGTCAAAGTCAAGACAGTTCGGCTGTAAAGGCTACAACCAGCCAGGTCCAACATCCACATTTTAACTTTATTGCACAACGCTAGTCATACTCGTTTATTTAATGTGTGTTTATTTTACTACAAAATCACCATTTAAATGTAAATTTAAATAAACGTTATTGAGTATTTTCTTTATTTAATTTTATTTGTTGATTAAAGTTTCTGTACAAAGATTAAAAATACAATAATTATGTCTTTTTAATCTTTTTTTAAATGTCATTTCTCTCTCCCATTTATGTATTTAATATATATTTTTTTAATGAAATATTTTTTTTTCAAATATGTTTTTACTTATTACCATTTTTTTTGAAACGTAAAAAATACATTTATCAATACTTTAAATTTGTAGAACATTTATGATATAATTTTATAATAAATATTTAAAATAAAAAAAATTAGATTAAAAAGAGGTAAAATTAAAAAATATTATTTATTATTATCTTAATATCTAAAAATAATAATTATTTAAAAATAAATTTGAGATATATAGCATTGACTATAATAAACCAAACAAATAGAAAAGTTGGAATATCACAACGCAATCAATACATAAAAAAGCACACATAAATTTCCAACCTAACAAAACTGACTTCGGCTGGCACAATCATTGACCATTGAATCTAGATAAAGGCATTGTTCTCCCTTTTCATTTTTAACACAACCAGTGCCTCAAATTGCTGGATTCATTTCTCACCCTAATAACCCATGTGCTATAATTGTCACTAACGTAAATTTTGGTAGACAAATTAAAATGGGACAACATAATGTATGAGTTTTCTTCTATATTTAATATATATTGAAGTAATGTTTGATCCAATTCTTTTTGAACTTGAGTCAAATTGAAACAAAACTATGTAAAAATACCTTATTTTTTATAAAGAAAAATTTTAGAATAATTAGTAGCTTACTTAAAAGCTACTTGTTACCAGCTTTTTGTTTAAAATATCTTTTAAGTAAAAGTAGATTTTAAGTTAAATCGATCTCAAACTACCAATTTATTCAATAAATTCAACTTACATTTAAAGCTCTTAATTAGTTTCTTATTATCAGTTCGGTTATTGGAAACTCTCAAAATCCATTACATGAAATTGATTTTAAATTACTTCCACGTAAATTATGCATCATTCATTTTCTCCAATTAATTCTATTCATTTTTTTCAATTGATTTTATAAATCTATCAAAATCAATTATACCCAAATGAACTCTTAGCTTCAAATTTAAAGTAACTTAAAAAAGATAAAGGTTATTTGTACAACATATTGTATGAACAACCAAGTGAGAGATAGAGAGAAAGAAGAGAAGTATAAGATGTGATAGATGATATGATGAAGAGAGATAAAAAAAAAAGTGTGTTGTATAGATTGTTGTATTAATAATATTACACCTTAAAAAAATGTTGCCTATCTAAAAATACAACATAAGGATTAAGAAGATGTAAAATAAAAGTGATATTTATATTGGTTCTACAAAAATAGAATATTTCATTTCATTGTGTTTACATGTCAAAGGCTACCTCTCATATGCAATCCTTTTTATTAGTAACTATAATGTCACATATCATCAACATCTAAACTAGTGTCCCTTTTAAGAAGGGGAACATCATCATAGTTGTGGACAACTTTCTTCTCTCTATAAGCAAATGGTTCTCCACAACGGAGCAATATTTGTAGGACCTCCTTCATGGAAGGCCTACTAGCAGGCAGTGTTGCAGTACACATGACCCCAAGTTTGAAAACCATGCACATTTCATCCAAGTAACTACCTTCCATGACATCTTTGTCTAGCAATTCTTCTACATTGCTTCCTAACAGAACGTGACGCCATGCCCACTCTGCTAAAGATGAGTGTTGGTCTCCATAATTTGCTTCTTTACCGGTTGTCAATTCCAATAGGACAACCCCAAAGCTAAACACATCAATCTTTTCAGTGATTCTTGTTGTTTGAATATATTCTGCAATTCAAAGTATGAAAAAACTAATTTGAGAATAAACTCATGCCAATGGAAAAATAGACACATAATTTTTTTAGAATGTGTTTGGTAAAACTAGCTGAAAAGTAGATGAAAGTTGAAAAGCTAGCTGATTTGATTGAAGACGTTTGGTAAAACTAGATGAAAATGGTAAAATGACATACAAGAACATCATTAATAATTAAATAATGATGAATGCAGGTGGTTGAGGGTTAAACTTGTATTAAATTTTCAGCTAGTAGCTGAAAATTGGAGTTTTTTTAAAAAAAGCTACCTCAAGTAACTTTTCTTTTGAAAAGTTAATAGCTATCCAAAAAAGCTATTTCACAAAAACACAATTGGTTTCAGCTACTAAATTTCAGCTTTCTACTAGCTGAAATAGTTTACCAAACACACTCTTTGTATAAATAAGTATAAGAGACAATGCTATTCAAGCCGGAAACATCCACATCATGTTAGAGCTAACTCTTCCAACAGGAAAAATTTCCATATGTATCATTTAAATAAACCACTCATTGGTAGACACATAATTAACTAAGCAAAAACAGTATAATTTGTTAGTAAAGAAACTAAAAGATTGACATGTAATTTACCTGGAGCAATATAGCCAAATGAGCCAATCACAGCTGACATAGTGTTAACTTCCCCTGGTTTGATTAACATCTTAGCAAGTCCAAAATCAGCAACTTTAGCATTGAATTGAGAATCCAAAAGTATGTTACTTGTTTTCACATCTCGATGAACAATTGGTGGTGAACAATCATGGTGCATGTAGCACAAACCTTGTGCAGCCCCAATGGCAATTTTCAACCTCTTTGGCCAATCAAGGACCACATGCTGAACTGAACTTGACATAGCTGATGACTTATTCTTCATGTGCAGCCAATTATCTAGGCTATGGTTTTCCAAATACTCATAGACAAGAAGCATAGAATCATCATTAGAGATACAACACAACAACCTCACAATGTTGTTATGCCTAATATTGCTCAATATTTTAACTTCAGCACGAAATGAATTCTCTAGCTTTTGGTCTAACTTTCTGTTATTCCAAATCTTTTTCACAGCAACATAGCCTAAACCATCAACATCAACACGGTATACTGTACCATATCCACCACTTCCAATGATATTTTGTTCTGTCATTGATGAGACAATGCTTGATTCTGTGAAACTCAGCCTCTGAAAGGAAATGAGCTTCCATGAGTTATCCAATCCTTGTTTTCTTTTTCTGTGAAGTCTGATCAACAAGAGTGATGTAATAAAGGCCAATAAGAAGGCTGCTGCCACTAAACTTATAACCAAACCAATAGACCATGTTGAGCCCTTACTTGTTCTTTGAGGGCCAGAATTGCATAAGGTAAGGTTCATTATTGGGGTATCAGCACAGAGGCCAGAATTGCCTAAAAAGCTGCTAGCATAAACAGAATTTTCAAATTCACTTGGAATCTTCCCTGTCAATTGATTAGAGGATAGATTGAGATTGGTGAGCCTAGGAAGTTGAGAAGGGATTTTTCCAGAGAATTCATTTTCTGAAAGGTCAAGTACATTAAGGACAGGTAACAACCCAATTTCATCTGGGATTTGTCCAGAGAGTTGGTTTTGGCTCAAATTTAGAGTTACTAGTGAATTCCATGATATTATATCTGATGGAAGTGGACCAGTGAGCTGGTTTTGATCAAGCTTCAGAGTTGTTAACTTTGGAAGAGCTGTTAACTCTTGTGGAATACTTCCATTGAAGTTATTCTTGCCAGCATCAAACACAACCACATTAGTCCATGAAGATACCCCAGCTGGAATTCTACCAGAAAACTGATTGTCACCAATCTCAAACCGTGAAACATTCCAAGATAAACTTTCAGGAAGCACACCAGTGAACTTATTATGGCTTACCATGAAAATTGACAAATTGAAAGATGTCCAAAGACCACTAGGAATAGTACCAGAAAACTCATTATTGGAAATTTTCAGTTCCAATAAGCTATTACAATTTCCTAGTGATTCTGGCAACTCACCACTTAGATTGTTCTCATAAACTGTCAAATTAAGTAACTCACCATAATAGCATAAATTCTCTGGTAATTTTCCAGTAAGACTATTAGATGAAATGTGAAAAGTTTGAAGCTTTGAGTAGCGACCAAAATCAGGAGGAAGAGTACCTGATAACTTGTTGAAAAATACACGAAAATCAGTGAGAGCTGGAAGATGGCCTAAGCTTTCAGGTATCACCCCTGATAACCTATTGAGAGACAAACTCAACCATGTTAACTTTTGGAGCTTTCCAAAATCTTCTGGTATTTTTCCTATAAGATTGTTCTCTGCAAGATCAAGGGCAGTCAAATTCAATGCTTCAATCACACCAGGTATCTCCCCAGAAAGACTGTTTTTGTAAAGATACAATATGCTAAGATTCTTCAGCATGAACAAACCACTGGGAATTCCTCCAGTTAAACTATTGTTTGACAAGTCCAACTTCTCCAAAGCCACCATATCTCCAATGTTTTCAGGGATTTCCCCAACCAAGTTGCAGCCATACACATAAAAGACCTTTAATTTGTTCAACTGGGTCAAATTCCTTGGCAATTTCCAAGAAGGGAACAAGTTGTTAGAAGACAAATCCAAGTACTCAAGATTGGACAAGTTACCAATCTCAGCAGGAACAGAACCATTGAATAAGCAATATTGAAGTTTGAGTTGCCTCAATTCCTTTAACTTCCCAATACTAACAGGAATATCACCATAGAAATTGGTGGAACCAAGGTTGAGATATTGCAAATTAGCACCCAAATGGTCAATATCATCAGGAATTTTGCCATCAAAGTTGTTCAAGGAGAGGTCTAGGTACTCCAGCTTGGAACAGTTATAGAGAGGTGTTGGAAAATCACCAGGGATGAAGTTGGTGCTGAAGTCAACATGTGTGAGGTTTTTGAGATCACAGATGAAGGGTGGTATTGTTTGGGTTATGTTGACATTGGAGAGAGTGAGTCCAGTGATAGAGCCAGTGGTGCAGGTGATCTCAGGCCAAGAACAGTGAGAGGAACTTGATGGAGTCCAGTGAGCAAGAAAAGATGGGTTTTGCAGGTATTGCTTTATATTCATTAGGACTCTATGTTCCTGATCATACAACTGAGACTGAGAATTTGCAAGGCACAAAAAGAGGAACATAGTCAGAACAAAATGGAATAGGAATTTCACACATGATGAGGTTGGTGTTGTCATCTAGGTGTCTCAGATTTTCTGGTGTTACAGTGTGTGTATGTTAAGGAGTTCATGTGCAAAATTCAAAGATAGGAGGAGGAGGAGGAAGAAGATATCTGGTTGGATAATGTTCAATGAATAGACACAGACACAGAGAAGGTTGAAAATTGTTGGCTTGCTTTGAAACTTCGGCACTCTTTTGATATTAGAATATATATATTAGATTAAATCATATTAGCTTTTCTACAAATGTTTGTTACTTTCTTCAACTTAAATTTGGTTTTACTATTTCAATTGTTTATAAGGACAGACATTAATTCCATAATAAATATTATAATTCATTAATCTTTAGTGTCCTAAAACTTTCCTCTATATAAATATTGTATAGCATAAGTGGATGGTCAAAGTAAACCAAGCACATCTTTTGGTGGGGACTTCGATAAGGTTCATGATGTGTCAGGTGTGAAACACGAGCCAATCAAAATAAAAATTTCTAAATTCAATAAAGTTAAGGGTAAGTCTAAGGTGCACAAGTTTTAAATTTGTGCACCTATACACAAGTAAAGTAACCTGAGATAATAGGTTTAGGAGGTTACAATTTTTTGTGTGTTTAAAATATTTTGAAATTATAAAAATGATCCATAAGTATGGACAATTGTTAAATGACCCTATTAATGATTTCTCTCTCTATAAAGTTTTTTAACAAAAATGGGAACCCAATAATACTTTAGTAAAATCGAAATATAATGTGAAACTGTCATAACACATTACATTTATATTTTTATTATTTTTTTTATATTTTTATAATTTATCTAATATTTATTTTAAACCCAATTTCTAATAAGATATATTATTTTTCATTTTTATATATTTAAAAAAAATAAAAAATCATCATTTAGTTTGGTGTACCCAAGGAGATTGCCGATCCAACCTTTATAATGAGAAGCAACAAAAATCAATCAAATTCTTATATTTTTATTAAATTAAATTAACAAATAAAAAATAATGATAAAAAATTAAAAAAGAAAAAAGAATCAGCATTGTCATTATCTTCCTTACAAGTTAGGACCTGCACCCAATCAATTGGTTTATTGCCTCCATGACTACAACTTAAAATTGGTTCAATCAAATAGAAATGAAACTTTTAGAAACCCACCCAAATAAAAGTGAAATAGAAATATGAATGAATAACAAAAAGGAAGAGACAAACAAAGAAACAGGGAACTTCTTTTCTAATTTCTAGCAAAATACGCCATGAACAAAGGGGTCTAACAAGAAAAGAGAATAGAGAAAGAGGAGTGGTGATGCTTGGTGAGATTGAAAGCGTTGCTGGCAGTTTTGTGTGGCGGCGCTTTGGGCATATGGCAGTGAGGTTGGAATGCTCAACGGTTGCCAACAAGTTAGATGGCACAACGGTGGAGGATTTGTGGTTCAATATGACAGTGACGGGGTTCCAACGACTTATGACAAGAAGCCTCTTGCAATGATGATTCACGACTTGAAGATTGTAGTAGCAAAGCTCACATGATATAGCAATGGGGAGGTGTTGTTTCCGACAACGGCAAGTCCAAACGAACAAAACAAGGGTGCAAAACAGTAGCGGAGAAACTCAGCAAGGTGCGGTGCCGTTGAAGATGACTGACCATGAACTGAATGCACCATATCACGATTTAGCTTTGTCAAGTAAATAATTTGTTGTCATGGCCAAAACTACAAATTTCAGATTTAATCTGGCTTCAACCTACAACCGTCTAGCTAAATTAAATCTCCACCTTTAAATAAAATAAAAATATATCTTATGGCTGTCATTCACTTGTGTACACATACCCAAGTTTTTAGCTGGGGTACCTTAGACAGACCCTAAAGTTAAACATACATAATTCAGTGCTCCCATGTTTTTACACGGAGCACTATAGCGGTTTTGTCTTATTCTTTTTTTTCGTGCCTATTTTTTTTTGTCCCCTTTTATCTTTTTAAATAGCTTTTATTTTTCTTGACAAAAAAAAATTAGTTTTATTTTTTATTTTATTATTATATTTATTTTTTATTTATTTATCTAATTAAATAAAAATATAGATCAAGAAATACAATAAATGATTACATAAAATTTGTGTTAGTTAACACGAAGTTAATTATGTGTCCAGAAATGGTGAACATATAAAAAAATGAGGTTAATGGTATATCCTTTTGTGGTTAACAGAATAGGATTTTTGGTTAATAGATGTTGTGAGGTTAATTGCAACTCCTGTTAACACGAGGTTAATTATGTGGTCAGAAACGGTGAACATATTTAGAAATAAGGTTAATGGTGTATATATTAACGGTTAACAGAGTGAGATTTTTGGTTAATTGAATTTGTGAGGTTAATTGCAACTCTTGTTGACACAGGGTTAATTCTGTGTCCAGAAACGTTGAACATATTTTAAATGAGGTTAATGGTGTATACGTTGATGGTTAACAGAGTGAGATTTTTGGTTAATTGATTTTGTGTGGTTAATTGTGTGCACAGAAACGGTGAATGAAATAGTATATTTGGTTAATATCATCAAAATAGAATAATGATGATAAAAAACTTATTTTAACCCTTCAAAAAACACATATTTATTATATTTCTTGATCTATTTTATTATTTATCAAAATAAATAAATATATTAATAAATTAAAAAAATATAAAAACTATTTAAAAAATGAAAAACAAAAAAACAAAAAAAATAGGAGAAGAAAAAAAATAAAAAAGATCAACAGTGCTCCCACGGTGTACAAATGTGGGAGCACTGTGCTTATGTATGGATATCGGTGTTGTTCTAAATTTAAAGGGTTTCGTGAAGTGAAACAAAATAGTATTCTCTCTCGTTCTATTTATAAGATAAAGTACATAAATCTAGAAACATTTATTGTTTTTTTTCATGTTTGCCCTTGTTGACCATTAAAAGTTTCAAGGTGACACAATTATCATGGTAGTGACATTTAATTTTAAATAGGGGTAAACTTGTAATCTTATAGACTAATTTCTTGAAAATCAAACGCATTGATTACTTTTCTTAATATGTGTGTTTTTGTCTGAATTGTCTTATAAATAGGACCGGAGGGAGTATCTTGCATCTAATAGGTTACATGTAAACTGGTTGATTCAAGTGGTATATGTTTATTTTTCCTTAAGTAAGGTCTCGGGTTCGAGTCATATAGATGAAAAAATCCTCGTCGGGAGAATTAACTCCACCATGATGTGGATGATGTTCCCGACTCGAACAAAATTGTCTCCCATAAAGGATACTCTGATTAAACAAAAAAAAATCTAATAGATTACATATTTGAATTCTCACTATTTTTTAGAGTAAAATAAATATAAATATTTCTGTAAATATTTTTTGAGTGGGAAGGCTTTTTCTATTTTGAAATGAGGCATAATCTCCTCCCACTAAATTTTATATTACCCAAAAAAAATCAAAATTTCTGTTGACATCACTGATAATTTCGTAGACTAGCTTCTTAAACAACAAACAATAGTAACAGAAACTCAGAAAGTATTCTTATAATAATTTGATATAAATTCCTTTTTTTATGTTATCTTTACACCTTGCTTATAAAATTTTGTTAAGTTTCCAATATTATTTCCATTACTCAAACCAGTTTAGTTAGGCTTCCGCAACCGCACGCACAAAAGTCAAAACTTTGAACCAAATCCACGGGTAGCAGAATATGTCACATCATCTAGATGATGATTATTTTTACAACGAAAATGATGTCTGTCTGTATACCTCTCGCGTGTCTATCCCAATCAGAAAAAAAGAAAAAGAAAAGAAATAAGTGATACCAACCATGATGTATATTCTAAGTAGGGATTTATCCTGTAACATGTTTGGTTTCAACTTTAAAAAAGAAATAAGGAAGAGAAATAGAAAAGAGAAATAAAAAAGAGAGAATTAATAGAGAAATTAAGTAGAATTAGAGGTTATTTGGTATTAAAGAAATAGAAGAGATATAAAAGAGATATTAATTTTGATAGTTGTTTGGTTATGGAGTAATAAGAGAGCTTTGTAAAAAATTAAAAAGACAGAATTACCCTTCAAAATTTTCCAAAACCTTATACATACACACAAGGATAAAAGTATAAATTTATAAACCTACCCCCATCTCTCTCCTTATTCCCTCCATCCATGAGAAGTAAAAAAAAATTTGTGGGACCTACTCAAATCTCTTCTCAAACTCTCTCTCTAGTCCTCAACTAAACAAGGTGGTTATCCTATCTCCCTCTAATCTCTCTCCCCACCATTTCTCTCCACCCTAACTCTTTCCAACCAAACAAAGGGTAACATTCAGGCACGATCATTCATGTGATTTGATTCCTCAGAAATAAAAATATCTTTTTTCAGTTTTTATTTATAAAAATTTACAGTAAATCCATAATTAAATTGTATAATAAAGATTAAATTAATGTAATTTTATCTTCTAATTTTTTGAAGAGACAAATCCACCAATTTTAAATTATAAAAACTAAAATTAAATCTTAACTTGTTTTAAGAGTTAAAAACATATGTAATTTTATAATTTTTTAACGATGTTTATGAATCATTAATGTAATAATATAAATAAGTTTTTGTATAAACGTTTAAATATATTTTATTTTTATTATGTATTATATGTTAATATTATTTTTTTAAAAATCATATTATCCCGTGAGAAGAAAATGAAATATAATTGATGTATATATAAAATTTATTTATATATAGTCAGTATATAAATACTAATTTTTGTAATTTATTATTATCATAATAATGTGATATCAGATTACTCATTTGTCCACGGTTCTGTAACCTCATTCTTAGTTTATTTTACAAAATAACAAATTTAAGATGTAGAATTAAAATTTATAAAGTTTTAATAGTTGAATTTACTCATGGTACAGTTGATTGTGAAACTAGATGAGATCTAAATTTTACGATATTCTAGATATTAAAAAAATAGAGTTTATTATAATTATTGGTCTCTCTTTGGCATCTAGAATGCGTGACGAAAGTTTTAACTTCTAGACGAGCGTATGAGTGGGTGACGAAATTGAAATATCATTGATAAATAATGTATAACGGCACTTACAATCATGGGTAAGATATTAAATCAAGAGTATTATCGCACTGTACAATAAATTAAAATAATAAAATACAAACCTATATTCATGAACTTAAATTATTTAGTCATCTAAAACACAACTGTTATAAAATAATCTAAAAGAGATTTGGACATTTTTTCTTCTTTTTTATTTCTTCCAAAATAATACAAGTCTAATACCAATCTAAAGCAAAAACATCCAATGCATCAACAGTAACTAAACTGAGTAAATCGGTGCTACAAAATCGAGTTACAGTAATAGATGTGTATGAAAACAACATATCATGGGTAAAACAGTGCTACCAAACATGCTAGTGGCAACTCTATCATTTTGTTAAACAGTAGAGCAGTTGTGAAATAAAGGGAAAAAAAACTAGAAGCTCAAGAAAGAGGAAGAGATAGAGGTTATGAAGGTGGTGGATAAAAAATGAGAATAAAAAAAAACAGGAAAATGTGGAGAAAGATGTGGCTATAAACATAAAGAGGAAAAAAAAAGAGAAAAGAGAAAAGAACTATCACCATAGAGAGAGTTAAAAAGGTAAAACCCACCTAAAATGGGTAGAAGATTTCCCATAAAGGGATAGGAGCTCCAAAGAGGCACCGTTGCGGCTGTGTATTTTTGGGTGACGAAAGCTTCAAGCAGTAGAAAAAGAATGGACAAAAAAAAGAGGGGTAAGTCTAAGATACAATGAGTAGAGAGTTTGGACAATACTTTTTTCTTTTACAATTAGTTTCTCCAAAATTAAGCTAATTTATGTTTTATTATGCTTTGTCGGATTGTGCGGTATCACTCCAGTCTTAAATATAAGCAATTCAAAATTTAATTTTGTTGGCCTCAAATATAAATAGGCTTAAATATCATCTTGGTCCCAACATTTTTTCGTATTTTTTGTTTTAATCCCTCCCAACTTTTTTTTTAAATTTAGTCCCCACTTTTTCAAATATATGTTATTTTAGTCCCTGACACTTTTGGTTTTAGTCATTGCCAACTTTTCGTGTTTTTTGTTTTAGTCCCTGCCAACTTATTTTTTAAATTTAGTCTCCCTTTTTTCAAATGTATGTTATTTTAGTCCCTGACACTTTTGGTTTTAGTCCCTACAAACTTTTCGTGTTTTTTGTTTTAGTCTCTGCCAACTTTTCGTGATTTTGGTTTCGGTCTCTGTCAACTCTTTTTTTTTAAAATTTATTCCCCACTTTTTCAAACGTATATTATTTTAGTCTCTGTCGTTAAAATGGTTAACATAATTGATGGTGTGACAAACGTTTAGTCCTGCTCCGATAGTATTGAACCCAGATAGTATCCTGCTCGGATGTTGTTAGCTCAGATTGTATCATGCTCGGTATTGAGCTCAGATGGTATCCTATTCGGGTGGTATCCTGCTCGAATGACACTCAGAATGATCCGACCAAGGTGAAGAGGTAGGCCAGATCATTCTAAGTTCCATCCGAGCAAGCTACAATCTGAGCTCAATGCCATCCAAGAAGGATATCATCTAGGAATGATACCATCCGAACAGGAAAAACGGGGGTTAATGTCAACGCTAATAAGAGAGAAGGATACCATCTGAGCAGGACTAAACATTTGCCACATTATCAATATCGTTAACCCTTTTAACGGCAGGGACTAAAATAACATACGTTTTAAAAAAGTAGGGACTAAATTTTTAAAAAAATGTTGACAAGGACTGGAACAAAAAACACGAAAAAATGTAGGGACCAAAATAATATTTAAGCCATATAAATAAAATCTAACTACCTTTACGCTATTAAATGCTAGTATCTCCACAATACGCTTATTTAATTGGACTTAATAACTTTACATTGTCAGTGTAATAAATTTTACACAGTCATCCAATGATGTGTTGACACATCATTTAATGAGTTTAATGACACACGAGGTGTCATATATGACAATATTATTTGATGACAATGTAAAACTTCTTTACACCGATAGTGTATAATTTAAACTCTATTTAATTTACATTTCCTTTATAATGATCCACTTTACAATAAATATTATTCTCTCCATTTTTTTATCTTTCATTTAAAGTTTTTGTATAAGGAATGCAACATCTATCTTTTTAGTCTTTTTTTAATATGTCCTTTCTCTTTATAAATATGTCATTTCTCTTTCAATCATTAATACATTTAGGGCTCGTTTGGGGCACATTGTAGGATATGATAGAATAGGATAGGAGAGTTGGATAGTGACATAATAGGATAAGAGCATAGTATGCTCTTTTCTTATCCTATGTTTGATGTACACCAAGATAAGAAGACAAATATGATTATTTTATCCTATCCTACGTTTGAGATGGACAAATTATGGTAGGATAGGATATAAAGAATATTAAAATGATAAAATTACCCTTATTACAAATTTAAATTATTTTTTTACTTTTCAGCAAGCACACATAAATAAAAATTTATTTTTATTAAAAAATATTTAAATTTATTTTACAAAAAATAAAATTGTTAAAAATATTAAAATTAATATCAAAATTATCACAAAAATATCGTTATTATAGAGAGAGGAGGAGAGAGAGAGGAGAGAGAGGAAAGAGAGGGAGGGAGGAGAAAGAAAGAGGGGGAGAGAGGAGAGGAGAGAGAGGGGAGCAAGAGAGAGAGGAGAGAGATGGGGAGGAGAGAGAAAGAGGAAAGAGAGAGAGAGGAGAGAGGGAACAGAGAGGAAAGAGATAGGAGAGAGGGAGGAGAGAGAAGAGAGAGGAAAGAGATAGGAGAGAGAAAGAGGGGGGGAGATAGAGGGAAGAGAAAGGAAAGAGATGGGAGAGAGGAGAGAGAGAAAGAGGGGGAGAGAGGAGAGAGAGAAAGAGGGGGAGAGAGGAGAGAGAGGGAGGAGAGAGTGAGAGAGTAAAGAGAGGAGAGAGAGGAGAGAGAGGGGGGAGAGAGGAGAGAGAAAGAGAGGATAAATGAGGAAGAAAATTTTTTTATATTATCTTATCACTCCCTAGCCCAGCTCCCTCCTCAGGATAAGAATTACACTAGAAGGAAATGATATGATAAGCAACAGGATAAAGTTATCATATTATATTGGTGCAACAAACACATGATAAGTGATAGGATAAGATAAAATTATCATATCATGTCTCTTATCCTATGCACCAAACGGGCCCTTAATAACTCTCTTTTAAATGAAACAATAGCACTTATCTCCAATTTATTTTTATCTCTCTCTTACTAAAATATCCAGTATCCAGAGAGGAATGGAACCCGTTAATAACACTCCGCAAGCAAACATTACTTACTCAAGATGTTATACAGTAAATAGCACACCAAAAAGGGCAGGAAGATATATTTCGCTAGATTCTTGCACATGTTCTTCAAAGTTCAAACATGTTATTAACACCACAACCCTGAGATTTTGGCCCTAGGAAAAGTACTTATCTGAGGTTGTCAATGATTATGCTAAACTTGCATTGGCTATCTGTTAAAAGATGTTCCGAAAACATGTCAAGGCCAACAAATTTTCAATCATTAGCATTGGTTCCAAACACGCACTGCATCCAAACCACTGATAAAAGCTAACTCGGCAACTCAATTTACACGGCATAATACTTTAAAATTATGGCAAGATGAACAAAACTGGCACATTAAGATTCAATGAACGCATACAAAATTGTACCTTTTTGTCTAGTAATGGACTAATTCTTCACTTTTCTTTTTCTTTTTCAGTCTTCATACTAATGCGTCATACATTGAAAACTTGTTATGCCATCTTGACTACAATTTAATACTTTCTCTAAATAAACCAAGCATTCTTCTAAAACTACATAGACAACGATTGAAAGAAGTGATCTGTGCCATCAAACATCTATTCTCAATCACTCATCATCATCAGAACTAGCATATGCCAAGCCCAGTAATCCACCAGCAGAATTATCAATCTTAGGCTTAGGATCTACCTCATGTGACCCTGATGAAGGATGTTCCTCTACTTTCTTTGATCCAGACAAAGATTGTTCCTCCATTTTCTTTGATCCCGATAAAGTCTGCTCGTTCTGTTTTAAAGGACCATGATCAGGCTTACGATTTGTAACGGGAGCGTCGCTAGAAGCTGGGGTTAGCTGGTTGCTGCTGTCAGACCTTGGCCGCTTAGGTTTAATCTCGACGACCTTTTTCAGCAAATCTTGCTGCCTATGTCACAAAAATATATATACTATGAACAACTCAGAAGTTAGGAAATAAGAAAACATGAAGAGTTAAGAAGGAGTGGAAGAAGATCTACCTGATCCCACTCTTGGGCTTTGGCTCCACACGAAATTGTAAGGGTACTGATGCAGGTGAAGAATCTGCTAAACTTGCAGCTCTGTATCCATTGGTGAAGGAAACAAAAGAATACATATACATCTTGAGCACAAGCAGTTTTATCAGAAACATAAATTTTACCAATATCATTAAATTTAGCTTTCCCGAACTATGACAAAGGTCAATTGATTAGTGTTGAAAATGCCCTGATTCGATTTCGATGAATCAATTCAGTAGAAATTATTTGGATTAGACAATCACATTCAAAATGTAACACATTTACATTGAATCAAAATTCAAGACTATAAACAGCGTTACAATCATATAGTGCAAAATATGTATTCCAGTAATTCAAGCTCCTATTAAAATTTGTTCAAGATCTATACTGTTAATTTTCTGATAAGTAACAAAATAGTCACTTAACAGGCAAATAGTTCCAGATAGAAGCATCAATACTGCCATGCTTCAGAATTACAGAAAAGACATAAAACTGAGATAAAATTCAAATTTAATTAATAATTGGATTGAATTGTCCACTTCAGGCACCTATAAAACATCTATTCTGGCTTTTAATCATAAAAATCAGAATAAGGTATCAGTGCTTTGTATGTGACTAAATTCGTCTGACCATATATTTAGAGATCCAGTATTTCAATCCTAAGTAAGAAGGAAAACAAACAAGGATGGGTCATTCATCCGGAGTAAAAGTGAGTTTGGATAAACTTCGCAACAAATACTTATAGGGAAAGAAAAGTTTAAATGATCTTGCAATAATCAGGATTAGGATTCTTCTAAATGATAACTTCTGAAATTAGCCCATGCACCTCAACTTCTTTAGAAGCCAAGCCCCCTCATCTAACTTCTCTATAAGCACTTGTAAAGATTTTTCATTAAAAATCAAATACTTATGTCAGCTGAAAATCTCTCATAAGCTAGAAGCTAATCCAAACCAGGCCTAAATGATTTCCAGTCACAAAGGCAGCATCATTCTAGAAGAAAGATCCCACTCCTACATATTTTATTCACCAGAGAACTTGAATGGCCATCTAGGTCCCAAAAGGTAAGATTCAGAGCATAGTTTTTAAAATCAGACCAGACAAGTAAGTTTGAAAGGATGGTTAACTAAGAACCAGCTACTGATTGGTCTGATCAAGGCTCCACAACCGGTGATCTGAAAGCAGGCCTTGAAACTGCTAAATTGGCTATACACCGGTAAAATCATGTTAACAGCAGGGTTTGACTAGTTGAACAAGTGTACACTTAAGGGGGGCTAAAAACATGCATGCAGGGATTTGAACCCCATTAGTAGTAGATAATCAATCATTATATTTATAGTATTTTGTTGATATATGAAAATAATTTAAAAGATTAATTAGTAGAGGAATCTAACTTGGGCCCCTTACACTGCCATCAAACACCATACTAGTAAAACTAAAACACTGCCGCATTTTAATATTCAAATGTAACTTATTATGTGTGTCATAAATTACTGATATCATTATATAGGTTTTTAAAACATAATTGTACTTATGTACTCAACATATATACAACAATAACAAGAAGTAAACCTTTTCCAACTACATGTCGGCTACGTGGATCATAAGACACCATAGAGTTCTGTCATTTATCAAGTACAAAGATAGACTATATACCTTTAAATCTCTCTTAATAGTTTGACATGTAGTTTTCCTCAGTCTTCCTCTATCTCTAACTATTGAACTATCATCTATTTGGTCAACACTCCTCATTGGTGTTTCTACAGGTCTACTCCAAACATGCCCAAATCATCTAAGTTGACATTCTACCATTTTTTCTACAATGGGAGAAACTTTAACTTCTTTCTCTAATGACTGTATTTCTAATCATATCTTGTCTTGTTTAACCACTCATCCATCATAGCATTCTCATTTATGCAATATTAAACTTACTTTCTGTTGGTTCTTGGTTCCATCATAAAATTTCTTTGAACTTGAGAAGTACTTTTCTATCACATAGCACATTATATACTTAACATATAACATATAAATGGTATACTTTTTATATACTGTTACACACACAGACAGTTGACAGTTCAAATCCAGTCCGACCCGAAAACCTTAAACATATCCGCTTACTGGTTCATAGACTTGTCCAATTATGAAAACGGAAGTTCACAGTTATCAAGCAGCATTAAGAAAATAAGATGACTGATTTAAAAAAAATTAAGAACTACACATGCAATAGAGTATACCAAGATACATGTAGGCTTTGGACATAAAAATTGGTATGAACCCAAGATGAAGGAGAAGAACACAGGATTATTATCTGTTGCAATGGCTACAAAAAGGATATCTTAAATGCAGCAAATGCCCGTTTTTCAGTGCGACGTAGGAGGCGTTCTGCATCCTCCTCGGCTTCCATTTGCTCCTTGAGATAGAGTAGATCATCACTGTCCAAGGCTGCATATTTAAACTTTAAAAAGGGTACAAAGAGACTAAAGGTAATATAATAGCAGCACACAAAAGCACCTGGTGAGGGAGTGCAAGAAACACAGAAACACACAAAAGCAAGAGAAAAAAGAGTGGTACCGCCTCGCCCGTGAAGGTAACCTCCACGCTCCCCAGCAACCTCTTGCATCTGCTTGCATTAGCCAGCCAGTACAGGAAGCCAAGATCCCTGCCAGGGCATGTTATCAGAAAAATCCCTCAAATTGCCAAAAAATTACTTGAAAGTTTAAACAGCATATACAGGGTACTAAACGAAAATAAAACGAGAGAAAACCAACATAGGAAACAGAATTCTGTTTTGCTATATTCCTATTCGGGACGGTGGAGTTCAAACAAGCTACCTACAAACTACAAATCTTATTCTAAAGCTGCTATCTCATTGTGCATACAACATTTAAACAACACTAGACAATAGAAGAATACTGTCATGAATAAACACAGAAACTGCATTCTGGGTTTTCCCCCATAATTTTCCCTCACTCTTCATGTGAAAGATTAATCTCTTAGTGTATATATAAAATATATTCCATAATATTAGCAAAGAAAAAAAACATAACTATGGGTCACTTATCAGGGACGGTGGAGTTCAAATAAGCTACCTAAAAACTTTAAAGCTTGTTCTAATTTAACCTGCTACCTCATCGTGGATGCGGCAATTAAAGGACAACAAACAATCAAATAGAAGTCTCATAAATAATAACAAACTGTATTTTGGGGTTTCTTCTCCAAAATATAGCCATGGGAGTTTTCTCCATACAAATAATATCAAACATGAATTTAGAAGAAAAAAAAAAAGTGTTCCTTCTACTAAGGATCAAAGATTAGATTAGCTTCATAGAAAAAATAATAATAATATCTGCAAATGGGTACCCAAATTAAAAATAGAGACAGGAGAACGGAGGGTGAATCAATGCGCTAACCTTTGCAACCATGCGTTGGAAAGTAATGTCTTCATCGTCAATCTTATCTTTTCCTTTACCCCATTTCTTATCTGCGAAATTAACACATACCCAGTAACTAAAATTCACGAAAAATCAAAACTTTAACAGCAACGATCTTATAAACATTTAAAAAAAAAAAAAAAACAAAGCCAAACATCATAGTTTGTTCACCTTTGGGGTCGCTGAGATTGGTGTATTCTCGAACTTCTCTTCCTGCCATCTCCAAAACTTTCTCTCTCCCTTTGATGGGTAAGCTGATAAGAAGATAGAAAAACTCTGGAGTTTCGATTTGTAACACTGATTCCTTCCCTGCAAAGAGACCCTGAAAGGGGAAGATAGAGGACGCTTCTAGAACGTAACTGTCGTATTAGTATTACTCGAGAAATTTTTTATTTTTATATTCTTATTTCTTACTAGGGTTAAAATTATCCTTATCTTTACTTTTATCTAATAATAAATTTAAATTTTAAATTTATAAAATTGGATAACTTTTAATTGCATTATTTTCTTGTAATAAAGTTATGCTATTTCTCTTGCTGTGAGTTATGTTTTCTTTTTCTATATTTTGATACGCATCTTCAACATTGATGTTAAATTAAATTAATATTTGATTTTTAGTTATTTTTTTAATCAAATAAAAATTTATGTTTTATGTTTTTAAATTTATTCAATTAAAATTAACACAAGTGAAATATTCATAAATTACTACTACGGCTCAACGCCTTCTTACCAACGTCTAAAGCAAAAAACGATATCTGACTATGAATGATCTTTGTCTCATCTGCAGAAATGAACCAGAAACATTACTTCACTTGTTTTGTGATTGTGAAGACGCATCTTAACTATGGAAACATTTCCTTAACAAGGATTTTTAAGGAAATTCTACTCACCACAATCTATTAATTCTTGGTTGTTGGAAACGTTACAATATCGGCCTCCTGATGGGGATTTACCTGCGTAAAGATCTTGTCTTTGGCTTTACAATTAAGAATATATGGAGACATAGGAATGATATCAGTTTTAACAATATCCGTATATCAACAGAAACCATTAAATACAGAATCTGTTTTTAGTTACATTTAGTTATGATGGCTTTAAGGAGTGAACTGAACTTGTTGAGAGGAAATCAAAGTTCTCCAATTGTTCTAAAATGGAATCCGCCGCCTGAAGGTTGGGTGAAGATTAATTCTGATGGTGCTTTCTCTTCTGCTAGATCGATTGCTTCCTATGGTGGTGTCATTCACGACCATTGGGGTAGGTTCCTTGTGGGATTTGCAAATAAATTGGGGGATTGTTCAATCCTGGAAGCAAAGGTCTAGGGTATTTTGCGTGGTCTTCTTATCGCACAGCAGGGAAGATTTTGCAGGGTTATTGTGGAAGCTGATTCCTGTTGGGATATAGGCAAGCGTACCAATATCGCAGCAGTATAATAGTTTTAAAAGTAAGGGTTGTCGTACCCACGAGGAACTCGAACTACTATTAACTTAACACAATTTAGTTCACTAAGTATTTACACAAGAACATTGAAATTTGCATTTTGGTTTTTGTGGAAAGTTGATAAAAACAAGTTCATAAACTAAACGAAGCGGTAAAATGGTTTCGAAAACAAGTTATATAATGGGGATTGAACTCGTCGTTCTCCCTCCTCCGTATTCCGCTAGCTCCTGTATTTACGATTCCATTGACATTTATGCAATACACTAAAGTCGCCTAGATCGATCCCTCGCACCTAGAGACCCTAAGAATATACCCTTGAATATCGATCCCTCGCATACTCAAACATATATTCCAACTTTAAAAATAAGTATTCAAAAGCATTCGATGAATCAATATCTATTCCTAGCATATTAAACCCATCGAGTAAAAACGTTTAGTTCGAAATCAAAGAAATAACCTCCCGGTCAAGACTAAGATTTGATAACAAGAACTATCTCGTAAAATAGATTCAAGTGTTAATACAAAATGAAACTACTAATGTCAAATGAAATGTAAAGTACAGGAAATCTACCCCTTTTTCTTTCTCTTTTTTTAAATGAAACGATTGCGTTTCAATCTTCCACCCTTAAAGAAAATTCGTCCTTGAATTTCAAGTTAATACTTACCTTAGGATTCGAACAACTGAGGATATTTTTCATGCATGATAGATTCAGGTTCCCAAGTCGTCTCTTCACCTGATGGGCTTCGCCATAAAACCTTTACCTAAAGAATATCTTTTGAATGCAAACGTCTCACCTGTTTATCAACTATAGCCACTAGTTGCTCTGAGTAAGATAAATTCTCATCTAATTGCACATCTCCATGACAAATCACATGAGAAGGATCATAAAGGTATTTACGGAGCATGGAAACATGAAACACTGGATGAACTGCTGATAGATCTCGGGGAAGAGCCAAACAATAGGCAACAGGTCCAATCCTCTCCAAAATCTTAAAAGGTCCAATGAACCTCGGGCTTAACTTTCCCTTCCTGCCAAACCTTAACACACCTTTCATCAGAGAAACACGTAGGAACACATGGCCCCCACTGCGAACTCTAAAGGGCGTCGCCTTCTATTAGAATATGACTTTTGTCTACTTTGTGTCGTAGCCAACCGATCACGAATAATCTTTACTTTCTCAATTGCATCCTGCACTAACTCTGGGCCTACAAGTTTAACCTCCCCAACTTCAAACCAACCTATCGGTGATCTACATCGCCTGACATACAAAGCCTCAAATGGTGCCATCTGAATGCTAGATTGGTGACTATTATTATAGGCAAACTCCATCAAGGGTAAATACTGATCCCAACTCCCTCCAAGATCTAGAACACAAGCACGAAGCATATCCTCCAAGATATGTATAGTCCTCTCAGATTGACCGTCAGTCTGAGGGTGGAAAGTTGTACTAAGATTTAAATAAGCTCCCAAGGCAGCTTGAAAAGATTTCCAAACTAAGCATTAAACTAAGCCCCTCGATCTGAAATAATAGACATCGAAACCCCATGCAAAGAGACAATCTCATCTAAGTAAAGCTTAGCATATTGGGTTGCAGTATAAGTTGTCTTCACAGGTAAGAAATGTGAAGATTTAGTCAATCTATCTATAATCACCCACACGGAGTCATAACCCTTCAAGGTTCTAGGCAAACCTGTCACAAAGTCCATAGCAATACCTTCCCACTTCCACTCGGGTATCTCAATGGATTGCAATAGTCCTGCTGGCTTCTGATGCTTAGCTTTTACCTGCTGATTACACCAAGCACTTAGAAACAATTTCGCTACATCTTTCTTCATTCCTTCCCACTAATATAACTCTCGCAAATTAAGATACATCTTGGTAGAACCTAGGTGTATAGTATAAGAAGAATGATGAACCTCCCCCAAGATCTTTCTCCTCAAGTCACTCACATCAAGAACACATAACCATGACTTAAGTCTCAAAACACCACCAGAATCAACTGAAAAGTCTGAAACGTTACCCTTTTTCACCTCCTATATCAACTTCACTAAGTGTGGGTGCCCTTGAGCCCCTTTTATATCATCCACCAAGGTAGAATAAATATGCACATGAGCTAACAATGAACTCAAATGAGAAACCTCAAGCTGAACTCCACTATCAACAAGTTCTTGAAATTCTTTGACTATAGGTCTTTTCACCTCTGCTAAGTGGGCAAGGCTACCCATGGACTTCCTGCCTCAAAGCATCAGCAACAACATTTGCTTTACCTGGATGATACAAGATTGTACAGTCATAATCCTTCAAAAGCTCCATCCACCTTCTCTGCCTCAAATTCAAATCCCTTTGCTGAAAGATATACTTAAGACTCTTGTGATCAATATAGATTTCACAAGTTTCACCATAAAAATAATGCCTCCAAATTTTTAGATCAAAGACCACCACTGCCATTTCCAGATCATGTGTGGATAATTCTGCTCATGCCTCTTGAGTTACCTAGATGCATAGGCAATGACCATACCGTGTTGCATAAGCACAAGACCAAGGCCTACTCTAGAAGAATCATATTAAACCGCATAACCTCCACCACCTGTGGGTAGGCCAGAATCGGTGCTGAAGTCAAACAATCCTTTAATTTCTGAAAAGCTCCCTCATAATCTTCAGTCCACTGAAACTCTACTTTCTTTTGAGTTAGTCTAGTCAAAGGTGATACGGGTTTAGAAAAATCCTTAACAAAACGGCGGGTAATAGCAGGCTACGCCAAGGAAACTTCTAATCTCTTTCACTGTAGTAGGTCTAGGCCAATTCTTCACTGCTTCTACCTTTCTTGGATCAACATTTATCCCATCCTTGGACACAATATGTCCTAGGAAAGCCACCACTATCTAACCAAAATTCACATTAGTGAATTTAGCATACAAATGTTTCTCCCTTAAGGTTTGCAAAACCAATCTTAGATGTTGCTCATGCTCCCTTGTACTCATGGAATAAACAAGTATATCATCAATGAACACAATTACAAAATGATTCATCCTTCTTCTTTACAAACAACATCGGTGCTCCCCAAGGAGAAGAACTTGGGCGGATAAAGCCCTTATCAAGAAGATCCTGCAACTGCTCCCTTAACTCCTTAAGTTCTGCTAGAGCCATCTGATAAGGAGGTATAGAGATTGGCTAAGTTCCAGGAATCAAGTCAACAGAGAACTCTATCTCCCTATCAGGTGGCAATCCAGGAAGTTCCTCAGGAAAGACATCAGGGAACTCACACACTATCGAAACTTCTTTCAATTTAACCTTATCTGTCTGTGTATCCCTCACCAAAGCCATATACCCCTGACAACCTTTCCTCAATAACCTGCTAGCTCCCAAAGATGAAATTAAATTATATGGTGCCCAACCTTGCTCTCCCTGAAATGAGAAAGTAGATTCCCCAAGCATTTCAAACTTCACCACCTTGTTATGACAATCCAAGGTAGCATAGTGAGAAGCCAACCAATCCATGCCTAGGATCACATCAAAATCTACCATATCAAGAGGTTATTAGGTTTGCAAGCAACTTTCTGCCTCCAATAGATACCACACATGAACGATACACACAATCGGCTAACAAAACTTCTCTAACCGGAGTAGTCACAAACTAAGGTCTCGTCCAAAGAAGAAGAAAATTTGCCAAGTTGAGTAGCACAATGATAAGGATCGATACAAAAGAATGTGTAGCTCCAGGATCAAACAACACATGTGCGTCTCGAGAACAAATAGAAACTACATAACCACTGCATTGGATGCCTGAGCATCTTGACGAGTCGTGGCAAAAACCCGAGCCTGACCTCTCCCTTCTGTGCCTGACCTCTCCATCCCTATGCCTGACATCTACCACCGAAACCCTCTACCCACTACTGTTGAGCCACTACAGAACCTCTACCATAAGAACCCTGAAGCTGCCTAACAGGACCAGAAGGAACCTGAGAAGGGCTCTAAAGCTACTGTGTTGATGCATGACTAGATGATGGCTGCGTCACAACCACTGGACAATCCCTCATAATATGACTTGTCTGGCCGCACTGATAAACACCCTACTATCTCCAAAACAAGCCCTGGTATGAAGTCTCCCACAAGTAGGACAAGGAGTAGAAGTCACTCCAAAATACCGCTATGGAAAAGTGGTCCATGAAGAGCTCCCCTGATCTGATCTACGACACTGTGTGTGCCAAAAGACTGCCCACTAGAACCACCACTCTGTGATATCGCTCTCTGCTGCACCTCATAATTGGGCACAGATCCCACACCAACACTAGGATGACTACTCTGCGATCCCTCAACACGTTGTTTCTTGCGAAAATCTCGGCCACTGCTTCCTTTCTCTTTCTGTCGCTGCTCAAGCTGTAATGCTAAACTCAAAACCTCAGCAAAAGTAGATCAGGTAGACCCAACCACAGATCTAAAGATGTACTCCTTCAACCCTCTGACAAATCTCTTGACACGCATCTCCTATGTGATAAGATAAGGATCATGCCTAGAAAGTTGAGTAAAACGGGCACTATCTCTGAAACTAGCATAACCTCAGTCTGCTCTAGTCGCTCAAACTCATGAGCCAGCCCATCTCTGATACTCTTAGGAAGAAAACGAGCCATGAATAACTGAGAGAACTCACCCCAAGCCAACGGAGATGGTCCAACCGATCTTCCATGTGTCATTGTATCAGACTAGTCATATTTCACACCCTCTAACACCCCGACATTAACGCCCTGTCTACCTCGACTATGACCTCGACCATGACCCCGTTGAAGAAGGTCATGGGGTTGGGAAGCAAACTCACCAGAAGTTTCCCTTCTAGCCGGAATCCTAGTCCTTGGTGGCATCCTCACCTAAGAAAAGATTATGTATCAAATAATGGACAAGAGTGTATGGAACTTAGGGAAAACAATAAGGAAACTGATCGAGCAACACTTTACACAACAAGACTCCCGACCATCATAAGGTATATAATAGCTTCCTACAAGTACATTGTGCCCGGGTCCATAATTACTTGTATGAATCTATTATCACTTTTTGTCTGCAGCTATTAGGACCTACAACCAAAGCTCTGATGCCAACTTTGTCACGACCCAAATCCAAGGCCGTGACCGGCGCACAGACTAATAACCTTAGCCTGACAAGCCTAAAACAATAATACATCACCTGATTTCCAAAATAAACATACTTCCAAGAGTTTAAAAATTTTGGCAGAGTCTCCCCTATATTTGGACATCCCAAAATTTATAGAAATCCTATTATCAACAAATATCACCAACCAAAGTTTCCAACATCAAAATATACAACTCAACATAAACCAACGACTAAACCCTATAGCTGCAGAATATACATACAATTAAAAAATAACATCAAATGGCCACCAACACAAAGAAGGCCTACCAAAATGAAATAACAGCAGAGCTAGAACAAATAGATCTGCCAGAAGCCTGCTACTCAGTTTCCTAGGAATCTGGATGAAAACAACATAAAAGGGGTAAGTCACAAAGACTTAGTAAGGGCCATAACACACCACAATGAACTAGAAGGAAAAGATACCAACGTACGAGTTATACGATAGAAACAATTCACAGTATAGATTTATTTCTCAACATAAAATCTTACAAAACAAGTGAGTTCGATAAATCCCACAATCTAAGATAACTTGTTTCCAATATCCAAAAGATAAGTTTATCATATCCAAAAACAATACAGATTTATCATGTATAAGTTAATAAGTAAATTTGAAATAAAATAAATTGAGTAAAACATAAATCATATAAAATGTAAATACAGTAGAGATCACTCATGATAGAACCGAGAGGTGGCTCCATCTCGCTGACTAGCTTTCTCCTCCGACGGGTGCCTCTACCATGGGGCTGGCTACATCTAACGGATAACCCTCTCATCTCCAAAAACCATGTCATATCTCAATATCATTGGGGGAAACTACATCTCGCTGATAGTCCTCTCCTCCAAGAGTGGCCTTTCTCTTGGGGCGGCTCCATCTAACAGATAGCCCTCTCCTCCGGGAATTATATCATGTCTCAGTGTCATGTCACATCATATCTGATCATATCATATCATCGGGGGCAACTCCATCTCGTTGATAGCCCTCTCCACAAAGTGGCGGCTCCATCTAACGGATAGCTCTCTCCTCCCGAAATCATACAACTAGGTGCACCTAGGTCGTTATTATCCGCTAATGACATATGGGGTTCCAACATGGATCCCAATAATATAAATATCAAAATTTTTCTATTTATCAAAGTCGCTTCCAAAATTAAATCTCCAATTTCATCAAACATAATCAATTTAAATTTATAAAGCTCTCAACCTTCGAAATAAATTTCATAGAGAATAAATCAATAAAAGAGTATATTTCCCAAATTATTAAGTAAACAACATTAAAATAGAACAAGATGAATTAAAATAGTAATTGTAGAAATATTAAAATAGGTCACGATGACCGTTAAACCACTCACAACTACGGAGAGTCAACCAAACTGCTTCCTAACAACTTCAGGAGTATTGTGGGAGGTAGAAATCAACAGATCTGAGCACCAATAAATAGTTTCAACATTTAGAAATTTATTTGAAGCTCTACCTATTTATGGGTAACCAAAAAATCCCTAAAACTAGTGCCTAAAGCTCTAAAAATAATTCTACCTAAAGTTAACACATACCAATAGCCTGTTTACGAGTTGTGGGTTCTACCTTAGAGAGCCGAAATGAGAAACTTTTACGGTGTGGGTACTCTCATCCTTCCTCAGAGCACTATCCCTAACCCCAAAAATTACCAAACTTAGTTTTGGAAAGAAAAAGGGAATGACTACAAATTTTGGGTTCATTACCTTCCAATAGGTGTAAGGGAATGAGGGGAAAATGAAGCACAAGGTAAAGAAGAAGAAGGGGCGCACGGAGAAGAAGAAGAAGAAAAAGTGGGGGTTGGGGTTCAACTTCTCGTATTTGAGAAGTTGGCCCTTTTTCTTTCTTGTTTTTTTAAATGAAACAATGCGTTTCAGAGAATGTTGAGTCTCAAGACTTTAAAAGTCTAAAGACACCCCTAAGATAAGATTGGGGAGAATGTTGAGTCTCAAGACTTTGAAAGTCTAAAGACACCCCTATGATAAGGTTTTGATGAATACAAACTTAAATTAAGACTTCGCAAACTGTTCTAACAAGTGTAATTGTATTTTAGATAAGCTAAACGTCATCTGATGAAAAATTGTCTGAAGTACGCTCTAAGTACAAAAAGAAAGCAATCTGAAGTGCTACTTTGGTTCTAAAGGATGTATTCGTCTGAAGAACTCTAGTTGTTCTGAAGCAAATGGTTCAAAAGTACTGTCTGAAGTCTAAAGACTAAAGTGCAATCTGAAGATTGAAGGGTAATCTGAAGACTAAAGTACTGTCAGAAGGTTGAAGCACTGTTTGAAATCTGAAGACTGAGCCGTCTGAAGTCAAGTTGTCTGAAGCCAAGGGTTTGATTGACGTGGCATGACTCAGTCTGCACTACTCTTTCATGCAACCTTTGTACACAAATCAGGAGTGACAAAAAGTAGCTTTCTGGGATTATTTTGAATTATCCGGCGCAAAAAGAGGAAATTTGGAGTAGCTATCTACTGAAGTCAGATAAAGTGCTTACCTTGTCCTTTCATCACAACTGTCTCAACGAGAGTATTGCACCTAAGCTATCTCTCAACAAACTTTTCAACAACTAGCACCCCAGAAGCCTATAAATATTGGAAGTCTTCCTGAAGCAAGTGGATTGAAAAAAATGAAGAATAAACAAAAGCTCACGCGAAGCAAAACGCTGCCAAATTCTCTTTAGAATTTCAATTCTCTTAGAATTTCACTTTGAATTCTTTGTACTATACACTTTCATATCCAGTGTTAGATCAATGTCATCTTTGTACAGTCTGAATGAAGAATTGTAAGTTCTAAGTTTATTTCTCTTTGTAAACACTTTGAGAGTGCTGAGAGCCTGGAGAGGCTTTGTTGAAGAAAGAATACTTGTTGTGAGAGTCTAGAGAGGCTTGGTAGAAGAAAAAATACTTGTTATGAGAGTCTCGAGAGACTTGGTTGAAGAAAAAATACTTGGTATAGAGCTTGAAGAGTCTTGGAAAAGAATACTTGTAATCTTTCAGATTAGTGGAAAATCCAGAAGCTTGTTGGCTCTGGGATTGGTCGTAGCTCACAAGTGGAGTGAGTGAACCAGGATAATTTTCAGACAACTCTCAAAACCTGTCTAAAATTCTTTAAAACTCAGTTTTTCAAAAGGCTTCCAAAAAACGTTAAAGTTTATAAAAACACTATTCAATCCCCCTTCTAATATTCTGTGTTCCTACAAGAAGCACACTATGATCATAAAAAACTAAACTCCTCTTCTTCTTTCTCTTCAACCTTGGTCCTCCTTCCTATTCCTTTGTGAGTTCTTCTTTATTACATTTAGTTCATCTCCTTTTCTTGAGCACCTGTTTTGTGAGGTTTCAAACTTTTGGCCTCAAGCGCATGAGTTCTAAAATAAGCTATGTTAACCTTGATGAGTATGTCAATTGTTAAGTTGTGCTTTTGGTCTACCATAATCTTGCTTTTAAGATGGTGGATTATCCATGACACAACCATTCAAGTCAACCTTCTTCCTTTAATGATCCTTTACTAAGCTCTCATTTCCATTGTGTTTGGAGAGATGAGAGAAATAAAGAACAGAAATATAGAGAAAAGTGGGGAAGAGGTAAGATGACTTTTAGGGTTTGTAATGGAGAAAATATGTGAAATAAAGGAGAAGTAGAATATGTTAGTTGTTTGATTGTATAGAAGAGATAGGAGAGAAATGATTGTTTTTATCTTTGTTGTTTTCTTTTTAATAATCGAATGATTATCTTACAAAATCGATTATCTTGAGTGAGAGTGGAATTTCTACACTACATTGTACATCTTCTTCAAGTGAGAGTGTCCCAACCTAATGTCTCACCACTGAACTCTGTTCATGCCATCAACATCAACGCCATCGTAGATCTTCTTCAATCACACGAACCTAGAGTTGTCATAGTACTCCTTCACCACTTCTTGTCTTCCTTGCTCACCTCCTCGGCCTAGACACACCATCACCTCTCCGAGTGCGGCTAGGCCAGCCACGCCATTCTCTATTTCCTTGGTATATATCTTTGTTTTTTTAATGAAATTTAGGGTGGGGGGATGGTGCGCTAGTTCAAGACAGGAAGACCTTCGGACTCAAAGAGCACTCACAGAATCTAATCTAAATCTTTACAATTCTGAAGTTTAGAAGTTGTTTTGACACTATTCATGAGTTAATCACTAATATTTAAATTAACTTTTCCCTTTTACAAAAATAATTTCCATGTTCCCGCTTACTTTGCTTTCTTTAAAATTTTGAAATTTAAAAATAATTTTTATAAAAGTTTATAATTTAAAGTATTATGCAATTGTATCAAATCAGTCCATATCATGTCAGGATTTTAAAATTTCTTCTTTTTGTCTTCCATATCAAGCGTCACCCCTTTCTCTTAAAAAAAAACGTTTCTTCTTCCTCTTCCTCTACTCTCCCATTTCCTGTCTCTCTCTCAAAATGTGTTTTCTTCTCTGTTCTCATCATCACCCCATCCTCTGTTTGCCTATTAGTCCTCCTTCACTTTCCCATTCTCTTCTTTTTCTTCAAAGTTCGAATCTTCACTTCCTTCATCCTCATCATTTTCCCCCATCTCCTCGCCTATGTATCACTCCTCATCATCTAATTCATCTCTCTCACTCCTTTTCCTCTTTTGAATCTTTTCCAACCCTAAAAACTTCTAATCAAAGAACCTCCTCCAAATCCGACGCCAATTTATACTGTAAATGCTTCCTTGCCTCATTCTTTGGTGACAGTAAGGACGGAGAAATTACGGTGTGCTACACACGATGGTGCGGCACACGACGACGACTCTACAGAGCATTGCACGAAAAATCGTGAAGACAGAGAGGAAAGATGTGTATGCGACGGTTGAAGAAGGAACGCTTGATGGTGCATTGGTAGCAATGGGGTGCCCTTTTCTCGATTTCTCTTTCCTTTGTTATTTCTTTCAATGTTCTCTTGTCTTTCTCTATCTTGGCTTCACCGGTTTTCATTTTCTTGGGGTCAAAAGGTTTTCATTTTGGGGAATGGATATAGTAGATGTAAATAAAATAGGTTGGGATTAAGCCACGGTAGTAAAAAAGGAGACCCAAGACTGAGCAACCATTGAAGTCGTTCCAATGAAGCTCAGGGAAAATGCTCCCATAATGCCTTATTTGGAAGCCACGGACAACACCCAAAACTTAAGGTATGAACTGATTATCTGCGTGGTAATAAAATGCTGTAAAAGGCATTCCTGATGCCCTGTTTTAAAATGTGTTTTGTAACTTTTTAAATTGTATTATGAATAATTGTCTTGGTTCTGTTAGGTTAATTACTTGGAAGATGTTTTTAATTGTAATGTGTTTGTCGGGGAGAAAATTTATGCCATTCATTGATCCTTTCCTTCAGTATTTGTTTTTGGTGTTTGTAGTAATTTGTTGTATATTTTTTGATACTTTGCTATTGTTATAATATAATGGTTGAATTTATGGGAGTGACTTGAGTCATATATGTTGTTATCTAGGTGATGAGCTTATTTGGGACTCCTTTCAGAGTGAGGAAATCGAGAATGGAATGGTATTCCAGTTACATCTGGGCAACGTATTTTCTTTCATTTGTTTCTATTTCTCAAGTACATAAATTCTGCCAATGTGCTTATGGGTTGCCATTACTATTAGCTTTTTGTCTATTATTTGGAAGGATTATTTTTTATCACTAACAAGGGCATTTATGTTTGAACCTGTTCATGGAACTCTTCATGTTTGAGAATGTTTTGTTAAAAGTATAACAAACATAACAGACATTGCCTTTGAAAGCCAAGTCAAGATAAGGTGTAGTGAAATTTAGGGAATTGGTGCATGGAACTTTCTATTTAGAGCCAATTCAAGGTTTTGCTTTTGGTTTTGAATTTTGAATCCTTGCTTGCATAATACAGATAATTGGAGTCTTTTTTTCACCAAACCCTTTCTTCTATTTCTATAGAAAATTACCTTTGTGTATGCAGGGGAGTTACTCTATGGACCATTAAACCTCAAAGTGGGATAACTATATGGACCATTTTCAATGTATGGCACTTGTAACAATTATAGACCATGTTCAATGTCTTTTTCTCTTATGAAAAAATGCGTTAAAATATCACTTCAAGATTGAGAGAAAGAAATACACATTAGGACATAATTGATTCAACATTTCATCTTGCGTGTGAACTTGATACCCTGCACCTAAAATGTTTAATGAAAAATGTTTTCCAAGAATTCAGTGCCATATGATGCTTTGATAGGGTTTTTACAACTCATATTACTTATCAAGTCTTTTTTATAAAAAAGTTATTTCATAGTTAAGAAAGTTGATCTTTCTTATATTTTCTTGTGAAGTGCTTATTTGCAATCAAATATTCTTTACTGATATAGCCTTAATAATCAAGTAATAGACTTTTACTAATACCCCACTTTAAAGTACAGTATAATAGTTATAAGCACATTGCTGTTTTCTATCACATCATTCACATGTCAAATAAGAATAGTGCACTAATGTTGCACATTGCCAACCACAAACCCAGCTGCACCCTTTAAATTGCCAACCACAAAACCTGTTGCACCTTCCACACTGCCAACCACAACTACAGCCAAACCCTCCAAATATCCAATTGATAAGAAACCTACAACAACAACTTCTTTGAGTCAGACCTATAAATTTGTTTTCACTTATTTGGAAACTAGCTAGCTAAAGTGCGCAGTTTCTTAATTTGCTCCTGAATGGTTACAACTAAAGCCTGGGGTGCTGGAGTCCTCTGCCAAGTTGTGACTTTCCCTCCCTTGGCTATTTGGTCAGAATGTAATGGGAAGGTCAGTGTACATATACAACTATACTTAATGTTTAAGTCAAGGGCTTTTAAAGTTGAGGTTTTCAATATGTGAATAGGTCTATGTTCAATCTCCAGAAAGTTAGATATACATGTAAATAATATCTAAGTTTTTATATGAGCATGTTGATAATAGTTAGTTTTTATTAATGTTCATAAAGTATAATAATTCCTTTAACCAATATATTTTCCCTATGTGCTTCTGTGTTGCATCAATACGAAATTTAATTTTTATCTATTAGTTTAATTTCAATTATGTGTTGCATCAATACGAAATTTTTATCTATTAGTTTAATTTCAATGAGGTTCAGATTTACTGCTGATATATTCAATGGAAGACTGTTTCATCAATTTTGCCTGAAAGAACATGATAAAAGGAACATAGTGAAAACAGTTGAAGTTGCAAATCTACAAGATGATAAATTTGCAATGGGAAACAGAGCTTATGTGAGATCTTTCATTAAACCTCATGTGAAATGGGTCTTATTTAGAAGGGTAATACTCTGTTTCTTCCAAGTGTTTAGAACCGAGTGTAGGAATTGGAATTCTTCTTTAACTGAGACTAGGACATGGGAATCACTGAGCAAGACGTGTTTTGATAAATCTTTCACAGGTTAAGTTTTGGAAGAGGGGAAAGCCAATACTTTTGTCTATCTCTAATCTGTCAACCACCTTTAAGTCACTGTACGTACAACTACTTTTTATTGGGATGGAGTTGAATGGGTTGCACTTTATTTCTTTTATTTATCCACTTAATTGGAGCTGATGTACGATTACTATATATAATAACCTTTATACTCATGCTTAAGCTTACCGATACAGCTTCAAATAGATGACCTCTCAGGTTGGAGAGTCTGGAGATGTTTGCCATAATATGTTAATCAAAGTATATGTAGCACCTGTGCGTTCACGGATTAATTTTTGAAATGGATAAAATCATATCCATGTTGTTAGAATTGGACAGATGATAAACTATTGAGATTTTTTAGGGTCAATCGGTTTAATGCAATAAAATAAGAATTAAAATGGATGAGGTCATGAGAGCAATTTACACCTTCAATGTCACGTGATTTTTTTTTCTACTCAATTCTTTTTTTTAGTTTTAAAATTAATTTACATTTCATATATATGTATATAACAGATTAAAGTAACAATTGTCTCATGTATTATAAATTTATGATGATATTTTTATATAATAGAACAAGTATATCATAATTTCAAAATTAATTTTAATATTACAAAATAAATTGAAATATAAATATTTCATATATTTAAAGTTAGCATATTAATTTAAAATAAAAATTACTTAACAAAAATATAATTTAACGATGATGTGTGACATGCATTAATATTTATATTTGAAAAAGTATTTTGACATATTTTGTCTTTAAATTTTATAATTTTGTTTTGAAATAATTGTATTTTTGATATATAGGGATGTTTCTAATATTTACATAATAAGAGGATGAGGTCTTTATATATTAATTTATGATTTTTTTAACACGAGTTTAAAATTTTACGTAAAAGTGTGTTAATATATAAACTAAATAGGTAAATGTTTATTAGAAAGTGTATTTAGAATATAAATTATTACATGGTTGATATCCCTTAGGCAATGTTATATATCGATGTCTTCCATGCTATTATAAATCATTATACCATCCACATCTCAACATTTCTAAAAATTTCTTAAACCAATATTTTATACTTTTTTACATTTTCCTATACTACTATATTATTTTTATTACTTTAAATGACTCAATCGTTTTTTATCTCCACACCAACAACTCTTAAATATTTTTTAAATGGGTCTCACATCCTACCCATAAACCAATCTCACATCATACATTAATTATTTTAAAATAAAAAATGTTAAGCACATGGTGCTTATAGAAGCACCAATACTAAATAAGCCTCAAATTAAAAAAATCCCCCAACGCTTGGCGAGTGCTTAGCAGAAGTGCTTATGGACAATAACCGCATCAAGCATTTGATGCGTCCGCGATGCTGATGCTCTTAGAGTCAGTTATATATCTTTAGCGGATGTAAACCTACATGAAAATGAAAATATATTAAGATTTAAATTTAAATTATAAGTGTAAATACTTGTATCATGTATGAATGAAAAGTTTATATGAAAACATATTAATATTTACATTGATACTTATTAAAGGTAGATTATAAAGTAAATGTTTATTGTTCTATATAAATTAAAATTTGTCACTTTTTCTATTTGTTTTTTAGGTTTATGATATTGGATTTTGAGACATTTTATTTTCTTATACATATGCAAAATTTATTGAAATTAAAGCCAATAAGACTATTTTGCTTCACTCGATCAACCTCTGGAGTTAATATTAATTTACTTTAAACTTTAAGTGTTTATTATAATTGATATTTTATCCCGTGCGAAGGTTTTAATAAGTGTTTATTACAAGGGTTTTCAAAAGAATTTAGTTGTTGGGATCGACAGCAAATGTTATTGATGATGCCCATAGGAAAGATTTAAAGAAGAGATAGAGATTGTGCTTGACAGCAAAGATGCTACAATTATTCTACATAACGTTGTTTTGAGACATAAAGATAAACTGGATAATAATCATGAAAGATGCACAAAAATTACTTAATAAGGTAATTGAGAAACTCTACATGTAGAGTTGTATGTATGGGGAAAGCTTATCGAAAACTTTCACCACTATTACAATTTTGTAATGATTAGTTCCTCTAATTAATTAATTTTATAAACTGGTTTATGTTTTTATATGAGCTACTAAAAAGAAGTAAAGTTGTCCCGTGGCAACACACTAGTTACTTACATTTAGGGGTTTGAACTTGTAAAGAAGTGTAAGATACGAGTGTTGCTGCACTCGACCAATCCCTCGAGATTCCATGGTATATTATCTATGTGCAATATATTATCTATGTGCAATCAAACTGAGGCTTAAGTTAAGAAATGTTTTTTTATGAATATCAAAATTTTATTAAAAAAAAAAGGCTCCGAATCGGTTCACAATTAATTTTTATTAATTTTTTTTTATCGATTTGATTGATTTTTGATTCGTTCATTTCTTTTTTTGAGTTGATTAGATTGGACACTAGTCATTTTTTTTTTCTAGTTGAACTGGTGGTAGGTCCATTTTAGTTCTTTAACATGGTTAAATTATGTGAACCATGGTTTTGAACCAAATGCTTTTGAACAGAAACATAATTAGTTCACAATTCAATTGACCGGTTTGGTTCGATTTTTCTTTTTTTAATTATTACAACTTGACCTAAATTTTTTACCCTTAAAAAGTTTTTTAGTCAAGTTTCACTATAAGTATTTACAAGTTTTTGACTTGTGAGTCAACTTCACCTCTGACAAATCATATCCCATGCTTAAGTCACTGGCCTTGACTCAACTATAAAATCTCATGGTTCTCAACTTCCTAATCTCATGGTTAAGGTCCTATTGCCTCAATAACTTAAGTGAATCTACAATAAAGAGAGAGAAGGAACAAAGAGAGAGAAACTTCAACAAAAAAACAAATTCTTTTGCACAAAATGTTATGAACATTGGATTATCAAGGGAAAAAATGAATAAACAAGAAACATCCCTAGACTAGTCTGTTGTATACTATATACAACCTTTATGAGTAGTGAACATATTACAGTATAAGAAAATATTCTATACATATTTACACATGACAACAGAATTTTAAACTCTGAAACACATCATTGTTGGGAGAACTGAGAGAGTACTCAGCAAAAACAAGTTGCCAGAGAAAACAACAACTGAAAATAGTTGAGAACCAAGGAATTTGAGATCAAAGTGGTGACATCTTTCAATTTGATTTATTTTCATGTCTTCTTGTTAGGCAGATTTCAAAGCCATTCACTAATCGAGCTGAGGGAAAGAAGGACATCCTATCTTCCTTGATTTGTGTCCCATCTGTTGAAAACATCTTATACATCAGCTTTGATGAAATTTGCTAAATTATGCTTTAGCTAAAAAATATGGCATGTTCATTTGTAGAATATATAAATAAAGTAGCACAATTTATGGAAATTTTTATGCACAAGAGAGGGAGAGAGAGGCATTACCTGTAGGTAGTTACAAAGTAATGAAGAAAAAGAGCAATTTGAAGGCGAGCCAGCTCTGCTCCTGGACAGAATCTAGCACCTCCTCCAAAGGGTGCCATAGTATGGACTAGTTCTCCAATTTCTCTTTTCCTTCATTGAGAGCATAGGAATTTAGAAAGAAATGAAATAATTACATGAAGTGTGCAGTTATGTGCCAAAATGGTGTGTTGACTGACCTCATTTTCAGGTTCCATCCATCTCCAAGGATTGAAGTCTAGAGCTCCACTGTACACATTCTCATCTAAATGGACTGCTGAAAGAAATGGAACCACAAAGCATCCTTTGGGAATAACAAAATCTGCCTCAAAAGCAGATAAGATAGTGTTAGTAGCCTGTTGTAAAACTTTTGCTTTGCAGGCATACCATGACTGTAAAGTAGAGTCTATTAATATTAACAAGAAAAATTTTAGAATTCAATTGATATACACAATAAATGTAAGAGTTTTACACTTACATTACATATATTAATATTTTGAGATAACATTATATATTGCTTTTATTTTAATCATTGAGAGAATAAAATAACAATAAATAATGATGTGTCAATATATTAGTGGATATCAATATAAAACTCTTTTACACCAACTAGCATACCAATTACACTCAATTTTATACCTTGGTATTGAATGTCTTGTTTTGCTTCTCTCATTAACCAAATTGCAATGCCCCCAAGTCTAAGTGTTTCATCAATAACCTGTTTGTGAAAGACAACATGAAACCTTAACACATTAGTCTCTATTGAATATGCAACTACAACTTAATTAGTATCTTTCAGTGGAAAATATTTATGAGATGAAGTATCTCATCAAACAAACTGATATGAAAATAGTGTAGTGTTAATCACTTACACATTGAGTGAACGGCATTGCTTTATAATCCTGCCATGTAAGCAATTCTTCTCCAGAATTAGTCCTTAGAGAATCCTGCTCATCCTGTCCAAGAGAAAAATTTGCAGAAATTAATAAAAATTCCTTCAATTTTTTAATATTAAATTCTAGGAAACTTATCTTAAGATTGCATCAAATAACAAATAGGGGAAACAATTTCAAGATTTGTTCTGTTATGTTATACATACCAGCAATTGCTTCATGGCTCTAGGACATTGAGTAAGGAAATAGACTGCAAAAAGCATTGTTTTGTGGTGGTAGTTTCATTTCCAGCAAAGAGAAGATTGATAATGAAGTCTGCAACAGCATCATCTGGCAAGCTTTCTTCCTCTAGTAATCTTCCAAGCACACCATTATCTACTGTGGGAGCACCATTTTTTCTGTGTACCTCTATGGTCTTGTTTATCTGCTTATGATATTCTCCCTTGCCTGGTATCCAAAGAATGTCACTTCAATACCATTTGACCAGATTACCCCATATGATCAGATCAATCTAGAATTATATTTTGCAAAGTAATTTCATGACAAGATTAATTATTATCCAATAATCTCAATGGGACAGATGGGTGCCCAGTCATAACTTTGGGCCTAATTATGGCTTGTTCTTTTATTTGAACATTAATGTAACAATGAGAGGCTAAAATTGAGTATTTCAGGATAAAATTAATGTGATCCTGAGAATAACTAACTCATTTGTTTAAATATAGTTCAAATTTATGTAGGAAACAATGATTGTTTGCTTTGCATTTTCATTTCCTGTTTCCATTTTCTGTTTCCTGTTTTCTAAATTTTACAAAGGAAAAACTGGAAATGCTGGAAACAGAAAATTTTACAGCATTTCCAGTTTTTCCTTTGTAAAATTTCAGAAAATAGGAAACGGAATGAAACAGGAAATGAAAATGCAAATCAAACAGTCCCTTAGTTTTCTTGTTGTGTTTCTGTTCTCTTTATATATCAGTGATTTAGAAGTTTACTGATGGTACCTTCATAGCAGTGTGGTATGCAGAGCCTGGGATGTTGATGGGAATGGATAAACAACCATCAACAAAGTCAGAAAATAAATGAGCCATTTCATTGACTTGAGACTCACTTGAAACCCCCAATAGTTGATTAACCATTAAATTTATAGCTACCTGCAGCAAATTATGCAAATATTAGTTGAAAATGAGTGATTGATACTGAATATACATGGACACATGATCAGTTGAAATTACTTACCTTTCTACAACATCCTGAAGAAGAATGACTTGATTGTTGTTAAAATTGCTCAAAGTTTGGAGCATAACCTTTTGTATATCATTCATGAAATGGAACTTAAGCTTCTCTAGGCGCATCATATTGGAGGCAATCCCATGTAGTTTCCTTTGTTGCTCTCCTTGCACAGTGATCACACCATTTTTACCAACTAAATCTCTGAAAGATTTTGGGTAACTTGATTTGAATAATTTGCCTTCATTTTGCATTACAAAACGGTTTGAAGCTTGGATCTGCAGACACCACTGCCCATTTGCCAAATAGGCTACAAGAAAAGATCTTACCATACCTATACCAAATAACATTTCATCTATTAGAATGGTTTTCACAAGCCATGTAAAATTGGAATTTGAGCTTTTGCAAATCATTATCTTGCATAAGTTTTTCTCATGAACAGCTTATTTTTCAAAGTGAATTCAAAAGAATGATCCTGTTTAGAGGCTTTTTCATAAGCCATATGATTGGATTAATAAGCTCTTGTAAATTGAGTCATTAACATGTCAATAAATTATTATCTTGCAAGCCTATTTTCTTACTAGCAACTCAAATTCCAAATGAACTCAACTTAAAACAATTTCAAAAGCTAGAATATGTTGCATTTTTCTTGTAGTGACAAACTGTCAGTAAATACCTCTGCACCATTTCTTCAACAAATTGAGGAGGATGAGAACTTGCAACAGCATTGTACCAATTGATGCTGTCACCAATCAAAGGCCATCCTCTCCTTCCCGGTGGTAATCTGCATTTGCTTTTGTCTTCCTTCCATAACTTTACTTGAATTAGTATTGCAAATATTGCAGTAGCCAATATCACAGTGATCATAACAAGCCATGTTTCTGAGATATTTTCTCCCATTTTCTGTGTGAAATAAAATGGAGAGAAAAGCTAATCACACCTCAACCTGCCAGAGAAAATTAAATATTAATAGTGAGCAAGACATGGCAATCACACTTGTCAATGTCAATGCAAATGTGAACTGATTATTATAAAAGGAACTTAAAAGGAAGAATTCATAACTAATATGAACATGCTTAGTTGACCTTATGAAGATCTGGTAGGGTCATATTAACTTGGTATTATACATGAATAAATCATTCCCAGAATCTAATTTTTTAAAACAAATTTGAATATGTAAAGATACAAGAAAATTTAAATAGAAAAAATTGGAACAACATCATAAGCTGACAGCATTATTTAATGAATATGAATCCAATTCTTTGTCTAAAATGCAATCTAAGAATAATCACATATCTACAACTAACTAAATAGAAGATATGCTGACTCTTTCATTATCTCACAATAAACAAAAATCTTCAAATCCTAAAACTAATTAATAGATACTATGAATCTTTCTAGTGTGTGAAACACCACCAAAAGGTGATGATGAAAACATAACAAAAAATCAGAAGGTAATTTTTGTTATACCCTTCCAGAAAGAACAGTCAAACTGCAAAGGCTTAGAGGTAATGCCTAAAGCAATTTTTGAAATTCACTGATCAAAGAGTGAAACTAGACTCTTCCAAATTCCTAGTGCAAAAGGTGTTTAAGTCACCTTATGATTCTGCTGATGAAGTAATATACACACAGCATTAAGTCACCTTAGAAGCTTAGCTAGATTTGAAGAGAGGCATAGAGAGAAAAGGAGAGGGAAGAAGGTGTGTCTTGTAATGACTTTGTAATCAGAATATATAAGGAAAAGGGTCTCTTAACTGGTCCAAAATAGAGCTTTTGGTGTGCATTTAATAGTATCAGTACAAATTCGTGAGCATAAAATAAGGTGCATAATCATCAACTAGTAGAAGTTGTCATCAAGAAAAGTTAGCTAGAGTTTGACTTGTCCTTTTTACGCTAGGTAGTTATGTAGCAATGCATTAATCAAATTTGTCATGTTCTAGTGATGGACACAACTTTTTTTAATAAAGAATTTCATCTATGAGCAAACACTGCATTCTTATTCTAATTAGAGTACCTCATCAATTGAGAGCCTATAAATAGTAGGAGAGACCTTAAGTATGTGTTAGTGCAGACATGATTGACATCCATCAACGTAGGTAACTAGAAGTAGGAGACAAAACTGTACTAATATCTCCATTTAATTATAATATATTAAATCCATAGTAGTGCAGCATGTGGATTTGTCACATTTCATTCAACTCTAATTTCATGTCACATTAGCAATTTTTAAATGATTGAAAGCTATTATATATTCCTTTCTAAGTCCCAAGAGACATTTTTTTTTTTTCAGAAACCGTTTTATTATACCATTATAATTTTAGTAATTAACCAATTGAATGATCATTAGTGCATGTCGTTTGAAAGCTTCAAAGGTTAAATATTCTATTGACATTCAATACATTAACTTTTGGAGGAATCAAAAGTTACTATAAGGGGTTTTTTCACCAAATTAATATTAAAAAGAAACTATTTATCAGAATAATGTTTTAACAAAAAAATCAGAATAGTGTGAAAAAAATACAATTTATCATTGTGAGATAGTTTTCAACACGATAGACGAGAGGTGGGATTGGATAAGAGGCGCTAACCAAGACAAAAGCATGTCATTGCTAGATAGAATAAGAATTTTTTCATAATCCATAATTTAGCTCTCCTTTTATTTTGTTTTTTAAGCACATGTATCCCCTATTATCAGGAGCAATTCTGTTTTGGGGCTTAGTCATGGTTTAGGCTCCTCATCTATCCCAAATAATGTGTTTAGTGGGGATTGAACTCGGGAACTCTTCCCATAATCTCAGTCTGCGTTGCTAATAAGTTACAGCTCTTTGCTAGATCTCCTTTTATTTGCATGTAACTAGAAAAGAGGCGCGTGCATTAATATATGTGATCATCTCAAATGTCTCGTACCAATATTATCTAGAATTTAATAACAATACATTGTCAGTGTAAAATAATTTTACACTGTCATCCAATGATGTATTGACACATCATTTAATGAGTTTAACGACACATGATGTGTCATATTCATTAATTGATATGGAAAATTATTATTGGATGACTATGTAAAACTTCTTTACACTAACAGTGTATATATAGTAATTAAACTCTATAATCTATTGAGTTTAATTACTATTTAGAGTTTAATTACTATACACTGACAGTGTAAAAAAGTTTTACATTGACTATTATCTAATGATGTGTTGTCACATCAATTAATGAGTATGACACCTCATGTGCTATTAAATTCAATAAATGATGTGACGACACATCATTAGACGTTAAATCCTTATCTATACCATAATTCCATCAATAGTTAATGCATTTAATATTAGGATTGTGTTTGGTTTTACGATGAATGTATTACTCTTTCTTCTCATCTTCAAATACAATAAATCTCACTGTATATTACTGAAAAAATATCAATTTTGATAACATCAATCCTTTATGATGATAAAAAATGAAATATTTATATTAAAATAGAAAGACATTTCATTTTTTAAAGTCTTATCATCACTGATGTTATCAAAACCGAAAATTATATCAAAGTACTTAAAAGAATTTTGAAAATTGAAGAGTGTAAATGATGCCTTGCTCATAGTCATAAGATTTTAGTCAAATATAATTTTAATTATTTACCCATGGAATACGTAGTTCTACATTTAATTTAAATCTAATAAGTGAAAGCACAAATGGCTCGCAGCAAACTACACTATGTTACTCTCATCCTCTGTCAAAGCTATATATTTAAATAAATCAATTTATAATATTTTTTTAACAATTCCTATAAATTAGAAAAAAATATCGATCTTCTTATCTTTTTAATCAAGCCATCTTTTGTTTAACATACTTTTTTTCACTTGATCTCTTCATTAAAATATTGGAAAGTTTCTCACTAAAATAATTACAGAAGGTATTTTTAAAATTCCTATAATTAAATTATATTGTAAAGTTAATTTATAATTAGTATGTAACTGTTTTAAATCACATTTGTAACTTGTAAGAAAAAAATTAGAATTTAATTTTCTTGTATTGTCCGTTAGTCTAAAAAAATTGTGTCCAATAATATGTTAACATGTTATTTAATGAATTTTTTGGTGTTATTTAATGAATTTAACATATGTTAATAGAGTTTAATTAATATACACCGATAGTGTAACAAATTTTACTCTCATCCAATAATGTATTGTCACATCACTTAATGAGAAAATACATCATTACTGAATGGCGGTTGTAAATTTTTTTTATACGATTAGTGTATATCCATTAAATTCATGTTAATATAATCGAACTCATTAGATAAGTAATCATCATTAAATTAGATTATAACATAAAGTAGTTTTGCACACCCAATACATCAAAATTAAACTTAAATATATTAAGTGTGTGTTTAGTTCCCATCAGAAACAAATTTGTGAAATTTTAAATCACTTTTGTCCCAATATGCTTCGTAATCATGCATCATTAATTTTCTATCATTGATAATCTATCAAAATCCATTATAGTCAACTCTAAACCAAACAGATGCTAATCACCTTCAAAAATGAAAATGAATGGAAGATATCCTCTCTCTTTTTCTTTTTTTTTCTTTTGACAATATCATGTAAAAAGAGATGAAAAAAGAAAGGAAAATTTTTGGGGTCTGAGAGGAGTATGTATTTCTTCCATTAAAGTATAGACACATGGCATGAATGATTAATTTTTTATTTTAAATTCTTTTTTAGTAAAAAGAAAAAAGAAAACTGTCAAATTTTTAATAGAAGGAGTCCTCAAGATATTACAAAATGACTGAACATTTTCTCCTAAATTGGACCTACATATTTTAACAAGGCTCCACCTAGCTATTTGTGTTTATTTTTTCTTCATGTAACCTAATGAAGTTAAAAACAAACAATCTATTTCGGGGAGGAAACATTCTGTTTCTTAGGCCACAATAATGAGCCTAATGGAAATTAAGAGTTGGGTTATTATGGAGCCACTAAATGGACCAGTCAAAGTAGTAAAGGCTTTGAATCCCATTTTTAAGGCCTCTTTCCAGGAATCAGCACCCTAAAGTTATGCAGTAAATTATTTTAAGCATATGAATGTTGAAGGCTTAGTGGGTGATTGATATGCACACAATATTATAAAAAAATGCCAGCAAGAACCAGCCAAGCAAACAATGCCAGTTATGTCAGAAAATCAGTGTAGTTTGCTTCAATGGAATACAAAATAATCAGAAGGGAATATCATACGGTTATTTTATAGATACACTATCTTTAACTGCTATTCAAATTAAGATTCGTTATTCATCATCTATAAATTGCTACAATAAAGTAAGAAACATATCCACATATCCACTTCATTTCACACTGATTTACTTTTAGAGTTTAATTAGTATACACTGATTAAAAGCTTTACACTATCATCTAATGATGTGTTGTCACGTTCTTTAATATGTATAACACCTCATGTGTTATTAAACTCATTAAATAATGTGGCAACACATTATTGAATGACAATGTAAGTGTACATACATTAAATCCATATAAGTTCAGCCTTTTGTGCTTATGTAGGGGTGTTTGGAAGAGCTTATTTAAGTTTAGCTTATGACGTAACACTTATGTAAGTATTTTGGTAAGCTTATGAAAAGAGCTTATAACATGTCCATAAGTTGTTTTTAACTTATTTCAATAAGTTTCTCAAAATAGCTTATGGAATAGCTTATGCAGAATTTAAATACATTATTCCTCTTTAATTTTCATCCACTTTCTTAAAAATTTATTCATTAAGTGCTTATCAATAAGAGCTTACATAATAAACGTTTAATTAAGTTATTTTTCCAAACATGTATATTAAAGCACTAAGTGTTCTAATATTAGAGTTAGGGCCATTTGATTTATGTTTCTATGTGCTTTCAGTTTTAATAAAAAAATATTTCTTTTAATTTTGATTACAAATCACCTTGTTTTTATTTTTAAAATTTTGTAAAAAAATAGTGAAATAAATTTATATTATTTTCACTTTTTCTATATAAAATTCTGAAATATGAAATGAAATAAAAAGGTTAATGTTTTTATATAATTAAAACTAAAAATGAAAAATGAAAAAAAAAAATTTAGATTGTAGGGTATATAAGCATCACTTAGCCAATACCCCCCCCCCCCCCCCCCCAACCCTCTCATGCTAATCGCCATTCTTTTTGGTGAGGATGCTAATCACCAATTGAATTGCAATTATTATTCCTTAAACATGATGCCGGCTAGGGTAGGGACAAGCTATAGCTAATATTTATCTAGAATGCCGGCAGTATTTATAAAACAATTTTAAAAATTCTTCTAGGTAAGAGTATTCTAATGTTGCAGAGCAAATGTGAAATGTTGATTAGTGAAACAAACTGAGATAGCATAATCAGATATTAAATTGACATTGCTTTTATTTAAAATAGTTGAGGATTGGCAGGTTTCTTGTTTGCAAAAGCAAACACATTAAATTTATCAAACAAGCAATTATCATGAAGAGTTAAAATATACAAAATACGTGAGTTATAGTTATCTTCCAGAATAAACTAAGATCTGTCATTCTTCAATTTTATACTATACCATGCTGTCCTAATGGTTCGGCAACTTGATGTAATCAGTGATGCATATTGTCACAGGCCACACATCTTTGTTTGCTACAAAAGAAATATAGGAGCATCCTACATGATCTAAGCAAATACTATTCAATTCAAGGAGACAATTGGGGTGCAACAGTTTAAGCTTCTCTTTCCATAGCAATTGATAAATGTACTCCTTTGCTTCAACAATGATCTTCCTTTCTTGTGAAGAACGACCAATCTTTATTGGTTAATAATTTTGCCACTATAATACATATGCACATGATAAAACTGATACATATTATCTTAATATCATAACAAATGTTTTCTTAGACTAATACGTCTTGATATATTAATTTATTCCAAGGAAAGATTTTTTTTTTTTTTTTTTTTGGGATAATTTTCCTGAGAAAGCTTCTGAAGTGCAAAATAAATGTTATTTTTATAATTAGATCCTATTGTCACCAAGGCCAAAATTCACCCACAAACTATTGATGGATTTTATTTTATTTTAAATTTTTCCATAAGCTCCACTCCATCCTCTTATCCATATGTGTGTTTGATTTGACGTTTAAAACCGGTCAAACTCAAGTTTAAAATTTTCAATGCAACTAGCATTGAAAAGTAAGTTTACCACGTTTTAACACTAAACCAAACATATTCATAGACACGGTTCACCCAACTTGAGATTAATTTGTTTTTCTTTTTCCCCATGTGCTTCTGTTATTGATTATTTTGGCGGTTTTGGTAATCACGTATTGTTGCAGAAAAAGACCGTATTTCTTGAGCGTGCAGCATATTATAACACTTCCAATTGCCTTCACATTTCAGTGCCATAAGTAACATACATTTGAAGTTGTATAAATTAAAATTAAAATCATGATACACTGGACATAAGAGGATGCAACTTGCAAGCTTTCTTCACGACTTCATAACATTACGATAAACAAAAACCTTTTCACATGCACAACTCAACTGTCCCTACGGCTATTTTGCCATTCATTTCATTTGATTTATTAAACATTTGGGGCCTTGTTAGTTGAATGCATTAATCTTTTTGTCTTTCCAAAGGTCATGTTACAAGCTACTATGGATATATCAATGCAACAGTCCCATCGTAAACAGATACTACCTGGCCACGGAACAACACATTATCCTTACTAAAAACCATTGCTATTATTGCATAAAACAAAGAACATGTTGCATCAAAAAATATATCCCAATACTATTAATAGCATTGGGATAGCAGAGAGCACATTAAACAATGCCCAGCTTTACATGTCATTCATAACCTGAATTGTTGTTCTCTCTGTCAGATACCAAGAATAAAATATATAATATTATTATAAGGGAAAAAAAGTTGCTATGTCATTTACACACCTTCACGCATTCAGCAGCAGGTGAGTGTGGAAATATGGTAGACGGTCCTAACATAAATGTTGGACATCACATTCTAATCTGGCAATATTTGAAAATAGTTCAGAGACAGTACATTAGACGTTTTAATGTGAATGCACAAAGTGATGAATATAAGCAAGATATCAGCATCTATGTTGACTTTTGAGTTTACTCCAAATAACAGTAGTTTCCAAAAAGTACTTAGTGCTCATGCCTTGCAAGTTAGGACAGAACAATAAGCAAAATTTGGGTGAAGGGTAGTTAGTATACTGAATGCTGACAGTTTAAAAAATTATATTTCAAAAACCCTACCAATTTCTTCAATTTTTCTATGAGTCCTTGTGTCCATGAGACAAAAACTGCAGTCCTTGAAAATCAATTATTCTCCAGTTGGACTTGGATATTCTTCGAATGCTCCACAAAATACAAAAGCCTCCCCATCATAAATAGATGTGAAGACCGACCTTGGCTTCCTTGCACCCTTCACACTTCCATTCTCAGCTGCTCAAATTCATATATAAACATTGTACATTTGATTAAGGGAGAAAGTTGTAATGTCGTGCATTTCCTATCCTATTGTTCACAACAAAGTGGAAAATCATTTACAATGGGAAGCTAATTTACTGGACTGGGAATCAAAGTGCTTTTGATTTTACCCTGGATGGGGCCAATGGAATAGTAGAACTAGAACTCATGTGCAACTGTCTACCATTTGAAAATGAGCAGCCAGCTGGAGCATAGAAGACACTTGGCTGCAACAGAATAGAATTTGCAAGAAGGATGCCAGGTAATGACAGGTCAAAAAGAGACATGCATCTCATGAACCCTACACATACCGTCAGAGTTATTGAATTCCATGCAAGTTGCACCATATAACTTTATAAAGCTTCATAATTTTCTCCAGATATTTATGATGCCATCTGCAAATGACTTCAGATTTCCCCACAAAGTTGATTTCTCTGAAACCACTGCACCGCTGGTCTGCCTACTATTAGATCTATCACTGGATATTGGGAGAATGTAAGCAATTAATACCCTTATATAATTATACTGAAAGAATATAGACATGAACAGAAATTGAGTAATCTATAAATTAATGCATAAGACAGTTGTATGTTCTTTTGCACATGCAACCATTCATTGAAGCATATTTCAGGTAGAATACAAACATTAGTTCAAAACTCAAGAAGCACTGTAATCTATCTATAAATGTAAAAGTAGATGTATACTAGTACCTGGTACTTATCATGGTCAGATGACTAGCATTAGTGTCAGATACTTCAATTTTTATTTTGTTTATAATTTCAGTATATTACAGATATATTTTAGGCATAGAAGTGGCATCATCAACACAAGTCCTTTCATTTTCCTCTTTTGAGCCCTTATTTGAAATTTATACCTGTGTGTTCATTTCATTAATATAAAATGATACTTCCATATAAACTTTATTGCACCAATCTTTTTTCTGACTTTAATTGAGACTAGGAAGTAACATGCTTTTTAGGTTTTCATGTTATTCTCTCAGTATTCTCTTGAGCATATAAAGCAGTCTGTGTGTGTGTTTTTGTTTATTTGCATTTTATTATTGTATATGTTAATAAACATTATTTTGAATTTTATACAAGCATAGCTTTTTGTGTTTTTTCTGCATAATTTTTTAAACTTTCTATTTAATTTAGAAATTGTTCAATGTTTTATGTACATTGAGAAGCACACATGGAAAATTTAGCTGTTCAACTACATGTATCCTTATCCTCACAGACCTCACCACACCCAATTCTGCATTGTTCCAACGACATATAACAAGTTATGGTATTTTTCAAGTGATCATGCAAAATAATAATATTGTAATAACCATAATAATAAAGCTATATATCTAAATATATGAAGGACTTACATTTTGGACTCGTCCAATTCTAAAGACCCTTGAGATTGCTCCATTTTATGCTTTGGACTATCCACACCAGGAAGGCCTTCTAAGGCATCTTGCTCTTTTTCTCATATCCATGCTTTCTCAAAGCTTTCTTTCTCAATGGTTGGATGATTTTCTACACCAACAAGCTTAGAAGCATGTTTCTGATCTTCACTGCAACTACTGACAGATTTTTCAATAAATGAAACAGAAACTTGTTTTATTTCTTCTTTTGGCAGGGGTCTTTCTGGTGCAACAGAATCAGAGGCACAACTAGATACAGCTTTGACACTCTTCACATCATTTGGCACTTGGGGACTGGAGTGGGAAGCCTCAACAAACAGGTCTTCCAAGGCAGGTTGCTCCCTAGTCTCATACTCAATGCATTTTTCCTCCATTTTTAGATGATTTTTCATATCAACTAATTCAGATTCATGGCCTGAGCTTTGCCATAAAGAGTACCAAAATTTTCACTATATGGAGTAGAAACATGCTCTATTCATCTCGTTAGAAGCCGACTTTCTGATGCAACGGAATCAGAATAACTAGAGACAGCTTCCTCAGTCTTGAGTCTCTTGACATTAGGCTCCTTAGAACACTTACCCAAAATATTACTTTCAGATGTAATGCAATGATTTCCCTGTCAATAAAATAGAAGGCCAAATTATAAGTATTACAAGAAAGTCCCTCTGGTATCATATAACAATAAACATATTATTCAATTAATACTATAAACAAATAAAATTAAGAACAACGATGAGGATTATAGGAAGCCAGTACTGCCAAAAGGTATAACTACTAGCCACATAAAATGGAATGTGATGCAACTTTGCTGGATAGACCAATCAGACCATTTGTTATCCTCTGCATCTGCTTGTATGTTACTTCCTAATAGAATGCATTTATCATTATTCATTAATGAAGGTTATCATAATTTACAAGTGCACTACCTATCTTGATGTCACATTGAGGATGAAGATAACTTTATGCGGATATGGCAGTGGCTTTTAGTCTGAAGCTTTGCAAATATCGGGCCAGTTGTTATGGGGGTAAAATGAGGGTCATAGATCTATTTTCAATACAATTTACTAATATGTAATATAACTGACCCATGTTCTCCACCCCTATTTTTACCCTCATACCAAACTGACCCTTACAGAATAAACTATAACAAATATTTTACTAATTTCATATCAGCAATTAGACATCAAAGCAGTAGTAGCTGAATCTTTTTGCATTAGTAATCCGTTTGCATTTGAACAAAAAGTGTAAAAATATGAAGTATAGCTATTTTATTTTTTTTCCTTTTGGCCTTTGAACTGCAGTCATGAAATCTATACCTAAACAAGAATGTCCAATATCCTTTAAAGCACAACAAAAATCATACTCTGATCAGGAGCATTGCTTATGCATAAAACTATCATATATCCATAAAAACTATAATTGGTGTTTATTGTCCATGCTTACTGGTGTAGAGATAATTTCAACTTCATTAGACAACCCTCCCTCCCAAGAGGAAGTCTGTGGCCCTCTCTTTTCTTCAAGATGCTCATAACCAGTGTGAACAGTCTCTTTGTTATCTAAAAGTACCGACTGAGAATCTTTCTTGGATAGGCCTGTCTTTTGCAATCTCAATTTTATCAGATGAAACATCCACAGATTTATTGGTTTTAAGTTTACTTTCATCAAATAGCTTTTCCACCAAAATCTCATCAACGTGTTCGACGATTTCATTTTGGACTTGTATTCTAATTCCTGAATGATTTCCCGGACAAAATAATAACCACCGCCCAACTTGTTTCTGGGCACCTTTTATTGTTGGGAATTTCCCCAGCATTCTCTGATCTATACCTGTATAGATAAAGGAAGTCTTTTCAGCATTCCTTAATGACTAATAAGAAATAGGAGCACACCATTTACAATGCCAGGTGTTCACGTAGACCATTTACTTGTTAATAAAATCCATAAATGATGACAGCGTTCACTATTGTTGACATTATTTCAATAGACAAAACAAGGGAGCTTTTAAGAATGACAACTTCTTTCCTCCTCCTCTTTTACTAAATTAGGGAAATCCAGTTTTTCACCACAGAACAGGGACAACATGATAAAAAGTGAAGGCCATAAATATTCTCCTTTTCTGTCCTCTAAGAACCTCTTCTTGCACCCAAGGAATAAATCCAACACAAGAATGTAATAATAAGTACAGAGATTGATTACTCCAGCATGAATTAAACCAGAAAATAACCAGAATAACTTACACTTAGAACAACCTGAAGAATATATGCAAACACATTATTCTAATATTGACCATAGACAAAAGTTTAGCAGTAAGAAGGACATGTTATTAAAGCAAACATTTTGTTCAAGCATGGCCATAAGAACAGTGCAATGTGTCTTCTTTCATTCGTGCTACCATAATTCATTCTATTACCCCTTATAATCTGTTAATGCAATAAAATGTGGATTTCATTTTGTTTTAGCATGAAATCAGATTATTTATTTTTGAACTCCTTGTGCTTTTTGACGAATGTCTTCCAGTCCCATTCTGCCCATTCAGTTGGTTTCCAATAAAAATTTGGATTTCGCATATAGTCTACTGAATATACAATATAAAGCATAGAAACAAGATCATAAAAACAAAACAAAGAAAATACTTGTTCACAAAAGACTCCACCATAGTTCTCCGTTCATGTTTTGGAACCTTCTTTCGGCCTTTCTGAGCATTTGGTGTCTCAGAAGGGACAGAAGCAGCATATGACCATCCCACGCCACTGCACTTTCGAAGAACCAACAGAATCGCATGCCTCAAACGACACTGTCAAACAACACAACATATATATGATAACATAATCAATAAAAACGACATCTCATAGTTGCTAATACACTAAACTTTCAACCTTAATTCCAAAGAAAGGCATTGCAAAACAGTAACCGATACTGAACAAATAAGCTAGTTCACATAGATATACAGAAGAGAAAATAGAGAGGAAAATGAGATGATAACAGTGAAAGTGAAAGAGAAAAAAATGGAAGAAAGTTACAGTGATTGGGTTTGGGAGTGAGTGGGTGGTGACTGGGGGAAGGAGAGGCTTGAGATGAGAAGTTCTTCCTCATCTTCGTTACTGTCAGATGTGATCCTCTGTGATAACTTCCATGTATGGTTTGGTTTTAGAGAGAGAAAGAGAAAGTGAGGGGTTTAGGGTTTTGCAGTTTATTTCCTTCGTTCAAATCTCAAAACGCGCAGAAATGGAGATGGGCCGACGGCATTTACAATTGGAGAGGCCTAGCCGCCTAGGAAAGGCTGTTTCTTACGCATAAAAGACTTGAGAGTTTAGAGTATAGTACTATAACTTAAAAGAAAAAGAAATCATTATTAGAAAGATTTGTTTAAAATGACATAAAAAACATTCATATATATATATATATATATATATATTATATATAGGTTTAATTATGTTTCTGGTCCCCACAATATCGTAATTTTCTCATTTGATCTCCATTTTTATTTTTTCTAAAGTAGTCCCCCAAAAATGATTTTTTTCTCAAATAGTCCCTCCATTTTTTTTACAATTATTTTTTTACCAAATGCTCCCAAAAAAAAATCACGATCTTCAAATTAGTCCTTATAGAATATCGTGATTTCCAAATTAGTCCCCCAAAATATCGCGATTTTCCAAATGGTCCCTCTGTTTTTTATGTCATGTCAGCACTTTATGGTTAAAAATAATGGAGAACCAATTGGAAAAAAAAAATTCTTTTTTGGAAAACCATTTTGTAAAAAAAAATAAAAATGGGGACCAATAAAAAAATCGTGATATTTTAGGAGACAAAAATATAATTTTACCTGTAATATATAAACTAAACTACAAACATAACAGGTTTGTTGCACAAAAAAAAAAACATAACAGGTTGTGGTTGCATTTTTTTTTGGGAAGTGACTACATTTTGTTTATTTGCTTTTGGTAGTAAAATTATATATTTTTTTTCCGGTAAAGCTTCACTTGACATTCATAATATCAATATGATTTTATCTATTTTGTGGGGATTGAAATCAACAAGAAGAAAATATTGTAAGAATTAAACTCAGAGCAAAGGTATTTTATAGGGATTAAAATTAATTACACAATTAAAATGTCATATTTTCTTAATTTGTGAAACCAAGATAATAAATGTTAAAGGAAAATTTAAATTGGATATATTTTATAAAAATATAAAAACATATTTTATCTTTATTTTTTAGCATGTTATTTGAGGATTGAAATTATTTGTCTCCGTCTATGTCTCTTTCTTTGCTTCCATTAAAATATAATATATTATAATGTTTAATGAAATTCACACTTGCTCTATTATTTATTATTTATATATATAAAACTAAGAATTTGCCAATATAGATCATGTCATGAGATAAAGATCATCTCCATTCAAGTAACTTATGTGAGTCGTAACATTTGTTTCTCTTATAGCAAAACGATAACAACATTTAAAAATAATGAGTATATATTATACTAGTAAGGAACTCGTCCTATGCACGAGAACTGTATTTTTGAGATATAATAGGTAGATATTTTGTAGTTAAATTCAATAATACATTTTTAAGTAATTGTAGTACTAATTATTAAAATAATAAAAACAAATGATAAAAATATATGAATAGCGGCGTAGCCAGAATTTTTTTCATTGGGGGGGCTAGAATAAAGTTCTATGTGAGTCCTTCTTACAAGAATTTTTTATGACTTTATTCGGTCATTTTTTTAGACCTTTTTACAAATTTTTAGATGCATTTATTATCTTTTTTTCATTTTTACGGCTTTACCCCTCATAATTATTGAACATTTTTTAATTTTTAGGTTAGTTAATGTGGGGAATATAATAGAGTTTGACTTACACAAAAAGGATATCGAAAAAAAAACTTACAATAAGGGTAAATTTGGAAGTTGCATATTTTTTATAAAACTAAAATATTAAAAATCTTTTTTTTAATTTTATTATCTAGCCCTAAAAGTAAAATTCAAATCAATCAAAGAAATTCATTTTTATTTATGTAAGATTTTTATATTTTTTATCATGCAGATCTAAAATCACATCAAATAAAACACAATCTTCTTTAGTTTTAATAAAACTTTATGATCTCTAAGTAAGGGAAAAATAATTAATATAAAATATATATAAAAAAGGGAAATGAGGACTCACTACAAGTAGTGAAAGAATTATAAAAAGGTAACTACTATTAAATTACTCAATACTTTGGCTACGCCTACGTTTTGTTGTGTAACTAGGGATGACAAAGTTGGTTAGACCCCGACGGGCCAGCCGCCCTAACGCGCAAAAATGGCGGGGTGGGTTAGGTCCCACCAGCCCACTCAGCCCGCCCCCAACCCAGCCAACCCCAGTGGGGGCCAATAGGTGGGCGGGCGAACCCTCCGGGTCTGGCCCCGTAGGGCTTAGCCCGCCAAATTTAACAACTTTTTAACTCTTTTTTATTTATATTTAGTATTTAATTATAATAATTTTATAAAATTGAGGAAAAATGTTATGTAAAGACAAAAAAGTATAAATAATTTTTTAAAATTTTTATTTAAAATTCAAATTTATTATGTATTGTATTTATTTTAAATTTATTTTAATTTTTTTATAATTTTTTGGGTGGGCCAGAAGGGCCGGCTGCCAACCCACCATCTGGCCTTAAAACGGGGGTGTGTTGTATATGTTGACCCCGTTTTTTTTTTCGGCGGGCCAACCCGCCCCCGCCCCGCCCGTTTTTGGGCGGCCCAATGGCTGGGCGAACTGGCCCACTTTACACCCGTTGTAACCCCCAATGGCTGTCTTTCATAACATAATAATTTTGTTACGTTTTGTCCTTTTTTGTTTTGATCTGCAATTAGGAGCGAGCCCAAGTGGGTTCTTTATTTGTTTATAGGTTGTAATAGTAGGAAATAACCGTGATGAACATTATTTCTATTTTCACTTATTTTTTTTTAAAAAGTTTATGACAAATTATATAGAAATTGTTAAACAATTAAATTTAAAATCAACAAATTGTTATACATATGTGTGTATAAGTTTAAGTTTTTTTCAACGTGTAATATAATTATCATGAATTATTTAGTAGAAAAATAATGAAATTTTGAAAATAAACTCTTTTATGGAAAAAAATTGGGAAAAAAACACTTTGGGTAATCATTAGGGGATTAATGTTTAGTGTGAAGGTTGGGTCCATGAATGGTCGATTGAGTATGATAAACCTATTTCATGTGCAATAAAAAAAAGGAGGAAGATACGCGCCAGGATCCTCACCCGTAGCACATAAGGTGCAGTTTTCATCCTACGGCTATCGTGTATGTATTTTTTTCTTTTTATAAAAATAATTTTTTTAATGGCCATGATTTCCTCCAGTTAATTAACTGGAGGGGATCGCAATCCGGAAGATACATGCGCGTGAGTAGAGTAGAGAAAAGAAAGAGAACAATGTAGTTTTATTTAGGGGTGTTCGTGGTTCGGTTTGGATCGATTATGAGGCAAAAAATTATTTAATCCGATCATTACCGTTTTATCATTTCATCATCCGATTGATTTTTATATTTTTTCAAATTCGATCCAACCCGATCCAATTTAAATTGTATTGGATTGAATCATTTTTTAAAGAGGCAATAAATATTAGATAAGAGTGATAAAATTATGAAATAATAATAAACATTTTTTATTGGAACATATATTTATTAAAACAATATAAATAAAAATTATATAAAAAGAATGACATGGACATGAAACTAATTTAAAACTAATTTTAAATTGATGTATTTATAGAAATATTAACATTATATTAGATAATAAAGTTATAAAAAGTATATTAGTATAAGTAATTTAATAAATATATATGTATATATAAATTCGGTTTGAATTGGATTGGATCGGTTTTAAACATAGATTCAAAATCCAATTCAATCCAATAAAATAATTTTGGTTTTTGTGGGTTTTGGTTTTTTTTTGGATTTTGGTTCGATTCGATTCGATTTTCGGTTCGGTTTATGCGGTTTTATTGGATTGTATTTTGGATCCTATGTTAAAAACTGATTCAATCCAATCCAAACCGAACTTATATCAACTTTTACACACACACACACACAATTTTGAGACCTCACATAGTAGCGTGAGTGAGACACTCACTCACACTACTCTCACTCTCAATGATTTTTATAATTCTCTCTCTTTTCTTATTGGAGGGTGAATTCTACACACTGCGTGTGAGAGTGAGATTCCCCTCTCGATCCTTAATACTAATATTCTCTCTCGCTATTTGAATTTTTAAATGCTAATCTAAAATTTGAAATTATTAAGATTCAAAATCCTGTCATATAATTTTTTTTATTTCAATCCTTATTTTAATATAAATCTTTATTTTCATCATTATGATTTTTATTAATTTAAAATATCTTATTATCAAATAATAATAAAAATTAGATTTCAATAATAAAATATAATCCAACATTTGTTATGAATAATTAAGATATGGTGTATGTTCATCAGATTTAATTTGATTTAATATAACATACCTATTTCTTTTAATAGAATAAACGATCTTGAAAATATATTGTATAATTGTATGTTACCTCCGTAAAAAAATATAATTGTATATTACTTAGTTTCCTTTATTAACTTTCATTTATTTCTACAAATATCTCTTGTGTGAATAAAAAAGACAGGACAAGTCTTGGTCTCTTCAACTATCTTATCTTACTATCTACTCTCAACTTTTATATATATATATATATATATATATATTTTAGCATTATTTTCATAATACTATTATAATTTAAAATTGAATAATTATCTAAAACTATTCTATTTTTATTTTAAAGATATAATTTATTATAAACTTAATTTTAATTATAAAAAATATCTTTATCCGCGTATTACGCGGGTTAATATACTAGTACATATATATTTATGAAGTTAATTATACATATACTTTTTATGATTTTATTATCTAATATCATGTTAATATTTCTATAAATATATTAATTTAAATCTAGTTTTAAATTAGTTATTATGTCTCATTTCCTTCTTTTTAATATAATTTTATATTTATTTTAATAAGTATAAGTCCTAATAAAAAATATTTACTATTATTTCATAATTTTTTTTATTTTTATCTAATATTTATTGTCTCTTTAAAAAATCGAAAAATCTATCCAATCCAATCCAATTTAAATTTGATCAGATTTAAAAAAATATCAAAACCTATTGGAGGATTAAATAATAAAATTGCAATATGATTTTTGCTTTAAAACAAATTGCAACCCTTAACTACGCCCCGCCAATATTCAAATCAGGTGTCTATCTAAGGGATACTTAATTCAATCTTAATTCAAAACATTAACACTCAACGTAATCTTCTAATTTGTTACATTAAAATAACTTTCTGATTTTCCAGATAAAATAATAAATCACCTACATTTTATCCTATAATTTTAAATTTTAAATTTTGAATTTAGGATAACTTTTCTCTATTTCAATATACATATACATCTTTGCTTCCTTCAACTTAAGGATTCTGTGTGTCAAACACTCCGGTGATGATGGAGGAGCCAACTAAGGATTGTATCTCCAAGTTTCCATTAGAAGTCATTCACGAGATTCTAGGTCGACTTACCATACAAGACGTTGGTCGAAGCAGTTGTCTATCTAAGCCATGGAAAAGCTTTTGTGCTTCTCTTCCTTGGGTAAACATAGATTCTCGTTCTCTTAGTTATGACCTCTTGAAAGATGTCATAAAAGAAAAAGTGAAGAGCATGAGTCTCTGCAAGGAACATCTGGTTATGCACAAAATGAGGCTACATTTGGATTACAATTTTGTACAATTAGCCCAAGAGGATATTGAAAGTTGCATCAGACTAGTTTCAGAGACTAGTACTATCAAAGAGATCGATTTCCAAATCACAAACCAACCTGATAATCCCTTCATGGAAGGTACATTTTTTCATCATATCTATAGAGCTGAGACCTTAACTATGTTAAGGTTAAGTGGTTTGAGATTGTCACAGCCCGTTGAGGATATGAAGCTTTCCAACCTTCAGATTCTAAGATTAGAAGGTGTGGAGGTAGACCTACGGAGTAGTGACAATATTAATTGGTTCTTTACTAGTTGCCCCATGATAATAGAATTAAGCTTGTAAATTGCCATAGTATAAAGCATTTGAATGTGTTTGGTCTTAATCACCTTACAAAGTTAGAGATTGGTTTTGTCAAAGGCTTGAGAGGGTTGAAATCCAAGCACCAAGTCTAGAGAAGCTTGTGTTTTCCGAGAAGAAGAGAACTAGGCTTGATGATGAATTTTATTTGGATTTGAGAATAGACTCAGAAACTTGTGAAGCCTTAAGGGAATTAACATTGTGCAATTCCACCATGCGAGGAAAAGCCTTCAGTACCATGTTTTCTAAATGCTCAAATGTAGAGTCTTTGGTACTTGACCGCTGTGTGCATTTTTATAAGATAAAAATTGCAAGTCAGAGGCTAAGGAAACTTGTTCTGAGAAGATGTTTTCATCTTGTTATTACGGACATTGAAGCTCCAAATTTGACTTCATTCAACTTTTGCAATTACCTAGACATAGATGCTTTGAATTTGGAAGGTATGTTTGATCCTTTCAAACACAAACACAAGGAGGAAATCATCCATCAACAAGAATGTATGCTTGATCTTAACTCAATGCTTTGGACAAAAAATATATGGATATCTCTTTGGGTTGATAAATTTAAGGACACTGAAGGCCAAAAGATGGTTATCTACCCAAAGGTAAATTTACCTACAAGCCAATTTTTCTTTTCTTTTTTGAATTGTTGAATCATTATTGTTCACCTCATTGATGTTCTGTTTTTCCCTCTGGTTTCAGAATAAAAGGTATGATGTTGTTGTATTAGAAGATTGAGTGTAATGGCAGAACTTTCATTTATGACTAAGATAATTGAAGAAGCTAAAAGAACAACCATTACAACTATGAGTTTTCTTGATCTAGCTGATTACATCTTTGGGGACAAATTAAAGAGTAACATGGTGAAAATTTTAGCAATCTCATCCACTGATGAAAGCAAATTATATGAGGTATCACCATTCCTTCTTCAGTGCCTTTTGTTAGTAGTTTCTTAGGCATATAATTAACTTCATAGGCTTTCTTCTTTTCAAATTTACATTTAGAAGTTACTTTCATAGTAATTGTTGTGAAAAAAAAAAAACATTTCAATTGATAGATAGGTGATGCAACAATTATGTTGGAGACTAATTATGTTTTTTTTTAACGGTTGGGATTTTTTTGCTTACTTTTTTTTTTGTACCTTTGAAAGAAAGGTTCTTATTTTGCTTCATTAATATATCAAGTTTGTCATTATTGATTTGAAAATCAGTTAGTATAAAAACACCTTTGAAGTTGTTAAGTCTTTGCCTGCAGGTGCTAAAGAAAAAGTCATATACTTCAAGTAGGGAGCAATACTTTGCTACAGTCACTGACAAAATAGAAGTGGAGGCATTCTTGTCCAGCACAGGTCCTATGCTCTCCATCTGCAACTCCTATAAATCTCTCAATGAGACAGAGTGATCACTGCACCTTTGAAAGCAATTTCGTTGAACATTGATTTTTTTTGTTTGGTGACATGTTACTCCATGTTACTAGAATTAAATTAGATATACCGGTAGGTTTCAAATAAAAATAGATATATGATAGTATTTGTGGTGACAAGACTTATTCAGTTACATGGAAATAATTATTTATTTTAGGAATGTGATATAATTTTTGATTAGTTTTTATTAGATGTTATCTATTTTTCATCTTATAATAGTATAACTACTTATCCTTCAAAGCACTATCTACCAACTCGTGTTGGTTTGAGTGGATTGAGTTTTTCCATTAAACCGGGTTCGTGAATTCGATTAGAGGAAAAATTTAATCTAAAAAGTATATTTCTTTTAAAATGTGACGTATATATCTTTTATTTTAATTTTAAAAATTAAATAAAAGATTTTATTCTCAATACGATAATAATATATGAATACCTCAAATTCCAAATATTTATTTAAATTCTTCATCTGTCTTTATCTCTTTCTATCATATTAAATTTTTTATTATATTTTTCTATTAATTTTTATATCTGTCTAGGTATAGACACTCTACCCTATTAATATAACTTGAAAATAGTAAAAATGAAGTTATAAAAATTAAAATGAAATCTCTTTCGTTAAAATATGAGATTCTCAGTACATTCACTTTTTTAGTTAATACTTCTGTTGTTGAGATTCTTCCCTCTTCCCCACAACTTTCTCTCATATTTTGAGTTGTTTGCAGATGGCCTATTAGCTTTATAGTTTTAGCTATCCAATTAATGGAACTCATGAAAGTATTTGAGATTGATAAAGTAAAAAGGAAACAGAAGTAATTAATTAATCCAAAGATATGAATGGTTTTGGCGTCTCATGGAGTTGACATAGACATATCTTTACGAAAGTTGTTGGTTCTGATGTAATTAAGTAAAATATGAATTTTTCCATTTGTGCTTCTACTTTGTATTGTTAGTAAACATTTGTTCATTTTTCATTTTTGGATCGTATATATGCTTATACAAAAAAACAAAAGGATCGTATGCTGTATTCATATAATTATCAGGGTTAATTACATTTTTTATTTCTATAGTTTGAACTATGTAATTTTGATCTCTCAAGTTTTTTTAATCTAATCAAATCCCTCTAATTTTTAAAATTAAGCAAATATAGTTTCAACTTTAATTCTTTTCTACATAAAACTCTTATATTCTTATTTTATATTCAATTTTTGGCATTTTCCACTTTGACATACAAAATAAATTTAAAAGTTTAGAAGTAAAAAACTTAATGAAAGTTTGATAATATCACAAGGATTTGTAAATTGTGGAATTAGTGGTTGACGAGGGAAAATTGAGATTTTTTTTATTTTAGGGGAAATTCAGTGCTTTAGTTTGTGAGCTTTAGGGCCAATCTGGTTTACATTGTCATTTCTTGTTTTTATTTCCTGTTTTCATTCTATTTTCAGTTTTTCCTTTATAAAATTCCAGAAAACAGGAAACAGAAAATGAAAAACAGGAAATGAAAACGCAAACAAAGCAGACCCTTAACTTTTAAGTGGAGGAAGGTTTAAATCGTTTTATTATTTTATTACTCCGAGGGAGAATTTTGCAGCTCATAGAGGTCCTACCGACTCGAATAAGATTGTTCTTGACTTCTTGCTCCTGTGGAGAATACATGTGGTCTTGCACCAAAAAATTATTATATATTTAATTTGTAAATATTTTGATTGATAAAATAAGAATTTTAAAGTTTTAAGTAGAGGAAAAGTGATGAAAACTTATTGTAACAATTTAAAAATTTGAGGGACTAAATTTGCTCAAAAAAATTTGAGGGACCAAAATCATATATTAACTACAATAAAAGAAAAAAAAGTACAATTAAACCTAATTACCATTTTTTGCCACATTTATTTTTTCTCAGCTTCTTCATTTACATAGCGTTCTCCAACCTTTCCGGAGGATTTGGTATTATATTTTAGCACCTTAGAAAATTGATGTGAGTGTGACTATGTACTTTTCCCCTCTAATTCATTGGTTGCAATTACCCCATTTTAATTTTATTTTTGTCAAACTAATAAGTTTAATTCTATCTAATCTAGTAAAGTAAAACATAACACTAACATGATCCTTAACTATAAACTCCAAAATTGCTCTTTAATATATTACTATTCATTAAATACACTCATGTTGATCATATTTTTCTTTACACACATTTTTATTATGCTATATTTTACATTCATGTTAATTATATTTTTTATTATTTTAAGTTCTTTGAATGAGTATACTTTTTGTGTATTATTTGTTTACTCATTAAATAATCAATATTTAAATATATACGCATCGTTTTACTTGATTTTTTTTATAACCTATATTTTTTATTCCCATCAAAACTAAATGTCACATGCGACGCACAAGACTACTACTAAGTAAAGGGGAAGTATATTTTTTAGTAAACTATTATTTTAGTTACCTAAAGATATATGATGGGTCACTTCAATTCAGAAGTACGAAGTTACTATTTTGATTTCTAAAAGATAAAAATATTAATCATAGTATTTATTTTTCAACATCAATTCAAGTCCTTAAAAAGAAATAAATTAATTGATATTTTCATTTTTTTTAAAAACTAAAAAATAGTAATGTTCATTTTAAGACTAGAGTGATCGATCTCATATTTCTCAAGGGCCAAAATGAGAATGCACTCTTTCTTCTTATTAATTACAAAATCATAAATATGAGTATTTAATTTATCACGAATCATTTCATAAAAAATAAACAAAATATTAAAAATAGCAATCAATGTTGCAGAATCAACAAATATTCGAGATTCAAAACTAAATGAAAACAATATTTTTGAAATAAAAAAACTTTTAATAATGCTAACTGATATTAGAAGTTCTATTTATAACATAGGATACAACTCATAACTAATAAAAGGTTAACACACTAGTGCAAAAATGATGTTTAACGACGCCTAAACAACGACGGTTATAAAGTAACCGTCGTAGAAAGTGATGCGGTGGCTTTTTTGTAATTTTTGTGTAAGAAATTACGACGGTCCAAAATTAACCGTCGTTGAAACGGGGAAATAACGACGGTTTTTAAAAATCATCGTTCAAAGTATGAGAAAAACAAAAAAAAAAAGAAAAAAAAAAAAGATATTTTTCACGACGGTTCTTAATGGACCGTCGTTAAAAGTCTAATTCACGACGGGTACACTAAACCCATCATTAAAAGTATTATATAAAACCAAAAAATAAGAAAAATGTGGGCTTTTCTACGTCGGTTACTGATGAACCATCGTGAAAAGCTCTAGAAAAACCAAAATAAGGGGGTACAGAAAGTAAAAAAAATAACCCTTGTTGTTTGGCTGTTACGAGAGCAGAGATGCAGAAAGTAATAAATAAACAACCACGGTTCCCCAATAACCGTCATTGTTTGACCTTTTAAACCCTGCCAGTAGGGTTTCCTTCTTCTCACTTGCAGCGCCCCCTCTCTCTTTAAACCTGTGCGTTTCTCTCCCTCCCTGACCGTTCCTCCCCCACCGTCCTTTTCCCTTCACCGTCCCTCCTCCCATCGTCCCTTTCCCAAATTCTCTCTATAAACCCTCCCCACCGTCCTTTCCTCCCACCCTCACTTTCTCTCTCGCCTCGGCTTCCCCTTCTTCTCTCTCACAGCGTTGTGCCTCTTTTTGCAACCGCATTGTCCCTCTCCGAATCTCTCCCTCCACCTCTCGTCCCTCTTCGTGGAGGTGCTTCGTTTCGTCATGGAGGTTCGTGGTGCTCTGGTTGCTGCTGCTTCCCTCTTCGTGGTGGTGCTCTGGCGCATGCAGTGGGACGTGGAGGAAGGGAGAGGCCCCCTTGCTGTGCGGCTGTGCTGCAGGTACGGGTTTTGCCAAGTGGTGGTGCTCACGCCACTGCTGCAGGTAAGGGTTTTGCCCCCCTTTTTTTCTGCGCTTTTTTTAAAGATGCAATAAGATGCGAAAATAATCTAAAAAGATTCAATCTAATTACTATGAGAAATTAGTTGTAAAAAAATTCTTTCATGATTGTGTAGTTTATTGAGTATGAAATATGAATCCTAATTTGAATGTAATTGCCAAATCTCTTTGAATCATCTTAACATGTGATGTCTTGTTAACCACCCCCCCCCTTGTGATTTTTTTTGTTAGTTCATATCATATTTTCCCTTGTCAGAAGGTACTCTTTGTTTGATTGCTGGAACAACATTCTGTGCAGAGTATCTTCTGTTCTACTTTCATTCAACATCACATAAGTGGTTAGTCTCGGTGGTTGGAGGTTTGGGGTTAGTGCCATGATGAGGGGGATGGTCTTTGTGGTGGGGTTTGAAGTGGTAGATACTATGATGAATTCTGCATCTAATAAAGAAATTAGTGGTTATCATCAGTTGGTTAGTGGAGGAACTCGTTTGAAAAGTAATAATAATCAAGAAGAAATCAAGTACCTTTATTTATCCCTCAAGCTCTGAGCATGGGACTTGGATTATATAATATTTGCATCTTTGCTCAGTAATTCTAGATCAGTATAGTTGAGATTTTGCTAAATAGAGTGAGTTGTATTAACATGGTTGTATTAACAATGGTTGGTTGCAATAGTGGAGTGTGATTTAGATTAACTTGAACTATGGGCTGGTCATTGTGTCTCATCTAATCACAACTCCTGCTTTGAGGGTTCGTTGCGGAATTATGTCTGTGGAATTCCCTTCAAATACCAAAAAGAAATGAGAGTGAGTTGTGAATTGTGAGTGAGGATATGTTTGGATTGATGGAATGAGATAAATAGAGTGGAGTGGAACAGAGGAATTGAATCATTAAATGTATCATGATCATTGTTTGATTTGTTTAAAATAAAATGAAATAGAATGGATATGATGCAATGGATTTTCCATTTCATTCATTTTTTTCTTAACCTCCAATTTGGGTGGAATGGGATAGATTAAGTCTTTTTCTCCATTCCATTCTTACCACTTCATTGTCAATCTCTCTAAAAATGACCAATTAGTGTACTCTAGCAGATGAAGATTTAAAAATTACTTTACAGGTGTGTGTTTATTTGTTTCAGTGATAATGTTGTTTCAAGTAGTTTGTCCAACCAGCAGAATGCATCTTACCAAGACCCTGTGGTTCATGTTTCGGAGGCAAGACTCAATGCAGAAGCCATTGAAGTTGAGAGTAAAATCCCTTATATTTATCTTCCACATTTTTCCATAAATAAAAAAAAGGCACAGGCTAGTGACAACCCATAAGAATACTTTCTTGACAGTGGCAAAGAGTTTTACTATACAACATTTTGATAGCCGGATAGGTGTAGGATCTAGAATTGAGCAAAACCAACCGATTAGAATCAATTAAAGGAACTAAATTGCGAATTATAGGTGCAGGGCAGCAGCTATAATTGCGCAAGAAAGTGATAGAAAATGAGAGAAAATGAAAGAAAAAGTGGAGAGGAAGAAATGGGAAGGACGCCACTGAAGCAAGTCCACTTGCAGCAGATAAGTCCAATGCCAGACGCCACTAATTCAAGAGAATTAGATAAGTCTCAGTATGGTTTGAGCAACAACCACCAAGCCTCACTCAACTCACAAAGGGAGGAGAAAATTTGGCATAATGCCTTTACTTCAAAATTCAATGTGTGTTACAAGAGGAAGGACTCCTATTTATAGGAAAAGAGGGGGAGAGGGGCGGATTTTTAGGGGCATCAAAAAGAAAGAAAATAAAAGGTGAGGAAAACACTCCTAAGTGGGTTTTGAACCCATGACCCCCAAGGTTTATGGCTAAGCTAAGTCTTAAGCCAATAAACCTCTCAAAATGGCGCCCACTCATGTAGGAAAATACAAGATGAGTCAAATTTCTATCCTATGTGGGAATAGAACCCATGACCTCCTAAGCCTTATAGCAAGGCAACCTACTAACCAATAAAACCACTAAAAATAGCGCCCAAGTAGGAGGAATTAAAAGAAAATTACAATTAAAAAAAGAAAATATAAGAGAGTCCTAATTAAGGGTGGTCCATAGGACAAGGGTCCTATCCAGGGTCAAGGTGTCCTTCTGTAGGGTAGTGACCTTTATTTTGTAGGGTAGTGACCCTTTATTGTAGGACACTAATTTCTCCAACTCTTCTTGCTTGAAGCTCAGGCTTGAAGTTGGTGCATATCCTCCAATGTAGGTCTTGCAGGTCCAAGCTTCTAGCAGTGTGCCATCATTCCCTCCCCCTTGAAAAGGATTTGACCTCAAATCTGAAAATTCAAAAAGAAGGCATAAGAATAATGAACTGGGCAGAAGAAGGAGATGGATGACAAAATTCAGGAAGTAAGAAGGTACTTCCCTTAGTCTTTGGAGAGTAGAGTCAAAGATCCACAAGTTGAACATCTTCCTTGAGCCTAGACAAAAAGAAGAAGACCATAAGTATTATTCCCAAGCAAGCAAAGTGAAGGCTCATAACAGAAATACTTGGGAATCATAAAGATTAGCAAAGAAAATCATAGGAGATGAACAAGAGGTGTTTGAGATAAGGGTTAAAAAACTCCCTAAATGAAGAATGAACCATCTTGTCCATGTACGTTGTAGAAGGAGATCCTGGATTAAAGACCATTCTCTTGAAGTCCTTCTTTCAAGCAAAGGGGTTAGTTGGTTAAAACGAGATTTAAACAAGTGATATGCATGTTTCAACCAACAAAATAATCCACAATATATTGCCAATGAAAGCACATTAAAACTATGTGGTATGAATGTCCTATTTCTTGGAAGTGAGATCACATCATGCTCATTGAACATAAGACACACATCTTGAGTATTATTGTAAAAATCATAGTGCATATGTTCATGCCATGAAGTATTCATGCAAGTTTGTTCAAGAGCCATATCCATGCTAAAGCACTCACTCAAGTAAGATGGCACCTTTTCATATTATCATATGCGTTCATGAAAGGTGAAATACCAAAAGAATCACATTGAGTATGCATATCAAGAAGCATATCATCATTTGAATTAGATGTCAAACAAGTTTTTCCATATGTGATAGCTTTATCAGCATTTTTATTCTTTTCACTAACTAGTTCAAGAGCATAATACACATCTTTATATGACACAATTATTTTAGGACCAAAATGTGTATGCACATTATAGATACAAACCAAAGGCACATGCATATTCAATTCACCTTTGTTATCATTCCTATCATGCAATCTAAATTGATCAAAAAAATTGATTAAACATGCATTTTTAGTAAGTTTCATGGTACTCTTAAACTTAGTTGGTTTTCTAGACATACAATAGGTTTCAAAGCATTATCAATATGTTTACTTCTTTCACACATGCAATGCTTTGAGGCATATAATTGTGCATAGAGAGAGACATTCTATGCATAAAGAAAGTTAGTTTAGGGAACTCCCTCTCATTAGCTTGAGTTGTCCTCTTTGCAACACTAGAAGTACTTTCCATCAACTTATTCATGTCTTCACACAAAGGGTTAGCTATCAAATGATCACAAGATAAAAATTAGTTGCTTTCCTAAATCCTTGTTTTTCTTTTCTTCTATTTGCACTCCTTCTATCCTTTTCTTTTCTCTCTTAAGCCCTTCTTCTTCTTCCCTTTCTAATTGTTCCTTCTTTTCTAATTTCTTTTCTCTTCTATCTCAATTAAGGACTTTGAAAATCATTCTGAAAATTTATCTTCGATTTCATTAGCAAATTTTTCTAACTTTCTCCAATTCTATCTTCAAAAGAATCTTTTGTACTTTTCCTATTCTCTATTTTATTATACCTTTGTCTTTCTTCTTCATACCTTCTAAATTTCTTTTCTTCCTCATACCTTCTCCTTTCATGGTTAGAGTTATCATAACTCCTTTCTTTCTTCTTACTATCTTCAAAATGATATCTACTTATTTCTCTCCTTTCTTGCCTATACCTTTCTTCAACTTTATCATGAGAAGAGTGTCTTCTCACTTCTTTTTCTCTTCTAAATTCTCTCTTATCTTCATCTAGCTCCTTTCTCCACATTCTATAGGACATTTTAAATTGATTTTATTTGAAAGCTTTTAAAGGACCTCACCACTCACTAAGTGTTTACAATCAATGGAATGTAATCACTCGTGTATGTCACTCTTTTTGGGCTTTTTCTATAATGAAAACTCTCTTGCCTCTTCTACTCGGTTGGAGGTTGATTAGAAGTTGCAAAGACCAACGTGAGTCTAAGTCTTAACCCTTACCCAAATAGAAGCGCACTAACAAAGAAAATACCTACTGGAAGAAGATTGGAAAAATCCTAAGACAAAACAAAAGAATTGATATGACAAACAAGAAAAGCTGGCACTCAAACAAGCTTATACACAAGAGCAGACAACAAACAAGACAAGGCGGAAGAAATTGCAAAAAGAATTGTTTTTGGTGATTTTTGAAAAAGAGTTGTCAAAATTGTCGTTTTTGAGAAAAACAGCAAATACAACTCAATTACGGTATACAGGGAAATGAAAATAGAAAATTACAGTAAAACTGTCACTGTATTGTTGGGATACTTTGTTTTTGTTTTTTTTTTTTGAATTTTTTTTTGACTCTTTTGACTTTTTGGGTGTCTTTTGACTTTTTCTTCCTTGTTGTTGACTTTTGCACCTTTTTTTGCTTTTTACACCTCTTTTTTCTATTTTTGGCACGTACGTACCTTTTGTATTTTTTTGCCTTTTTCTTTCTTTTTTTGTCTTTTTCCCCCAACAGAAATTACAGAAATTTGTACACAATGAAAAGAAAATTAACTGTACCTACTGTAATATTTTTGGAATTTTCTGACAGTAAACTGGTCCAAGTGGCCCAGAAAAGACAAAAAAAAAATAATGAAATAAACTGATTTCTAAAATTGTATAAAACTAACGTAATGGCAACTTGATTTCAGACAAGAAATGGCCAAAAAATTGCGTCGCACCTTCCTTGTTGATTATACAAAAACCGGTATGGTCACAGAAACGCGTTGGGTTCAATTTTAAGATTGGAATTAAAATTGAAGGAAAATCAACAAATTAGAATTTGTTGATCTTCTTCCAATACTATGAACCAAAAAAGATCCTATAGGTGAGCGTTTTGCACAATCAAACAGGGAAAGTCCAAGGTAGAGATAGCCAGTCAATCCAAATTTGCAATCAGAATGCCAATCAAACAGACATAACCAAGAGTAGGAAATTGAACAACACAAGAGCCCAAAATGCGCAAAAATGGCACAAAAATAAGAAGGAAAAATTGCGAAAAAATAAATGGCAAGAAATTAAAGGGGGAAAACTTGAAATTAAAGGATGGGGAGAGCAGAAATGTAAATGGCAGAAAGTAGAAGGGGGATGGCAGAAAGAAAGTAAAAAGGATGGGGAGAGCAGAAATGTAAAGGGGGAAGCGGAAATTAAAAGGATGGGGAGGACTGAAAGTAAATGACTGAAAGTAAACGGGAGGAAGCGGAAATAAAAGGACGGGGAGAGCAGAAATGTAAATGGCAGAAAGTAAAGGGGAGAGCAGAAATTAAAGGATGGGGAGAAGCGGAAATTAAATGGCGGAAAATTAAAAGCGGAAAGTAAAGAGATGAATATGGGGGATGACAATTAATGGTGAAGGGGAGAAATGTAGGTGAACGATCTTTGGAAAATGAAGACAACAATGCCTCCTCTTACCACACTTCACCACAAACAAGCAATTATATCAAGCAATTTGCAAGAATTACTCAAGAACAAGTATGAGCAATTAAAGAGGCATTTAAACAAACACCTAGGGGGTGGGAATTAGCGGCCCAAAACAGCCCCCAAACTAGTAAGAAATCAACCAATTCAATCAAGACAGACAAGTGCTGATAGCAGCAGAAAGGCACCTCGGGCCCGGGAAACAGTCCAAGTCCAAATTACAATTGAAAAGAGGGATGGACTTACACTAAAATGATGAAATTCTGCACAAAATAGGTGCAGTTTTACGCGCCCAAACAGCCCAATTTGCCTCCAAATTTGCTCAAATTCAACAAGCTATGATGACCAATTGATAGCCGGATAGGTGTAGGATTTTAGAATTGAGCAAAACCAACCGATTAGAATCAATTAAGGCACTAAAATTGTGAATTATAGGTGCAGGGCAGAAGAAGCTATAATTGCGCAAGAAGTGGATAGAAAATGAGAGAAAATGAAAAAAAAGTGGGAGAGGAAAGAAATGGGAAGGACGCCACTGAAGCAAGAGTCCACTTGCAAGCAGGATAAGTCCAATGCCAGACGCCACTAATTCAGGAGAATTAGATAAGTCCCAGTATGGTTTGAGCAACAACCACCAAGCCCACTCAACTCACAAAGGGAGGAGAAAATTTGGCATAATGCCTTTACTTTCAAAATTCAATGTGTGTTACAAGAGGAGAGGACTCCTATTTATAGGAAAAAAGGGAGGGGAGAGGGGCGGATTTTTAGGGGCATCAAAAGAAAGGAAATAAAAGGTGAGGGAAAAACACTCTTAAGTGGGTTTTGAACCCATGACCCCAAGGTTTATGACTAAGCTAAGTCTTAAGCCAATAAACCTCTCAAAATGGCGCCCACTCATGTAGGAAAATACAAGATGAGTCAAATTCTATCCTATGTGGGAATAGAACCCATGACCTCCTAAGCCTTATAGCAAGGCAACCTACTAACCAATAAACCCACTAAAAATAGCGCCCAAGTAGGAGGAATTAAAAGAAAATTACAATTAATAAAAAGAAAATATAAGAGAGTCCTAATAAGGGTGGTCCATAGGACAAAGGTCCTATCCAGGGTCAAGGTGTCCTTCTGTAGGGTAGTGACCTTATTTTGTAGGGTAGTGACCCTTTATTTGTAGGACACTAATTTCTCCAACTCTTCCTTGCTTGAAGCTCAGGCTTGAAGTTGGTGCATATCCTCCAATGTAGGTCTTGCAGGTCCAAGCTTCTAGCAGTGTGCCATCACCTTTTGAAGTTGGCTGATGAAATGGAGAAGAATGCTCCCCTTTCAAGGCTTACTTTGTTCTCTCCTTGCAAGGTAAACAAACATTCTTTTGCTTAGAGGTTATCCAAATTTGTTTGCTTGTATTGAAATTTCCAGCCCATCTGCTACAGATAAACATTTTCTTGAGAATAACCAACAAGAGGGAAGATGGGTATCATGATTTGGCATCCCTATTTCATGTAAGTTATAATCAAAATTTGGCGAATGCTCAGTGTTCTTTTTTTCTTATTTACTTGTTAATATGATGTATTCATGAGCATATCTTCCTTATCTCTTTTGAATCTTTAGGTGATAAGTCTTGGTGATATAATTACGTTCTCTTTGTCACCTTCAAAACGCAAGGATCGCCTATCAACTATTGTGTCTGTGGTGCCCCTGAAGATAGAAATTTGGTAAGTCAACACATACTACCGTTTTCTCTCATCCTTTTCTTCTTCCAGTCATTTGTTCAGAGATTGTTATGTGAAAATTCTCATTTACAGATTATTAAGGCACTTAATCTTTACGGGAAGAAGACTGGCAGTGATAAGTTTCTTTTGGGTATGAAATAAAAGTGCTAGACAATACACACCATAGAATTATTAAAGAATGGTCATGGTGACATAATGGTAGTGTATTTATTCTTTTACAATCTTTTAATTGTTTCAAAGCATGAAACAATTAAAGGCAATGAGTACACAATGCTGTTACAGGGCAACGTGTATGCACAATGTTTTAATGAAGTTGTCTAGTTAAATAAATGGGCTTATAATTAATTTTTTTTATATGTTTTGTACATTCAATTATGACATATATACATTGATTTTGATGAAAAATATGTCGATACTCCTTACACAGTTGCTATTTTTCTCAATTAATGACAATCCTGGTACATAAACTCTGGTTGTGATTTTAATAGAGTTTTTGGTTGTTATATTAGTTTCAAGTTTTACAACTTATTAGTCACTAACCATTATAAATATATGAATCTTCATTCACGTTGGAATATTAGCTAATGCATTACCATTTTGTATTCTGGTTTTGATCTACTGCATGTTACATGTAGAATTAGGTTCCTTGTTTATAGCAAGATTCTAAATGCTATATGATATTATATTTTATTTTCTAGTTCATCAGGTTGTTATTTTTGTGTTTGTGTGTGTACATATAAGGTTTGATTAGAAATGCATGCTAATGTGGATTCTGGTATGCTATATATATATATATATATTTGGATTTTTGAATTTGATTTATATAATTTAAAGATGTATTTTGTGGTGGAGGTTAATTTTAAAATCTATTGCACTCATTTGACGTTTGAACAGTGGATGACCCCCCTCTTTGGGCTAAAAGTAATAGAAATATGTTTTCCTCTGTTAGCTACGGATTAGCTACAAATTGCTGTGATATACGCAAGACATACAACGACGGTTAAAGTTGTAACCGTCGTATGTCTAGGAAACAAACGACGGTTCAACCGTCGTGTTTCCTAGACATACAACAACGGTTCAAACTTTAACCGTCGTTGTTTCTTGGATATACAACGACGGTTCCAACTTTAACCGTCGTTGTTTCTAACTTATAATGACGGTTGACAAACTCGTTGAAAATCCACTTTTAACGACGCTTGGATCAACGATGGGTCAACAACCATCGTTTAAAAGCCTTTTTAACCGTCATTAAAAGCCCATTTTGCAGTAGTGACATTCTAAACCACTTATTACATTAAGATAATTATTTGAAGTTTTTGATAATTAAGATAACAAACCATCTTAAATTCTTATCCTATATAATTTTATAATTTGAATTTATGATAAGTCTCTTAAGTGATTTATGAAAATTTTGGGCTGAAACTCTCACTTGGTGGCATACATCTAAAAACTCCTCTTTTGTGGTTTCCCTTAATTAATTTTATAACAAATGCATGAATTATGTTGGAGACTAATTATGTGACCTATTTTTAACTTTTTAGTATCTTTCTTTGATTCCTTTTTTGTATATTTAAAATAAAGGTTAATTTATTAAATTAGATAGGTTTATCATTATTGATTTGAAAATCAGTTAATATAGAAGCATCATTTGAGGTAGTTAAGCCTTTACTAAAGAAAAAGTCATATATTTCAAGTAGTAAGCAATGCTCTACCGACAAAATAGAAGTGGAAGCATTGCTGTCCAGCACGCTATGCTATCCTTTTGCAATGTTAAGGGTTTCTCCTATAAATCCCCCGAGATAAATTAAAAGTGACTTTGAAAGCAATTTAGTTATGTGTTACTGCGAGTTATTTTATTTGTTCGGTAACATGTTACTCTAAGTTACTAACCGTAAAATAAAATTGAGGGTAAATGTACAAATAGGAAAAAGACAAACATGTGCCATGTTCAGGGGCAATTTTCGGCTTGAAAATATGCAGAAGATGTTTGTAAACCCAAGTTTGTTGTTTTTGCTAGATGAACTCACTTCTAGGTTGGACGCCACCCTCTTCTCTCTCTCCTCCTTTCCACCCAACACTTCCGCCACCCCGTATTCTCTCTGTATCTATCATACACGCGACGCCAAAACTCAAAACAGATTATTTCTCTACATGACTATTATCCTCGAACGTTGAGGGACAAGATGATGGCAATGATGAATAGATGGAGGTGGCTATGGTGGACGAGATAGTCGTTGTGGAGCTTCTCTCCACTCAAGTAGCACATTTCAACCAAATCTCATCTCATTATTATTTAGAAATAATTACAATCAATGTTTGTGTATGTTGTTTGACCGAAAACCAGTATTTTTCATTTTTTTCGTCTAAATATATAGGGCCCTTTTTGTAATTTAGAAAATTATAATATTTATTATTTGCATTATAGTATAAGGTATACCGTGTTCCACTTGACTAAAAGGTACACCATAGCCTTCACCCTAAATCTACGTATCATCTGGTGGCCCCAATCTCTCCAAGGTTCAACTCATAGAGTTTGGAAAGAAATATGGAAAATTAAAGTTTCCCATGATATAAATGTTCTTATGGATGGTGCTAAATGTGGCTTGAAGACAAATTCTTTGAGATATTCTAGGAAATTATCAGCTAATGTCCTCTACCCTCAATGTAATTCCCAAGTGGAATCTCCCATACATGTTATTCGTGATGTACGCATGCAAAGGGGATCTAGGATGGCTTTCAGGCGCAAATTTTTATGAGGACTTCTTGCCTTGAGTTTCTAAATTGTATTTACACCGATGTGATTAATCAAAAATGCCATAGAACGTGTTTGCCTGGTTTGCAGTCTTTGTTATATCTCTATCCTCTCTTTGGAATAACAAGAACGCATGTGTTTCTCTAGCAATAGTACCAATTCTAGTGAACTTTAGTGCACGATTTAAGTAGAGCTTCTGAGTTCCATGAAGTTCTAGATACTCAAGGTTCCTAATAATCAATCTGCATCAACTCCCCAACACACACCCTTATCAAATGAAACTTTCCATCTACTCCTTTTGTGAAATATAATGTAGATACTTCTTTGAGGGAGGGAGGCCACCATTTCGACATGTGGACTGTGGATGAATTTTTAGGATTGAAACCGAAATGTGGACAAGTGACTTTGTTAGGAATATTGGTAATGCCTCAATTACAATGTCAGGACTTTGGGTATGGATTGAGACTGATCAAAAGGTGCGGTGGGTTTTGTTTCTCATGGTGTTGTTGCCTCTCATCCTTGTCATTCTATCGTAATGCTGATCAAATCTATGTTACAGAGAGCTTGCACTGTGAAGTTTTTCATACTTTCAGGAAAGGAAATAGAGCAACCGATTGGTTAGCATATTATGCTTTTAATTTCCCCTAGGATTTCATGTTCTCCTTGATCCCCCACAAGGACTTATGTCTATTCTTAGAGATTATGGTTGGAGTAGCCTTTCATCGCAATTTGCTTTTGTAGTTTAGGTGTTTTCCCCTCCCTATTACCAAAAAAAGAATAATAATAAAATCATTTTCATTAATGTCCCTATATAAATCAAAGATATCAAATTCATACAATCAAAACATACACAATTTATACAACACATTTGTTCTTTATATATTTCTCAATCATATTATCTATCAGATCCCACGTTCTCTCTATTTTATCTTTTTATTCTTTTTAATCTCTTTGTTGTATGGTTGTAATAGAGTAAACCACCACTTTAGTCACTGCAAGTGTGGTGCGCTGTCAATTTAGGTCCCTGAATTGAAAAAACTGTCAATTTAGTCCCTGAAATTGTTCAACACCGGTCAGGTTAGTCCTTCTGTTACTGTGCGTTACTTCACAGTTAACGAAGGCGCTAATGTGTATTGTTAACTGCCCAGGTGGCATGATGACCTGTCATAAACACCTTCAGGGACCAAACTGAAATGGTTTTCCCTGTACATTATCTTCTTCCTTAAAATCTAGGGTTTTAATTTTTGGGGATACAATATGTTCTGGGTAGTAAAATCATACTCCAAGTCGACATGACTTGACGACAAATAGGTGCCACGTAAACTACGCTCCGCGACGACATGCTCCGTACGCGACAATAGTAAATATGGCACACCTGACATTGCTGTCGAGATGTTTTTATATATGTTCTGAGAATTATGTCGAAAATCGACATAATCGAGATAATAAGTCGAGGTGGTTTTTCGAGATAACGATAGAGGCTATCTCGTCTTCGAGGTATACCCTGGCGCGTGTACTTATCTATCTGTAGCGCGTGAACCCGCAATTTACGGAGGCAGTTACAAGCGTAACTAACTTTCCCGCCTAAAAGGTCCTATAAATACATGTCTTCAGAGCCAAAAAAGGTACGCATTCTGTTCATTTTCAAAACCCTTACTCTCTTGCTTAAACTGATACTTACGTTAAGCATCGGAGTCCCTGCAGGTACCCCTGCATCATCGTCTTCAACCTTTGGATCCAGAGATCGACATCTACGGTGAAGGAGATTCACTCTTTTCGACTTTGGGAAGTTCACAATAGAACCCTAATCATAGAAGGTGAAAATGATGGGTAGTGCATCATCAAATCCCCAATTTCTTCATCAAAGAAGATCAATGACTCCTACCGCGGAGCTCATCTGCATCATCAATGGCAAATGCAGCAGAGACTATGGGATTTAAAGCGCTCCATTGTCACTGTGGTAGAAGAGCCATCATACGTCTGTCAACGATAGATCGCAACCCGGGGAGACCTTTTTACTCTTGCTCTTTGCCCAAAGGTAAATGAACATCCCTTTAAAATTGTGTTGTTTTGCAGAATCTCTGTTATGTTGAACATTGTCTGAAAAGTAACAGTCGTGGGTTTTATTTTTTGGTCAGGATGATTTATCAAACTGCATGTTTTTTGCATGGGTAGATCAAGAGTGTGATGGTGAGGCTGATGGTGGAAGGGCAAGGGAAGATTTATGGAGGGTGCATTTAAGCTCACAAATTGAAGGAATGCAAAGTGATAATTAGGGGCTTAAAATTTTAGTGACCTTTATGTGTTTCTGTTTTGTTGATGTTAGTTGTTGTGGTACTAGTTTGGATTAAATTAGGCCGCTTAAGAATTTTTATTGTGGTACTAGTTTAGTGCCTTTAGGGATAATCTTGTAATTGGTCCACAATGTGCTGAGTTGGGACTATGTATTGAACTTTTTTTTCAATGAAACTATTTTTGCATTCTGGTCTACATTGTTTACTTTATGTTTTTCATTTGACTTAATTGAAAGTAAATAAATTTGAACTCACCAGTTTCATCAATATAATGACAAATGTTTTATATAAATAAAGATGATGGATTCATAATTCACTTAGATCTGTCATAAACAAAAGTCTTTACAAAATATCGCATCAAAGCATTCACCAAAAGATGTTGATTGTCATCCAACAGAGGGACATACATAATTACGTAACTGAAGGCATAACTAACTTGAATCCCAAAATACCATCCTAGTGTAATATAAAGCTACTTAATTAAGTTGTAGTCAATGTTTTTTTGGTGGAGGAGGCGAATTCCTGGTGTAGAGATGAATTGCATGAATCTGTTAGCAGTCCTTGCACTTGCTTCCCTAAAAGGTCTTGCAACAGAAGTTGGTCTTGATGTCCCACTTGGCCTGACAGTAGTTGGGCTTGATGAAGTTGTCCCCTGAAATGGCCTTGCAGCAGAAATGGGACCAGATGATGCGTTTGCTCCCTGAAATGGCCTTGCAGCAGAAATTGGACCAGATGATGCACTAGGTCCATGAAATGGGCCTGCAGTAGAAGTTGGTCCAGGTGTCCCAGTTGGCCTGACAGGTAGTTGGGCTTGATGCACTTGGTCCAGTGAACCCAACATGTGGCCTAATTGATAATCCACTTCTTGTGGCAACTTTTTGCGTGTAGTACCCCTGTAATTAGGCATTGTAGCAGAAATTGGTCCTGGTGGTCTATAAGGAGGGTTTTCTCAGTTAATGTTAGGTTGCCCTTGTCCCATTGGTTCCTAAAAGGATAAAAGATTACAAATCAGCATGTACAAATTAAGTAATGAAATATCATGTAGTTATTTGCAGGAAATTGATTACAAAAATCCAAGTACATACCAGCCTAGTGGTCTGAGTTGGTGTAGCAGAAACTGCGGCTTGATTGGGATTAGGGTGGCAATTCCTACAAAATTAAATAAACATAATGTAAGCATAAAGTTATCAGCAGGTTAGAATTGAAAATAATTAGTCAAGTGTTAGCTTGAAGTAACCTGAACAGTGTTTAGCATTTTGGGGTTGGGATGGTTGAGTTGTAGGTGAGATTGGGATACATCAATCTCAATTTGAGGTTCATTCTCATTTTCTGTTGTGGCTGTTGGGTTTGGTAGGTGCTGGCATGGGACTTCAGTTGCCTCCACTGGTTTCCAGCCTCTTGGTTTTGGTGGCACTCCAAAATTCATACAATTTCTAATATTATGATTTGGATGTCCCACATCTTGAGCAAATACACTCAGGATATGATCTTTTCAATATGTTGTTCTGGATTGAGCATTCATTTGCATACTTTTCTCCTTTGTTTTTTGGCCTACCAGCAGCTCTCTTGATGGGTGGTGGTACATGCTTATCATATTCTGTCCTGTTCCAGAATTGTTTCCCCTTGTGTGGGTTGCACAAAATACTCATAAGTTGCATTGTAGGTTCCCGTGGTTAGCCAACCATGACAAAAGTCCTCAGGCCTAAGATTCTTACTTGCAATGGCTGCAATTGCATGAGCACATGGCATGCCTGTTTGAAGTGATGAGTAGATTGAAAAATTTTATGTTAGCAATATATTGAACTGTAAAAAAAATTATAAACAGTTTCAGTGTTTGAACCTGTCAATTGCCAAAATCTACAAGTGCATGTATGGGTAGATAGGTTGACATCCATCTTGGCATGCCAAGACTGCAACCTCATATTTGTTCCCATCTCCATCTCCAGCCCAAATAATAATTAAAATTATTGTAAATTAGAGTTTTTTTCGCAATATAAATATTTATCTTATAATTTGTATATTAATATTTTTTAAAAAAAGTATATATCCTATGTAATGTAAATGTTTAACCTTGTGATTTAAATATTAATAAATTATATTTAAAAATATAATAATTACTCATAAATTTTTTGCACTATAATATGATAAAAATATATCTCATAACTATTAAATACAATAAAATTTTAAATTTAATATTTTAAAATAATGAAATGAGTGTAAATAAGATTTATAAAAGAGATGTTACATTCATACAATAAAAAATATACAACAACTCATACAACACATTTTTTTTCTCTTAATCTCTTTCCATCACATCATGTATCACATCTCACATTTCTCTCTTTATCACTCTATGTTGTATGATTGTATAAAACAACATTTCTCTTTATAAAAGCTCCTTTAAAATGCCCTGCCCTGGCTCCTATATACTCTATACACATTCAAGACATTATCTAATTTTAGCTTATAGGCAATCTTTCAATTAGTTTTATCTTTTCACTCACTGCACACATTTAAAGTTTGTCTTAACTTCTCTTGATTCCAAAATGTAGGTTTGAGAATATCTCAATGATTCTAGTATTAGTTTATGTATTTTATGTTGTTTAGATTTATGTTTGATTATATTATTCCTTCCTCTCATATTTCAAATAACTCTTGAAAATTTGTATTAATAATATTGTTCTTATTTATAAGATCCTTTTGAAACTTTTTCATCACCTTTAATATAAGATCTTTTTGAATTTTTTTTTCTTGTTCCTTAACATAATACTCTTTACCCTTTTCCATCTTTATCCTTCATAATTATTGAACATTTATAGTTTCAAGGTTTTAGTTGACGTGAAAAATTAAATAAAGTTGGACTTTAAATAGAAGTAAACTTTGGAAGTTAAAGGATTTTTTAAAAAATAATACATTAAATCATTTTTCCTTAATATAATCCTTGAATTAAAAGGGACTAGAGTTAGTATAATTAGTTTGAGGGTATTGAAAAAGGTAAGCATAGAGAAAGGAAAGATGTTCATTCACAGTCATGAAACCACAAATCTGATGAAAAAAGAGAGTACTGTAAGACATCATCATATTCTTAGCAGTGAAAACTCTAATTTATTGTATAGGACTAGGGAATACTACATTGGCTTTTAATGATTATTAACAATTATAATTCATCATGAAATTTCCCTTCCATCCCGGGCACGTTGTGCTGATATTTTAGAAGATAACTAGCAGCTAATGATGCATGAAGTGCAGCCCCATAAGGAAGTCCATCTTCATTGATTGTGAAATAAGGTGAGTGTAACGACTCAACCTGTTCATGTGAGGCATTCTTCATTCCAAGCCAGAAAAAGAAGCCAGACATGACCTCTTGATAGAATGAGAAGTCTTCAATATCTCCCATGATTGGTTGTATGTCAATATTAACTTTATTGATGCCAAGCAAATCCACTGCAACATTACCAAAATGTTTGTGCAAGTCACCATTATTTACAGTTTGGAGGATAGAAAGGTTTAACTTCATCAAGGAAGTTTACAGTTGCATTGCACCTCTGTACAGCAGCTTGCCCAGTGATAACCTGAGTAAATGAATCAGCCTTGAACCCTGTCCTACCAAGATTGCAGTGAGAAGTCCAAACATTTTTCATCTATATGCACTACCAAGAAAAACTCTGCCTCACAGGAATTTAGTGTGTGTTGAAACTGTCAAAACTCGATTGATACAAAAAAAAAATGACGTTAATGCGGCATTCAAGTTGTGTTTGACTATCCCTTACTCATATATAAAGATTATAGTTGATCCTACAAAATATAGCATTGTGATAAGAACCTTGAGAGAACCACACCACAAAAGTTGGAGAGCCCAAGGCCTTATAAACCCCACACCGGAATCCCATACTTCCGATGTGGGACTCAAGTCTACCTTGTAATTGGATCCTAACACATTGCTTATCAATAACAGATAAGTCTGGCTTATACAAAACTAACCGGTTATTCTTGACCCGTTTAAAGCCCAAGATAATCTTATAATCAAGCTATTAGGGCTTAACAACCAGAAGAAAGAAAATAATAAACAAATTATTGTAAGGTGATGGCATATATTATATAAGAGATCATTAATTTCATATTTCAGTTTATGCATGTAAAATGAATCTAATCTATTCCATGACATACCTACTCGATGCGTTGTTTCAGTTGCAGGAAGCTTTCTTTAGAAAAAACTCGGAAGGTGCCAGCAATTGTGACATAATCTGGAATAACATTGAATGCACCACCTCCTTGGAACTTTCCAACCGTCACAACCTGTGGGAACATGCTTTATGTAAAGAAGAAAAAGAGGATTTTTGCCATAAACAAGGAAAGTCCTTCAGGAAATAGGCCTTTCATCTTTTTAAATAATCAGTAATTATCACATATAAAAATGTTCACACACATAAATACATCCTAAAGATCTAGCTCCCATATCCCTCTATTATCCTTAAAAGCTAGTTTTAATATTGCGTTCCTCTCTATCTCATTTTCACTGACAGAGATGTTAAAAGCTTCACCATATTTAGTCTTATAGCCTTATTACTTTTCCCATCCATCCCCTTGTGATCCAGACACTTAGCAGAACATGCTGGATGGCTCTGACTGGCAAATAATAGAGGGTTTCTCAACTATGCATGGTGCTCATCAAAGCTCAACTTTCTGTACAAGCTGGTGCGTTTGGTTTACAGTTGAGTAGAATTGATTCTAGAAATGAATGATTGAGATGGATTATGTACGCTTTACGAAGTACGTTGGACGGAAGTGATTTAAAATCACTTTTCAAAACCATGGTTTTGTTCTACCACAATTTAAAACAAACAAGCATGAGTTGTTGCATAAAATGTAGTAGTGTTTGTCAGCACCCAATTTTGTCCGGTGTCTTCATTTCCTTCGTGTGTTTTAATCCCTTCATTTTCACGTTAGCCAAAAATAAAATAAAAAGTTAAAATTAAAAATTAAAATGAATTAATTAATTAATTGGTTAATTAACTATTAATGGTTAATTAATTAAATAGTTAATTAAACATTTACCAAAAAAAAGCTTTTCAAATTCATTTAAGTCTTCATGTGAGTTAATTTGGCCCAATAATAAACTTCAATTCTGTCTTTATAAAAAAGATCATTTGGGCCATTTTGGGCCCATTAATTGTAAAGTTCAAATTTTAAGGAAAAAATCTTTTGGTTCAGGCCCATTTGTTACACTTCAAAAAAAAAAAGAAAAGGGAAGAAGAAGAAAAAACTGAGTAAGAAAATTTCTCTTTGTTGGACCATTTGGGTGGCTGGCCCAATGCATTTTTGGGGACTTTTCTGATAATTAGAAAATAAAAACTGTAAAATAGGAGGCGTGCACGGGAAGGATTGGGGAACATTTCTAAGTAAGCAGCTGCTGCAGGTTGCAAGTTGCAACCTTGAGCAGCACAATATCATCATTTGGGCGGTGGGTTAGCCTTCTGCAACTATAAATACTGTGTTTAAACTGATTTCTCTCTCCTCCTCTTCCTCTCTACGCATGCGAAAAAAAAACAGAGTTTTCACACACACAGAATTGTTCCATTGAGAACCACTTTTGTTCTCATTTGGATTGAGTGCATAAGGGAGAAATCTTTGAGTGCAAAACAGAGGAAGAATTACAACAGCAGATTGAGTGAAAAAAAAAGAAATTGCAATTACAAAGAGGCAGGGACTAAATCATATAGGTCGAGTCACATATTTGGTATCATTTATATTTTTCATGTTTCAATACCTATGTATTTCTTTTACTTGATCTGAAAGTGTTGTGTGTGTGATGATAAAAATTTTCTACCAGTGTCAATCAGAATCACAGTCCAAATCACAGATTTAACAAGTTCAAATCCAAAAAATAAAGTCCCAATAATACAGTCCCAATAGGTACAAATAATGAACATAGAGACCCAATACACAAAGTTTCAGTACAAACAAAATAAAGATAAATAAAGGAACATGAAACAATAAAAATGAACCATTTCTTTTTTTTTTTTCCCTCTTAGTCACAGCCACCATAGCCTCCACTGTGAATCCCCAATCTGCTACTGTATCACCCTACAACCAGAAACAAAGGCAAGTGAGAAGAAAAGGGTTGAGAAACTTAGTAACAGTAGAGAAAAAGGGATATAGGAGAGGAAGGGAGCGGCTCCGCCGCTGCGGCCGACCTCTCCGCCGTACGCGCGCCGCCCGTCCCGATCTGCCACCGGCCGCGAAGCCGCGGCAGCGACGTCCTCTGGCCGCTGTTTACCACCGCGAGCCGCCACTCGCCCCTTCCTTCCCCGCCGCAACTATTGATCCATGGTTGTCTCCTCTTCCATGCGGATATGCGAGGCCGCCGCAACCCCTCTCACTCAGGTCGCCGTGCGCGGTCGTGTCCCTTTCCCTGCCGGCGGCAACATCGTTGCTGCTGCAAGCTCCTATGGCCACCGCGCCATCTTCTCCGTCCCCCTTTTGCTCTCCCCCATTTTCTCAAATAGAAACCCTAACAGAGACATTTTTTCTCTAGAAAATGCTTAGGTCTGAATGTGAAATACATTTCCCTTTTGTTTGTTTTTTTATCTCCTATTTTGTGGTAATGAGAATTGGGATGATGCCCAAAGAGCCCACTCCATTTCAGGATTGATAATTAACCATTTGCTAACTTGAACCAAAATTCTTTTTTAAATTTTCAAAATCAATTTCTTCCACTTTTCCTTCCTTTTTAAAAAAAATCATTTTTTCAAAATTAAAAACAATCTTTTTCAAACACATTTTCAGAACTACGTGACTTTGAATTCTCCATTGCAACCTGGGATACGAGGAGCGGGATTTCCCCGTCGAGCCAAAATAAACTTTCAAATTTTTTGTCCCATTTTATTGTAATTTAATTTTTCCTTATCATTCTTTTAATTTAAAGAATGTGAATATTTTATCTTTAAAGGGTAAAATAAACATTTTTACAAGTTAATGATTTTGCACAATTAAGTAGGGTAACTGTTTTTAACGGATGTTGGAGGGGTGCTAATACATTCCATACTATGGAAAGGCTCTAAGGAATTTTTATTACACACTAAAGCAGGTGAAAGTTTTCCATGAATAGGTTGCTATCTCAGCCTCCGCTAATATTTCCTTTTAACCTCTTGTGCTTTCCTGATGTTCCATATTTAGCTTATAGCCTGTTTTGGTTTAAATTCTCACACTCCAGAATTAATTCCACAAAATTGACTTTAAATCACCGCCGGTCCAATGTGTTTTGCAAAGCGTGTATCGTAATTTTCAACCATTGATTCTAAAGTCAATTCTATTTCAACTGTAAATCAAACGGGAACTAAGTAACATGTAGACAACAGACAAACAGACAACTTGGAGTGGTTATGGATTCAAAATACCATACAAGTTCTTGATTTTATCAATAAAATAAGAGAAAGTAAGTACAAATGAGTGAATGATGGAAAGGAGAATGAAAAATTGGGACCAAAATTTACCTGGGAGTCCAAGAGGATCAGCCTCACCAGAAACAAGGTGTTGTAAGCTAATAATTACATTAGAGGCTGCCAATATGGAGTCTATAGAATGTTGAGGAATAGCTACCTGACCTCTCTTTCCACTTATTATTGCTTCAAAGAAGCCACTTGCTACCAAAATTGGACCAGACCTGGAGGCCACTTCACCTATTAGAAGATTAGGTGCCACATGCAATCCAAAGATAGCAGTAACATTTTCTAAGACTCTAGTATCTAAAATTTTCTTAGCCCCTCCACCTCCTTCCTCTGCTGGTTGGAAGACAAGAACCTGTTTTGACAACAAAGTAATGAATTTATCAGGGATCCATGGGTGGATGAAGACAGCAAAATCAAACAATTCAGATAAAAGTAGCAGACATTGGTGACTGTCCTGGTATAGAAGAATGGTAAGGGGCAACTTTTTCTATCTCCTTCTAGATTGTATTACTAAAGCATGAACCAAGAAACAAGCAAAATAATGAATTTATTAGAGAATGATTCTCATTTACAAAAAATGACATGACGGAAGATACTGTCATTGATAATTTGGCAGCAATGTGCTTATATGATAGAAAACCGAAGAGATATTTGACTTTGACATAATAGGAACTATACAATGAAGTTTGTTTTTTGGTCAAGATACAATGAAAATTTAAAAAACAATATAAAAGTATGAATTATATAAAGGGGGCCGAAATTTCTTGAATTGATGGAAATTGGATAGTAGGGAAGCAATGACCATACAGTTTAAATTGACACAGAGAGCATTATCTGAGGAAAAATAAAGCAGAACATAACATTATACAGGAAGGAAATGGAAATAAAGAAGCCATATAGAAATGTCACACTTTGTATCTCTTTTCATGCTCTTGTGAGATCTTTGCAGCACCAAGAAGCATGGTAACATGGGCATCATGACCACATGCATGCATCTTTCCAGGGTACTTTACTCTTGTGCTTCCCAACTTCCACAATTTCCTAAGGTTAGATTTTCATAAATCAATGAAATATAGAAGGAAGTTTTAGTGTCAATAAAAAAATTGATGAAAGAGAAAAACAAAACTCTTTTGTTGTCTTACCTCAATATAGAACCATCCTATAAAAGTATCAGAAAAGAAAAGTGTGTATAGAATTCATCTAACCTGCATGGGAAGAGCATCCATATCAGATCTAATTGCAGCAAAAGGTGACCTTCCAGTCCCTATGAAGCCAATAACACCGGTTACTGCAACTGGGTGCTTATAGGGGATGCCCAATTTATCCAATTTAGCTCTTACCAGTTCATTGGTTTCAAATTCTTCTTAACCTAATTCAGGATTCTCATGAATCTTCCTTCTGATTTTGACCATCCAATCCAAAACCTCAATCTTCCTTCTTACCTTAGTAGCCATCACCATTGATATGTGTAAATATATCTTGTGTTTAGATCTCTTACCTATAAACTGGTGAGGTGGAATAGTCAAAATTGACGTATTTAACTTTTGGACCTTATGTCTAAAGTTATGTTTTATTAAAAGATCCCTATGTCTTACAAATAAAATAGAATTGGTTCCACTAGACCATCACCCTATGACAACTGAGTTCGTGTATGGAGTTTAGAAATGCAAAATGTAGGTAGAAATTGAAGGAAAGTATAATGAAAAACTAGTTGTGGTGAGTAAAAGGTGACATTGGTAAGGAAAGGACTTTAATTAGTATGGCAAAAGGGCGGGGTTTGGAGAGATAAATCTTGCTATGGTGGTTGACGGGGAGGGGAGGTGGATGTTGGGTGATGAGGATGGTGGGTGATTTTTATTTTGCGAGTGTGGTGCGATGTTGTGATGCAACTACCTGGCTTCATGGAGGGACGTGGGGCCATTGAAATTGGTGGTGTGTCGTGTCGTGGCCCATACCCAAGGAAAAATTATTAGATGGTCCCGGACCACCACGTCATCCATGGTCCCGACCAATTAACATTTGACACATAAGTAAAATTTATGGTCTGACCATGAATTTATTTTTTAGTCCCGACCAATTTTGCTTATGTGTCAAATGTTAATGGTCGGGACCATGGATGACGTGGTGGTCCGGAACCATCTAATAATTTCTCCATACCCCAAGATGTGTCTGTGGTGTGGGCGCTGCTGGCAAAAGCCTCCATAGCTCCACTGAAAAAAGTTGCAGAACACTCCCCTTGTGTGCTATGTGAGGAAGATGAAGGGAGGTTTCTTTTTTGTTTTTTTAAGTAATAAGAATACTAATAATTCATTAATAATTATGTTACTTTTTTTTATGCGAGTAGGCTTAACTAGCAAATCAGTCCCTGATTTTTTTAGATCAGTAGTTTAGTCTCTAAGAAATAGAAAACCTCAATATAGTCTTTAACTTCTTGTTTTCTTTCTGTCATTATAGTCCAACTGTGTGTTTTTCGTAATTTTTTTCACGATGTGTGTCACGTTTTAGGGACACTCTGTCACCAGGGGCGTAGCTAGGATTTTTTATTGGGGGGGAATAAAGTACTATGTTGAGTCCTTTTTACAAGATTTTTTAATGATTTTATTAAGTCATTTTTTCCTAGACTTTTTTACAAATGTTTTAGATGCGTTTATTATCTCTTTTTTTCATCTTTACCCCCTCATAATTATTGAACTTTTGTAATTTTTAGGTTAGTTAATGTGCAGAATATATAGAGTTTGACTTACACAAAAGGATATCGAAAAAAAAACTTACCATAAGGGTAAATTTGGAAGTTGCATATTTTTTATAAAACTAAAATATTAAAAAATATTTTTTTTTAAAATTTATTATCTAGCCCTAAAAATAAAATTCAAATCAAATCAAAGAACATTCCTTTTATTCATGTAAGATTTTTATTTTTTATCATGCAGATCTAAAATTCACATTAAAATAAACACAATCTTATTTAATTTTGAATAAAACTTTATGATCTCTAAATAAGGAAAAATAATTAATATAAAGAATATATTAGATAGGAAATGCGGACTCAATACAAGTAGTGAAAGAATTATACAGACGGTAATACTATTAAATTTACAAAATATTTTGGAGGGGCCGAATTAAAAGTTAATAAAATATTTCATGTGGGATCTATATAATTGGTAAAAGATTAAAATTTTTTGGGGGGGGTGGCGCCAGCCCCCTTGGCTACACCCATGTATATGAACATATGTTTTCAATGAAGTTTTTTTTTTTTTCAAATTATAATAATAGCTAAATCAATTTTTATAGTTCATCATTGAAAAGAAATTACTTAAAATAAAATGGTATAAAATTGAGAATTATTTATCAGCATCCCAAATAAGCTTGTTTTCAGAAAAATGTTTGAGTCTCAAGTTTTGATGAATACAAACCTAAAATAAACTAAATAATAACTTCAAAGACTTCACTGATAAATGTTTTGATATTTCAAAATACGCAAAATAACTTATATTCAAGAGCCATCTGAAATACCGAATACGTCAACAAATGAAGATAGTTTGTCTGAAGTCATGCCAAGATCTGAAGTTGGTCAAAGTTTTGAATACTCAAATTTTGAAGATCAGGGAATTGTTTTAAAGTGAAGGTGGTTCAAACATTGGTTCTTATATGAAGACAAGGTCTGTCTAAAGTACAAAGGCATCTGACGTGGCAAGTCAAAGCTTGTACCAGACCCACACGCAATCTCAGTTCACCAGAAAGGCAAGACGAGGAGACAACCTTTTAGCTAAGATTTAAATTATAATCCAAAAGAGGAAAGTACTGCTCTGCAAAAAGTTACAAAAAGCCAGATAAAGCGTTTGCAATCTCGTTACTTCTGTCAGAAAGGTCTCACAATAGGAAAATCATATCTCTCAAACATCTATTTAAACTAGACTTCTCATGCTCTAGCATATATAAGCTCATATACCTGTGAAGTAAAAGGAGATGAGCAGGTGTAGAAAGCATATAACATAGAGAGTGTAATAAGATGGAAAAAAAAATGAGTCCAAGCTGAAATACTGCCCAAAATCAAAGAAAGATGTGTGTGTGTATGCTTATGCAAAAATTGTAGCTAAACTGAAGAAATGGAAAAGTTACTGAGATTAATACTGCAAAGGTGCTAAGCTTAAGAGCTATGAAGCTGGTTATTTCAAATCAGCAATATGCACAAGCAAGAATATGTAAGAGTTCTGCTCATATTGAAAATTATGTACAAGAACAACTTTCAAATCCAGTGTTAGTAGATCATTGTTATCTCCTTGTACACCCAGAACTAAGAACTTATGTTCTAAGTTTAAGTTATATTTTTCATTTGTAATCATTCAGTTGTTAAAAGCCTGAAGAGGCTTATGAGAAAAGAATACTTTGTGTTGTTAGAGCTAGGAGTGGCTTGGTAAGAAAAAGAATACTTGCTATTACGTACTAGCTGAGCTCGTACTCCTCTTCTGAACAAATCGGCAAGGATAAAGCTCGGTATAGGGGGGACCTGACACATCCTAGCAGGACCCATGGCTTGACTAAAGGGAGGGAACCAGAAAAATAAGGAAAGAGCCAGCGTCAAGCAGACAGACAACAAGATCAGGGGATATTGTTCTCCAATCAGCAAATCACGCCTATAAATGACAGATACCCTGCAGCACCTATAAAAGGAGAGCGCAGGCAGCATCACAACACACACTAGCTTCTTCACTTAGCCTAGTTATTACCACACGAGTAGAATTTAGGCTTTGTAAGAACATTTGGCGCCCCACAGTGGGGCTCTGGTAAAACTCTCCCAGAGAACCACAAGAATTTCCAAAAATGGTGAATGATGAACAAAGGTCCAACGCCAACGAAGATGGCACGAACATGCAAGAGCTCGCACAACAGCTTGAGCAACTCAGACAAGAAAGTCAGAGGGTCGTGGAAGAAAATAGGATAATGCGGAGAGCAACTGAATAATGCGGGAGACTCTCGAGAGGAGGAGGACGACGCGTATTCTTCAGGAACTCAAACTCCTTCAGAGCACTCAGGACAACAGGTTAATGTAAATAATCACACTGATTCACGATTTCATCCTTTTACTGATTATATAATGTCTGTTCCTTTACCAAGATATTTTAAATTTCTTGACTTACCTGTCTATGATGGAACAACCGATCCGAATTCGCATCTCACTAGATTTCACACGATAATGCTCACAACAGGTGCTATTGACCCTGTTCTATGTAAGATTTTTCCAAGAACTTTGACAGGACCTACACTCTACACAATGGTACTCAATTTGACTCACGGATCGATAAAGACTTTGATGAGTTTAGTATGCTTTTTAAAAATAACTTCTCTTCCAGCTGTCCTTTTAAGAAAACGGAGGACAGCCTGTTAGCATACTCCAAGGGGACCGACGAACCACTCAAAGACTACATAATTTTAATTCCTGCGCTCCACTTGCACTTCACGCACAGGTGGAGCGCAGATCACCGTTTCTGCTTTCCTGATTTCCTCTTTTTTCAGCTTGATCTCTCCTGGTCTTATCTTTGTCTACTATGTTTTCCTTATTTCCCTCTTCTTGCTTGATCTCTGTGCTGATTTTATCTTCAATTTGATTTGAATTTGAATGAGAATTTTATCTTCAAAATCTTTATCCAAATAACTGCTGATTTTACTTGATCTGCGGCCATTTAGAATCTTATCTTGCCGATTCTTTTTCAAAATAGATGCATCTTGTTTCTCCATTTAAATCTTTCCCTTTTATCTGACAAAATCAACAGACTTCCTATCAAAATAGCATAAAATTCAAATTCAAATCAATAATCACAAAATCTAGATTCATTCTAAAAAGAGGTAATTTGGGGGAATACATCTAACATTTTACCCGCTGATAAGTGCGTGTAATTATACAAGAATTATCATATATTTAGCACTTATCAAATTCCCCCCTACCTTAGCTTCTTGTTTGTCCTCAAGCAAGAAAATCTTTTTGTAATAAAATGGATTCAATCCCCTGGTCAAGATTCTCACTAAGTAAGGAAATAAGTTCATCACCTCTTGCCTAGGCAGCTATCACCTTCCAAATCTCAGATTGAAAATCAGAATTAAATGATATTTCCAAGACTCAATCAGAATAGGATAAAAAGTACATTCAAACCTTTCAGAATATAGGTCATTCTGATTTGCATTATTCAGCTGGCCTCTTCTTTCTTGATTGGTGGTTCACTCCCTTTTTTATTCAATTTTTGTTTTTGTTTTTAATTCTTAAGGGAGTGACTCACTTTTGCTTTCTTGTGCCTGCTGTTTGCATTTCTTCAAACAATTTCACTTTCAAGTAACCCAACCAATTCTTCCCATTTTATCAAACTGCCACCTTTGCTCTCTATCCCAAGTGTGTAAGGGACATGATATAAATATTAATTTTTGGCTGGGGTTGCATAAGAAAAGAAACATTAAAGCTCAAATGGGCTACAAAAAATCGGAAAAAAATTTTCATGGGTTGGTTTTTTGGCACTGAGCAAATATTTAATCAACACAAAATTTGCCTTTATCACTTCCATATTTTCATGTGCAGAATAAAATCCAAAAACTCAAGCAATAGCAGTTGACAAGCAACGGTGAAAACTCTCATATCAAAGTTGTTTGGTCTCACAACTCACCGACTTTTTGGCTAATTTCCTTGATGAAGTCACTTATTGAAATTAATTAACTACCCTGATATATTTTCCTCCATAATATCCTAATGTCTAACTGATTATGGATTCAATCACAAAATTCCTCTTTCTTTCCTAATTTAGTTAGTTAGACTGCCTAGTTAAGATTAAAATTAATTCCTTAAATCCCTATTTCCTAAAATCCTAAAAAAAAATAACTATCCTAAACAAAAAAGAAAACAATGACCCTGAAAATGCTGCACTGCATAAAGATGATGTGTCAGTAGTGCTGTATATACAGTACAGATCTAGAATAATAAAAGAAAAGAAAGAAAAACACCGAATCAATCCCTATCATCCATGTCACTCATGCTCCTCAACATCTGCTCCATCTGCAGCTACTCCTCGCTCTCCCGGTGGAATAGGCCTGGTCCCCAGACCACTGCAAATAATCCCTGAACTGGTCTGGGTGCATCCCTGGTAAGGGTCCGGCCTGGTCTGATAGTGGTATCCTGAAGGTGGACCAGTGCTCTGTGCAGAGTGGAGTTCTAGGAAATGATGTGCGGAGCCCAGAATGGAATGTGTGTCTGATGGTGGTGGTTGCTGCTTGTGGTGCTGGTGGCTGCTCCTCCTCATCCTCCTCGGGGATGCAGATAGCATCTATGTACCCCTTATCATAGGGGTCTTGATGCACCCAGGTGGCAGACACCTCAACTCCCCTAGATCGGCAAAGATGTAGTGATGAGGGCAGGAAATCTAAACTGATACTGGACTGGGCATTCCGTCGCCCTACTGAAGATGCAAACATGGATATCTTATGAGATATCACGCTAGCAATGTCACTATCAAGCCTGGTCAGAATGCAGTAGATGAGGTGTGCTACAAGCATGATGGTGTCAGAAACATGGTTGGTGGGTAGAATGTTTGCTAACGCCAACACTGGTCCACATCCTAGTAATGCCCTTCATATCATACCGGTAGATCCTGGCAGCCTGCCCATACGCGTTCCTCTCAAATGAGCGCCCCCTCAACATAAGCAATCAGCAATCCTAACATCCAATGGGTCATTACCATTAATGCCAACCTCATTTACCAACTCACTGATACTGGCAAGGCTGCATCCCCTGGACCTCTGGTCCTGGGTAGTCTAAAAATGAGTTGATCGCATCACGATCATATGATATCACTGCCCCCGAACCATAAGACTGTCGACGTATGTCAATACCATGATCTCCGATGGCGTTGGCGTATAAACTCTCTACCCAGCTCGGGTCAAAGAATCTATCTGGCTGCCAGTAATACGCCTTCATCCTCTCCTGAGGATCTCATCTAGGAATTACGTCAACCTCACCAGGTTGCACAGCAACCAGCCTCTCTAGATGAAATTACAGTTCATCAGTGAACTGTATGCCTCAAAAGCTTGGGGGTTCTTGAACTTCATAGCATCAAATTTCTTGCAACACCCCGAGCTCCTCTTGGCACCCTTGCCCTTCTTTGAGGGGCTGGTGCGGTGGTGGTCTTGAAACGAACCATTTGCAATATTAAAGAACCAGGATTATTCTGATGCATTGAGGAATATTAACTCATGATTATGTATTAAGCCATGATAAAAGAATTCACACATGGTGGCCATCTTAATTCAAAAATCAGAGCAATCATTAAGCAGGCACTGTTGCACACAATCTTGATTATTATATTACCCAATGCAAATTTATTAATTTCTTAAGCACATGCTAAAGTGATAAGTTAAAGCAAGTCCTAAATTTCTTTCTAAACAGGGCATTTAAACGGTTCACAATATTATGCTCAAATATCATGACATCTAAGACATGCGATAATGCACAATTATTCATGCAATGGTTGGTGCAAAGCTTCTCACAAGTAAAGCACACATATTATCAACCAGAATAATTTGCAGAAATTCACTGAGCATTTAAAAAATCACCACCAAGCATATAACCACAATCAGCGTATTAAACTAAGACTCTATTGACAATTAATCCTAAAATTATGGGGTCCTAAGAGCCTAAGTTTCCTATCCTAAGGTTTTCTCAATGAAATAGAAAAATAAGGATTTTAATCGGTAAAATCTTTTCAAAATAGTAAAAAACATACCTGGAATAGTGTAAAGAAATTGAAAAGAGGAGGTATTTGAGTGAAAAAGGTGAAAATGAGGTAAAGAACTCAGAGAAAAGCTCTCAAGAAAACGCGGGGAAGGTGAAAAGTGACCTTCCCCGCTCCAGAATTTTGAATTTATGCAGGAGCGGGCACTTGCGCTTCACCTGCGCTCAACGCAGGTGGAGCGCGTGTTGTAGCGTTCCCTGGAGGAGTCGCTGCGCTTCACCTACGCTCAGCGCAGGTGAAACGCAGAAAACAAAATGTCCTTTTAACTTCTATTTTCTGCTACTTCCTAATTCAAAGTGTTCCTACTCCTTTTCCTTATTTTATTTGTCCTTTTCCTATAAATTTCTTAAACTAAGCAGGTATTGACTCTAACTATGACACAAAACAAAAACGAAAGAAAAAGCAATAAAACACTGGGTTGCCTCCCAGGAAGCGCTTGTTTAACGTCTTTTAGCTCGACGCCTGTGTTTCATCATGGTGGTCTCTTAATTGGAGGATGATGGTTGACTCAGCTCCTGTTCTTACTTTTATTGCCTATCCTCCATGCCATCTCCTTGTCTTGTCATCACTTCATCATTGTCTTCATTATCTTCTTCCTCGTCTGATGTTGATCTTTTTCTCTTTTTAAAATGAAACTCCACCATAGAGTTCCTGCAGCTGCTTCTTTCTTTGTGGTGGTTTCCTCAGAATATTGGGAACCTTCTCTTGTGCTCGATAATTTTTGATTCATAGCTTCTTTTCTTTCTTACCTTCTGCAGCTTTGGTTCATTAATGAGTGATATAGATCCCATCAGTAGGATCTATCTTCAATTGATCTGGTGGTTCAGCTTGCTGGGGAATCCCTTTGTCTAAATGGAAAATTATGCTTTCATCTTTTGAGTTGAGTTGGGAATTTTCCCCGATCAACATCAACTATTACCCTTGGCAGCTTTATGGATGGTCTTCCTAAGATTAGGGGACATCAGTATCCTTTTCTATTTCAGCAATAAAGAAGTCTGCAGCATATACAAACTTGTTCACCCCTTATTGGAAAATCTTCAATTACTCCATATGGATGTTTGAGTGGTCTTGTTTTGCAAGTTGTATACTCACATTTGCAGGTTTGACCTTTAAAATTCCTAATCTCTTGAAAAATGATAGCGGTATCAGATTGATGCTCGCCCCAAGATCTACCAAGGCTTTGGGACTGGTTGAGTAGCAACAGAAACTGGTAACTGTGAATTACCTGGTCAATGACTTACCTGTGCTGTAGACCTTTTCCTGCCTCTTCTATTCTTCAGAACTGCTTCTGGATTTTCTTTTACCTGAACACTCCTTTGCACAATCTCCTCTTTGAGCAACTTTTCTTCAGATATCATGTTGTCTCTAGATCACTCTCTCTGATGTGTTACCCTTCAGTAGTAACTGCATTGCAATGCTCCTTGGATTAGTTGAGGTTTGCTGTAAATTGGCCTTTGTTGTGCTCTCCCATGTCTTTTGGCCAATTGGCCAACTTGAGTCTCCAAAAGTTTGATTGATGCTTCTGTATTCTTCTAGAAGCCTTCAAAATTCTGCATAAACGCATCAATCTTCTCTTCCAACTTTGAGATTCTGTCATGCGTTGAAGGATAACCTTGTTGCTGCTGCTGATACGGCGTCTGCATGTTGCCTCCATCTTGTCTCAGCCAGAATGTCTATTTTGGTATTTCTCCATTCTTGTGAATATTGATTGTTGTGGAGAAATTACCTTGCCTTCCCTTGATTTCCCATGTAGTTGACCTGTTTGGTGAATATCCTGATAGGAGCAGTGACCCATTGGATGGTCGCCTCCGCAAAAGTCACAAATCAACTGTTGGGTTTGGCCTGGGTTGGGATTGCACCGCTTGCAATTGTTGAGGAAGTGTATCCAATTTTTGGTATTGCCTCTAATTGTCTTTGAGGAGCTTTTGTTCTGCTAAAAGTGCATCATTGCTATTTAGCTCTAGCATTCCTTTCTTCTGAGCTGGCTGTCTCCCATATTATGCGTGTTCATCATTCTGTGCAAATTGTTAAATGATGGTAATAACGCTCTCTGCATCCACTGCTAAGATTGTCCCTCCTGCTGCAGCATCTATGTATGACTTTGAATCAGGTTTGAGTCCATTGCAGAAGATGTTTAGCTGGGCAATGTCTTCAAAACCATGGTTTGGACACTTTCTCAACAAGGACTTGAATCTCTCCCATGCTTCATATAATGGTTCGTCCTCTCCTTGCCTGAATGTGGAGATGTCTGACTTAGCTTGAATGTAGCGTGATGGTGGAAAGAATCTTTTCAGGAACTTATCTTCTACCACGCTCCAATTATTCAGACTTTGATTTGGGATGTGATTTTAGCCATTCCTTTGCCTTACCTATTAAAGTAAAAGGAAACAATCGTAAATAAACATATTCTAAATCTCCTTCCTCGAAACCTATAGTACCAATCAATTCATAGAAAGTAGAAAGATGAGTATGTGGATCTTCATGATCCAATCCTGTGAATTGGTGGGCACTAATGAGGCTCAAATGTGTGGGCTTCATCTCTAAAAAATTTTGCTGTAACTGGTACAACAATGCTTGAAAAATATCGAGGTCGTTGGTGCATGACATAGTCTCTTAAGACTCTCATTGGTCCCCCTATTATTCCAAATTCGCGATGTAGTTCAAAAATCTTGGTCCCCCTATTTTCAAATCTCTGTGTTAGAGGGACCAAAACCGCGAATTTGGAATAATATGGGGATCAAAATCGCGAAAAAAAGTAGGGGGACCAAAATCACGGATTGATTGATAGTAGGGGGACCAAAAGTGCAATTAAGCCTTATATATATATATTTTTAGATTATTTGAAATTTAAAATTTATCATTGTTTAATAAATATTTTTTTAAAATCCTCTCACATATATATATATATATATATATATCCTAAAAGTAGCTAAATTCAAGTAAGCTAGACAAAAAAAAAAAAAAAAAATCTCCATCACATTCTTATGTAATGATAAAGGCCATAAACTTAAACCCCTATAAATAGAACCACTAATTCCATCTTATAAATCCTACATTTCTCATTCATTTACTAAAAACACCATGTGCAACCTTTCCTGACAATTCCAATTCCAATTCCAACTCCAAAATAAACAATGTTTCACCCCAAACCCTTGAAACTTCCTCTTCAACTTTCTTAGTGATGATGAGGATGACGACTGCTACATGGAAAGATATGAAAACAACTTAGAGCTTGTTAGAGAGGAATCGAAGCTAGAAAGCGAGATCATCAATATCATTTTTAGCAGAAACAGAGATGACCTCAAGCCAACTTCTGGCCAGGCTGTAACCATTTGCAATCACAGCGTCTGTGTCGGGTTTGAAGATGAAGATAATGAAGAGTGTCGGGTATGGGAGTGGCATGGCCACATTATGGTCTATGACATAGAACAGGGCTCCTCCCTTGAGTATATATATGGAACTTACTTCCAAAGGTTTATGCCCAATCCTCCTCCTGCCGCGGAAGAGAATTGATTGATGCTAGGGATTTCTTCAATGATTGAACTTTTCATCACATATATATTAAATGCACCTCTATTATATGTTCATCTTTGTATGAAATGCATATTTGCTTTTAAAATCGAAGTTTGATGCGATATTAGTAAAAAGAGGAGGGAACAAATTACACCAAAATAAGTTACACAGTTGAATAACATTTAACCAATAGTTGTATTCTAAAATCCAATGTTGGATTGAAAAGTTTATAGATCATATCTATAAATTTTACATTGTTCCAAAATATATTAGTCAATAACATCATTGGGGAGATATTTATATTAGTGTCATATTATACTTTTCAAATATATACTTTTCAAATGTATGTAAATAAAGAACCATTTAATGTATCAACTTATTAATGTTAAAATTTCATAAGATTTGCACAAGTAACTATGACTGAATAACTATAATTTAAATGGTTGGATTAATAAAAAATCACAGTTTTATATAAATATATATCAACAATGTAACAGTTAGTGTAATTTAATTATCTTAGTGTAATTTGATCTCTCCTCTAGTAAAAAAAGTTATCATTTAATTTTGTGTTATTCACTAGTTACAGAATATTTAAATTTTACATTATTCCTAATTTATTCAAATATTTCAAATAAAATAAAAATTGTTCCATAACAATCTTTTGACATAAATTCCTTCTTTTACTTGTATGTAGCTAATAAAGAGTATTAATATGTATGCTTGTCTCAAGATGTCTTTACCATAATTTTATGAATAGTTAATGCATTTTACATTATTTAAATTTATATTTGATTTTAATAAATTGATTGTATTTATTTAATTTTGTGTTTCAAATAAGAGAGTTTATCATAAACTCTTAACAAATTACATCAAAGTACCTATTTAAAATAAATAATATCTTACTTCATAATCTTAATATTGCATTAATAATATTTTAATATACAAATACATAATACATTATCTAAATGTAATAAATTCTTAATTAATTTTAATTATTTATCTGTGTTATGTTAGGTCTAAATCTAATATACATATTTCCAAAAAAATGGAATTTTGAACTTATTTGCAGTGTTTTTAATCAATTAAACAAATACAACCAACAACCCACGAATCTTTCACTCCTATGAATGATGGGACCTTTTTCCAATTTATGATAGCCGTATAAATTACTTAGTAAAACGTAAATATACTATTGGGGGAAGAAAATCTTTAAATAACAAAAATCATGTTACACTTAGTTATGGGCTATAAACGTAATGGGACCTAGAAGAGGAGAAAACATTTGGAAGGTATATACTAAGACTAAATAAAAGCCAAAGAAAGGGAAAACATTTTGACCTAAATTTTTTCCATTTGAAAAAATAACAACAAAAAATAAATTTTTGATATAAAAATTTGATAATTATTGGTCAATTTAATATTTAACTTATCTTTAACCCTGGAAAAACAAGAGAACAATAAAAATAGAGAAAAAGAAAAGAAAATTGTTTAAAGAGATAGTGATTAATGACAGATTGTTAAACCTTGTTTTTGAGGAATAAAAATTTAGGGTGAGGGATGGTGCCACATTCCAAGGCAAGGAAAGCATATGGGCTCAAAGAGCACTTACAGAGGGTACTTACATTTACACTTACAAAAGGTACTTACATTTATAGAGGTGGTATAGAAGTGTTCATTATCTTTTAGAATGTTAAGACAAAATTCTGCATAAAATGCTCTTTAATATTTGATTTGGGAGTGTGCGTGGTAGGTGTTTTTTTTTTGCAAAACCACATTATCATCCACGAGAGCCAATCCTGTTGAAACCGGGTAAAACCTCTATGGGCGGCAATGCAACGTCCTAATTCCTTAATTCAATGATTACATCCGTTGGAAACGCAATTCCCGAATTTACGAAATTATTTTGCGCATTATCGATATCGCATACAACATAAAACATCACTTAGGTAATCCAACAGTTACTTAAGCTCAGCATAAATCAATCATTTACATATAATCACGGCTTCGGTCAAAGCACAAAATGGGAATTATAGGCTAAATTGGATACAATTATACAGCGTCCTAACATAAATAGAAAAAGGCCCTTAAGGCTCCATATGTACTAAATTATCCCATTCCAAAAGAATAAAGTCTAGCCTATACAACAAAATATCCAAACAATAGTTTGGGCCACACGATTGGCCCAAACCTCAAATCTCCTCCCAAGTCAAGCATCCGACCTGGGACCCTGCGAATCTAAACACAAACCACTATGTATAATGAGACTAGAGTCCCAGTGAGTGTGAATAATCAAGCAATGTGGGAATAAGAAGCAAATGAAGTGCAACAAACCATAAGAAATCAAGGAGCACATTAAGTATTTCCCATATCAATAAATCAATGCATGGTTATCATAACCCAACACCTAAGTAGTCTTTTCGCTTTTCTGTGAAGGCTAGACTGAGCTCAGGCTAATAGGGACCGTTGTCCTTGAAGGCCACTAGGACCTTACCCCTTAACTATGATATGATTATACAATATTTCCTCTTTTTAAGCATGAAATCCAAGACCCAATTAATTCCTTTAAACATGAAGTCCAAGAATCCAAAAGTTTTTATGTTTAACATAGAGGTCTAAAGACCCAAATCAATTTCCTCTAAAGCATGAGTGGTTCATTAGCATGAAAATAAATTATAGACTCATAAGAATAAAATAATCACATGATTGCATACTTTTCCCCAAGTTTCCCTCGTCAATATTCAAGCAATTTCAAAATCCCCGATTCTCCTAACATAGGGTTTGAGTAAAAATAGCAATTTCACCAATCAATCCCACCAATAATCCTAGAATCATCTCTAATCAAACCACAAACAAAGTAATGCAAGCAAGGGGAGTAAGAATAGGGAGCATTCATCGCTTTTCATATAAAAATGGGAGTGAGTGGGTGAACCACACTCACCTCAATGGAGAAAATAGAGAGGATGGAGGGACGGGGAAGATGATTTCCAGCTCCAAGGTGGTGGGGAAGCCTCCAAGCTAGCCCTTCTTCTTCCTTCTCTCACTTTCTCTCTCTAAGTTTCTCACTCCCTCCTCTCTCAAGATAATAAATGGGTAATAAATGCAGTGGGAGGGTTAGGGTTCGTTGTTTTTAAAAATGATATTGCGCTCGCTCGCTCAAGCGAAGGATTTTCTCCCTTGAGCGAGCCCCAACTCAGAGAGCATCCCTGATGCTACAGGGGTCCTCGATCGCTCGAGCGAGCCCTTGCTTTCTTGAGCGAGCCTGAGAGCACCACTGATGCGTGCAGGGGTTCTCACTCGAGCGAGCCTATGAGCACCCCTTGCTCGCTTGAGCGAGCCTCAACTCAGAGACACCCCTTCTCTCTGCCTTGTCCCTCGCTTGAGCGAGCCTACCTAAACTCAAATTCTTCCTTTCTTCACTCTTACTCCCTTCTCCCCTCTATTCCTAGAATTTTAGTCCCTATCTTCACTCATTGGTTTATGAAATTAAATTGGGATTTGGGATGTTACAACTCTACACCCCTTAAAATCAATTTTGTCCTCAAAATGGCTAAGAAACAAAGACTAAAATTTTACCTCAATCAAACAACTCAAGGAATTGAGTGCAGATATCACCCTCCTTCCCCCATTGTGGCCTCCTCGGGCGACTGACCTGCCCAAATTACCTTCACTAACGGAACGGTCTTGTTCCTCAGGTTTTGGCACTTTGGTCAATAATTTGAGCAAGTCTCGTGGGAACTGTCAGATTAGCCCTTAATTGTACTGATTATGCACTTATGATGTGGGAAGGATCGTGGACATATTTTTGGAGTTGGGACACATGGAAAACATGATGGACATTGGATAAGTGGGGTGGAAGGAATATGTGGTAAGTGATAAGTGAAAATTAGTTGAGAAATAAGAGCACTTTTTAGTTCACTTATCAAAGATTTAAATGGTATTTTGCCCCAGTTAATCCCTTTTTATTTAATATCAGATAAATTGTATTTATTAATCTTGGATTTGAATTTGATGCTATTTTGATAGAAATATTGCTGATTTTTGCAGGATATTGCAAATATTTGATTTAAAGGAAAGATAGCATTAAATGAGGGAGATATCTGCAAGATTTGAGTTTGATTGAAGACATTTAATAAAGATTTGAAGAAGATTTGAGGCAATCAATGAGGAGATCACTGCCATCAAACAAGGATTTCTGCAGACAACCTTCCCAATTAAATCCAAGATGCTCAATAAATGCAAGATTTCATCAAGAAAAGGGAAACAAGGAAAGACAAATCAACCAAAACCAGTCTCGGGGAGATATCAAGATAAAAAGAGAAAGTTTGAAGCTGCAGGACGCATTCTGCGCTTCAAACCTGCGTTGTAGCGTAGCTCTCTGACTTCTGCGCTGTAACGCAGGGCGAAGCGCAGATCACGCTGATTCTTGCCCTATTGCTGTTTTTAGATAGATTTCTCCCCATTTTTCTTTGTCTTTCCTTAGCCTATAAATAGGAACCTCTTGCGCCAGATCAAGTGTGCACGATTATTGTAATTCAGTTGTATTTTAGTGATAATGCACAAGCTAATTTTAGAGTAGGAGAGGAGGAGCGCTTCACAAGGATTGAAGATGGTGACAACATCTTCAGTGGTTTGTATGGCTACCTTGTGTAGTTAACTCTCCATTAGGATTGGATGTAATTGACTCTATCCCCAAGTGTATGTAAACTCTATTTTATTATTTCATGAGCTCTCTGTCTATAATATTGGTAATCTTATTATGTGCTTAATTCCTAACTTCCGCGCTTACGCCGAAGTTAATAGGCTAGTTTCGACTAGGATTGGGGATGAGAGAGCGGATTCTGAAGAAACCCATTCTCTGAGTGAATAAGAGGACTCGGTAGCCAGTGAACCGAAACATGGGCGTTACTAGTGATTGATGGGCAGTGTGAGTACTCTAATGAGGGCGTCTACAAGATAGGCATGGTTATTAAATTACTGATAGCAAAGAATTAGTTGATTGTCATCCAGGAAGCGATAATATGGATGTATTCTAATGAGTGATGGGTAGTGACAGTACTCTAGCGAAGGTGCGTCCAGAGGAGTAGGCCTCGTTTATCAATTAATTCTTTTACAAATGGAATAAAAGAAAGCAAAATAAGCCGGGGGTAAGTCTGTCGCCTGGGAGAGCCTGCATGGATTACCTTTGAGTGTGTGAGGCTGCTGGTAACTCGGGGTCTTAGCAATATAGTTTGTCTACAGTATTATAGAGTAAACCTAAAATAATAGATAGTTTTTACATGCACAAAGGGTGTGATGATATGAAGTCCAATCCTAATCCAAGTAAAGTGTTTCTAACTCTTCCTTTCTATTTCTATTGATTATTTACAATTTCCGCAACAATACTCTCATAAATTCGTTGTTTTCCCTTGATAAATAGATCACGACTATACGCAAATTGACCGTTCCCTGTGGATACGATACTCTTCTTACTATTATACTATTGGATTTTTGGTTCGCTTGCCAGAAACCCATCAAGTATTTTTGGCGCCGTTGCCGAGGAACGATTTCCAATTCGTGTAGACCTTGGTGGTCTAGTTATCAAGTTTTTATTTAGGATTTTGTTTATTTGTTTATTATTCTTATTATTTTTAGGATCTATTATTATCTTAGGAAAATTCTTGTTTTTTTCTAATGCTCTTCAACACTTACCTTTTTCAAAGTTTCTTGTTTATGCTTTTGAGAGGTCAGGCGTCTCCCAATCAATTACAGTTCGACCCGGAAATAGAAAGGAACGTCGCAAAAGAACAGAGATAGGAACTCAAGAAGGAGAAGAAGGACAATTGTTGAGGAACCCAAAAATATGGCAGCAGAACGTCCAAGAAGGACTCTAGGAGATTATATCTCCCATCAAGGACCACATCACTTCTCAAGCATTGTGTTACCACCAAACGCAAGAGCTTTGGAGTTGAAGACTGCACACCTCAAGCTTATCAGTGCACATCAATTCGCTGGATTGGATCATGAAAATCCAAATGCTCATCTCTCTAATTTTTATGAATTGATTGGTACTATGGGATTCGAGGAAGGTAATTTGGAATCTGTTTACTTACGCTTGTTTCCCTTTCTCTTTGATAGGTAAAGCTAAGTAATGGCTCCAATCACACCCAAATCAAAGTCTCACCAATTAGGGTGTTGTTGAGGAGAAATTCTTGACAAGATTCTTCCCACCAGGGAAGCAGATAGAAGCCAAGGCAGATATTTCCACATTCAGACAAGGGATTGATGAGCCACTATGTGAAGCTTGGGAAAGATACAAGTCTATGCTGCGCAAATGTCCCAACCATGGCTATGAGGATATAGCCCAACTCAACATATTCTGCCAGGGACTTTCGTTCAGATTCAAGGATATTCATAGATGCGGCAGCAGGTGGAACTATCTTATCCGCAGAAGTTGATCGAGCGCATAGAAATCATCAACCACTTTGCACAGAACGATCAACAAGCTCAAAGTGGAAGACAGCCCGTGCAATTACCAAAGAAAGGGATGCTGGAACTCAATCAAAGTGATGCTCTGTTAGCTGAGAACAAGCTCATTAAACGTCAACTAGTAGCACTCACTGAGACGTTATAGACACTCCCTCAACAACTCAAAGTTGTCCACTCACAATCCATCCAAGCCCAACCATTGATTTGTGATTCTGTGGAGGTGACCATCTAATGGTCAATGTGCTAGCCAAGGAACACAACCAGAACAAGTCAACTTCATGGGTAACTAGGGAAGTCAAGGGAATTACTCCAACAATAAAACAATCAATATTCATAAGGTTGGAGAAATAACCAAACCAACTCAGGTTGGAGTCAGAATGGAGGACCAAGACAACCACCTTACCAACAGCAACCTTCAACATATGATAAACTGAACACTTTGGAAGGTAAAATTGATGACCTTGTGCAAAAGTTTAGTGGATTCAAGACAACTACTGAGGCATCAATCAAGACTCTAGAGAGTCAAGTGGGTCAGTTAGCAACTGAAATGGCAGAGCACAGGCAACAACACTTCTCAGCTGTGACCCCAAACCTATCCAAAGGAACAATGCAGCTTGATTGCTACTGATGGCAACAAGTCAGAGGAGGAGGAACTTGATGAGGAAGAAGAAATCATCTTTGAAGAACAATTACTCCAAGTGGAAGTTGTTCAACAAAATGAAGAAGCAGCACAAGAGGAAGAATATCATGAAGAAAAGGTCTATATCACAAGTAAGTCACTTGACCCAGGTAAGTTTACTATACCTATCTCTATTAGTAATCTACCTCCTACTCATGCTTTATTAGATCTTGGAGCGAGCATCAATTTGATGCCGTTATCGTATTTTAACAAGTTGAGTAATGTGAAGGTCAAGCCTGCAAATGTGAAGTTACTTCTTGCAAATAAATCTGCTCAATGCCTTCATGGGATATTAGAGGATATTCAAATGAAAGTGGATAAATTTGCATATGTTGTAGATTTCTACATTGCAGAGACAGAGAAGGAGGATACTGAAGTCCCCCTAATTTTAGGAAGACCCTTCATGAAAGCTGCTAAGATGATCATTGATGTTGATCGAGGAAAATATGAATTGAGCTCAAAAGATGAAAGTATTACGTTTCATAGAGGTAAGCCCAAGTCACAACAAACTGATGCTATTTTCCAAAAACCCAACAAAGTTGCCAGGCTCCGAATTTCTGAGGAAGCCTAGAATGAGGGTAAAGCATCCAGAGTCAATATGGGAGTTCAAATTTAAGAGGAAAAGGAGATCAACATCTGATACTGAGGAAGACAGTGACAGTGATGGAAGAATAAAAAATTGGCATGGAGGATGGGAGCTCAAAGGAAGAACTGGTATGGAGTCAAACATCATCCTCCACTTGAGGCCACCATAAAAGGGTTGAGTAACCAGGCGTCGAGCTAAAAAAACGTTAAACAAGCGCTTCTTGGGAGGCAACCCACTCTTTGTAAGTTTTTAATTTTCATTTAATTTTCATTTTGGTAATTTTCAGTTTTAGGATTTACCTATGTAATTAGGAAATTGTTTAAAATGGGGATCTAAATCTAAAAGGATTGCATGGAATCAAATAGGAGTAGCAGAAGGCAGAGAGAATACTGCAGATCTGTGCTTCAACCTACGCTGTAGCACAGGTGAAGCGTAGAATTAAAATTAAAAACCTGACTCTTTGACTTTGCGCTTCACCCTGCGCTGTAGCGCAGGGTGAAGCGCAGCGGGACGCTTCAACTTCTGAAGCAGTACGCGCTCCACTCTGCGCTGTAGCGCAGGAAGCGGGACTTTAAGTTCTGAATTTTGAACGAAGGAGTTCATTTTGAACTTCCTTTCGTTTCGTTCCTTGCGTTTTCTTTGATATTCCTAACCTTTGCTTTTCCTTTCTCACTCATATAGCCTTCATTTTCAGTTTCTGAGCTTATACCAGGTATGTTTTTATAGTTTTCTTTCTTTTTAACCGATTGACATTTGATTTTTTTATTTTATTTAAGCATAACCTTAGGATAGGAATCTTAGGACTCTAGGAACCTTTAGGAAAGAATTGTTCATAGTGCTTTAAATTATATTGCATGTGGTTAGGATTCTTTGTGAGTTATTCATGTTTGCTTAGGTGGTAGTTTTTGAGTGCTCAATGATTCCTGCAAATTATTTTGTTGGTGCATGTATGTTTAATTAATTGCTCTAATAGTTTTGCATGCCCATACATAAATGATTGTGCAATATTGCATGTTACTGATGACATGATTTTTGAGCATGAGTTTAATTCTCACTTTGCCTGTTTAGAATTGTTTAGGGACTTGCTTTAACTGATCACTTTAGCATGTCTTAATTAATTAATTGGATTTATTGGGTAATATTTAAAATCAAATTTTTATGCACATTTGTTTGGTTAATTGATTGCTCTAAGTATTGAAATTTATTGGCCATTTATTTCATAATTATGAGCAATTAAATATTATGATGCATAAATAATTTTGAGTTGCTTTTGCTTTGTAGATGGTTCGCACAAAGAATGTCAGTGGTGCTAGTTCCTCTAGGAGGGGCACAGGGGGGTGCCAAGAGGAAGGCCCCCCAGAGGGAACCTGAGTTCGACCCTCATCGCTTCAAGGACCTCACGTCCTTTGAAGCACACACTGACATTACTGATTGCAAGTTCATCCTGGAGCGACCAGTCATCCTCCAGGAGGGGGAATATGAGGAGTTCTCTGCTGAGATTCACAGGAGGCGATGGGACCCGCCTCAGTCGCCCTGAAAACTAATTCGATCCAGACATTGTCAGGGAATTTTATGCTAACGCTATTGGAGACCACGACGTTAATTGCAGGAGGGAGTCCTATGTTCGAGGACAGGTTATCAGATTTGATTGCGATGCAATCAATGCACTTTTAGGACATCCCATAGAGGAGGACAGAGACCTCGTGGTGTGCCAATACCACGAGAGGATGCAGGTGACAGTTGTCGATCCTGCACAAAATTATACTTATAATTCTCCGATCTGCAAACTACTTGTAGTAGAATGGTATAAACCGGGTCGAACCCTGAAGATCCACTCAAATTAATCCTTCTTTGGGGGGTGTTTGATTGATTGGAATAAACTGAAGAAAATAAAAGATCAAGTTAAAAGCAAAAGTTGAATCAATTCAAGACAATATCAATCCAAGGAATTCAGAGGCTATTTTCATGGTAAATCATTGGTTATTAATAACATGCATTCAAGAGATTAAATCTATCAACTTAGAATCATGTGGAACCCTTACAATGATCCCGGATTCACTACTGAAATAATTTCCCGAATTTAATTGATTAAGATTAACAAGATCAAATAACCACAAAATCTTATGTTAGATCCAAATCAATTTTATAAACGGAACCCAATTGAAGTAAATAATTAAATGAACACCTTCAATTTAATTTCTTACTATATGCTTTTCAATCTTTGTATGATGATTAACCAATCAAGAGTACAACATACATCAATAACAAATTTCATAACCAAAACATGTTAACCAATCAAGCTTGATAAAAGAAATATGGAATTGAAGCAAGTGGAGTAGAAAAGCAAGGTAGATGTAATTCAATCAGAATGTAAATGAAGATCAAACCTCAAAACCAAGATGAAAATAAGCTTGACTCCTTGAATTGAATAAAGAAAACTTAGCCTTCCATGAAGACTTTACAAAATGAGGAACAAAAGTAAATGAAACTCTTTGTAATTTCTACTACAACTTGGATGCTCTTCTCCCTAGCAAGCCCTCCTATTTATAGGAGGGGAAAAGATGCCATTCCAAACATGACCACTCAGCCATGACTAAGCATGTTTTGTCCACAAATGGACTTATTGATCAATTACCTAATGCATTTGTCCATTACTTTGAATTATTCACCTACTCTAGCTATCATTCACCTACTTGTCTCCCAATTGCACCGAGCATATCATCTTCAATATGGCAGAATCCAAGAGAGTTGTCTTCATATGAAATCAAGCTCTGGATCTTAGCTTTCAAATGTCGCTGGGTTGAGCCCAAAAGGAGATTTCTAGCCCAAGTTATGGCCCAATCATTGAGTGTTGGTCAGGTTTTCATATGATGCTGACTATTCGGTCTTCCAAGCCCATTTCGACTCACTAGACATCCGATTTAGCTTTTGGTTCTTCATCAAAGTTGTAGGGCTCTCTTTTATCTTTCCTACAATGTAAAGAACATAATTTTTAGATGTCTAGAACTCATGTTATGCTTGAGATACAAAAATAGTTTAATGCTGAAAAAATGTAATTGAGCCCAATATGAACCTGAATTGGCATAATATGCTTATGACTTGTTAATTAAGCATAAAAAATGCATTAAAAGGTTAAATATGAGGGATGATTAATTTGTATAATTTGTATTTATCAAATTCCCCCACACTTATCTTTTGCACGTCCCGGGCAAAATTGGAAACAAGCATGAATTATTGACTCAAAGTGGTGCTTTCCAATGAAATTAGTGAAATGTAAAGAAAACATGAGCTAGAGGTGATTACAAGATATCATAACATTCATGAATTCTTATCTTTATGCATCTCAAAAATAGAAAGGCAACTTCAATTGAAAATAGTGGATTCAAATTGATAGAACCTCGCAGGAAGTACTCTCAATCTCTCAAGTGTTTAAAAGGTCTGTGTTTCACTCAAATTCGACCCATGAAAATTGCACTATCATAAGCTTGCTTATCTTCTACTTATCCACTGCAAATTACACATACATCCACAAATCAAGAGGTCTTTATTAGGATACTAATGGAGTGACAATTATGGAAGGTACAGACAAATATGACAAGTTAAACCAAAGAGAGTGAAAGAGGTTTGGAGAATGAATCCAAGTAACAAGTTTGATAGATATATATGAAATCAAACATTGAAGTTTAAGTACATCATTCAATCATTTGGATTCTTCATTCTTTTGCATATCTTCTTTTTTTTTTTTCCTTTTTATTCTTTTTTTTTCTTTTTTTTTTTACATAACAAAGAAGCACTAAGTATGTAGAAACCCACATAATTAACATTCCCCCACACTTGTTCAAGAATCCATTCTTATGATAAATCCAATACTCTTCTATTCTATAAGGTTAGGTAAAAGTTTGGTTTTATACTTAAGTATGGAATGAGAGACAACAAACAAGGGTTAAAAGGGTTATTCAAAGGAAAATAATGTAAGGTTGGCTATTTAAATGGGTAATTTATTCAAATGAAAGAAAAAATTTGTCTCAATCATTTTTTTTTTCATGCACGTGCAAGAGTAGTTTCAAAAAGAATCAAAGCAATTTCTGAAGTAACAAATTCCATGGGTGAAAATCACACAAGAAAGAAAGTTCAATTTGTCAACAAGGCTCAAATCCTCACGACTAATAACTATCAAAATTAATCCATTCAATTCAAATCTCTATTGCCAAACCAATTAATTTCAAGATGTTAGGAATCAATTCAATCATGTTATAAAAATCTTAAAATCACATTTTTTCTATGTTTTGTTTTACACTTGTTAACTTTATTGGAAAGCTTAAAACAAAAACACAAATTCTTTTTTTTTTAAACTAACGGGATGCGTATCAAGAGTTAAACATAACTCCTTACTCTGCCATCCTATTATTTTTTTTTTGAAAAAAAAAAAGACGGACCATCTTTTTCCTCCCCCCAACCTAATCAAGACATTGTCCCTAATGTCTTTATAGATTGGTGATTTTTTTTTAAAATTGATATTTAAATGAAAAACTATACAAACACAACTTTAAGAGGAAGGAAAGTTACAACCGGAGAGTGGTATCAGGATCTTCCTTCCTTCCATCATCTTTGTTATTCTTGTCCACCTGCTTTCCTGATGCATAAGGTCCAAGTGAAAGGTTCTGCATTTGTTCAAGAAGTTCATTAGCATTTGAAGAGCATGCCATGATTCTTTGCAGTCCTTGAGGTATGAATCCTTGATACATAGCCTGTTCCATAAAACTTAACAATCCATTATAAAAACCATTAACATTTAAGAACCCTAATGGCTTTTGGTGGAAGTTAGAATTGGCCCAAGACACAATGGTGAAGATATCTTCTAAGGTTCCGAGACCACCAGGTAATGCAATAAATGCATCAGATTTGTATAGCATTTGTGCCATACGTTCCTACATTGTTGAAACCCTCAGTACGGTGCCTAGGGTAAGGTTTGCGGTCTTCTTGTTATTACCATCCATTAGAGCAACACCCAAAACTTGGCTCCCTCTTGTGATTGCAGTTCCTGCTGTACAACCCTTCAGGCCTTGTACTCCCCCCTCCATACACAACATTGATCTTTCTAGCAGCCAATGCTTTACCAAGGTCATAAGCTGCATGCCGAAATGTTTCATCTTTTCCGAGATTGGTTCCACCAGACATAGATACTGTGGAATCTGCGTGTAGATGGTCCTGCAGTTTCTTTAAAGGAAGACATTTTTTTGTACCAATCATTTGTGATAGTGGGAATTTATAAAGATGAAATAACCGGTACAAAGATCAAATTGTCAGATTTTTTTTTTCTATTTTTTTTGATTAAGTGTTAATCGATGAAAAAACAAGTAATGATAAACAAAGATACACATGAATTATAAAGTCAAAAAGAATCAGCTGAAAAGAAAACTCAAAACAAATTAAAGACAGGCGGTGAATTATAAAGTAAAAAAGATACAACTGAAAAGAATTCAAAGATGCACATGCATATGAACAATAGTTGTGATTTTGGCTCACATCTTCCTCTGGTTTTACGTCCAGTAACGGCTTGAACGCCTTCTATGAGTCGGGGAGTTGCTTTCCATCCAATTTTCTTATAAACTGGAAAACCGGGTCTTTTAGAGTCAGATTCCCAAGACTATATTGTTCCTTCTCCCTTCGGAATAATTCAGCTAAATCAAGAAGAACCATTTGAACCTGTCCACTAGGATGCGTCTCAAGAGCCTGGCTAATGTTATCCAAAGACTCCTTACTCAGTCCATCCTTAATGAATTTAATTTTATCTTCTCGATTTATAGAAGTCATTCCGACATTCTTACATCTCGAGTTACAATTCCATCTTGCACACTTATAACAAACTTGCATTCTCTTTGCTCTTCTTTTTTTAGAAAAAGAACTCCTACCCATTCCTGACAAATGTCTAGAAAATGAATCTTGAAATTCACTTGCTAAGCGTACCTTGGCCTCGATGATCCAACGTACATCCTCAGGAAGGCCTAAGCGCATCAGTACTCTTAGCCTTTCAAGTCTACATCTGTAAATTTTCCTGAGATCGTCTTGAGGGAGAGTAGGGAACCGAACTCTGATCTTGGCGAGGGTTTCCTCCATTCTTTCTGTCTAGCAAAGTTGTTCAGTGCAAGGGTGGATTGTTCTGTATATATAATAGTTAAGGAGAACAAATCGAAGCACTGCACAACAAACACAATAATAATAAGATAAAAATAATGAAAACTCTAGAAAACTCTCCACACATAATCAACAAAATGAAAAACACATATCATTAACAACAATAACTGAAGAAAAAAATAGAAAAAAAAATTGGGAAGAGAAATTACTACTTTAAGTCAAGCCAAGTAGGTGGCATTGTGCAGGTGCACCTCTTCCACCGTATGCTCTTGAAAACCCTCATAGAAGGGCTTAAGCCGATGTCCATTTACCTTGAAGATCTTTTTGGTTGTCTCATCTGTGATCTCTACTGCACCATAAGGAAAAACATTAGTAACCACAAATGGACCTAACCATCTAGAATGTAACTTACCAGGCATCAGCTTAAGACGAGAATTATATAAGAGCACTTTTTGTCCAACAATAAACTCTTTTCTTGTTATCATCTTGTCATGGAATGCTTTAGTCTTTTCCTTGTAAATTCTGGAATTCTCATATGCTTCTAACTGAATTTCTTCAAGTCCTTGCAATTGAAGCTTTCTATGCATTCCAGCTTTATCCAAGTTCAAATTGCATTGCCTAACAGCCCAATATGCTTTGTGCTCAATCTCTACCGGTAGATGGCATGTTTTGCCAAAGACTATCTGGTAAGAGGACATCCCTATAGGAGTTTTATAAGCTGTTCTGTAAGCCCATAAAATATCATCAAGCCTTTTGCTCCAGTCTTTCCTATTCAGTTGGACTGTTTTCTCCAGAATTTGTTTGAGTTCCCTGTTGGATACTTCAGCTTGACCATTGATGATATGGTGTAGACATCTTGTGCATCACCCCATATTTCTTCAAAAAGGATGCCATGTTCCTATTGCAGAAATGAGATCCTTGACCACTGATGATTGCCCTTGGAATTCCAAACCTGCTAAAAATGTTAGACCTGACAAAGTCAATCACAACATGAGAGTCATCAGTGCGGGTGGCTTTTGCTTCTACCCATTTAGAAACATAATCCAAAGCCAGTAAAATAAAATTGAAACCAAAAGAGTTAGGGAAAGGTCCCATGAAGTCAATGCCCCAAACATCAAACACCTCACAGAACAACAATGGTTGTTGAGGCATCTCATTTCTATGTGATATGTTGCACATTCTTTGGCATTATTCACAATTCTGACAATACTTGTAAGCATCACGAAACAAGGTAGGCCAATACAAACCAGAGTCCAAAACCTTTCTAGCAGTACGTTGAGGTCCAAAGTGCCCACCACATGCAAATGTATGGCAAAAATCTAGAATGGAATTAAACTCATGATCTGGCACACAACGCCTAATGACTTGATCGCTGCAAAATTTCCACAGGTAGGGATCTTCCCATACATAATATTTAGAATTACTTTTAAGTTTATCTATTTGTGCCCTAGATGCATGTGCAGGCAAAACAGATGCAACCAAGTAATTAACTAAATCAGCAAACCAGGGGGTGGTGTCACGCAGCTCCAAAAGCTGTTCATCAGGAAAAGAATCATGAATAGGGAGGGAGTCAGGTGCTCTCTCAATTCTGCTTAAATGATCAGCTACCATGTTTTCTGCACCGCTCTTGTCCCTAATCTCCAAATCAAACTCTTGAAGTAGCAACATCCATCTAATTAACCTTGGTTTTGCATCTGGCTTTTTCAATAGGAATTTCAATGCTGCATGGTCAGTAAAAACAACCACTTTAGAATTAAGCAAATATGATCTGAATTTATCAAGTGCAAAAACAATAGCTAATAATTCTTTCTCAGTGGTAGTATAGTTAGCTTGTGCAGCATCTAAAGTTCTAGAAGCATAATATATGACATGAGGAAATTTTCCAACTCTTTGTGCAAGGACAACTCCCACAACATAATTGGATGCATCACACATGATCTCAAAAGGGAGTGTCTAATCTGGTGGCTTGATAATTGGAGTTGTGGTCAATGATTTCTTGAGTTGATCAAAAGCCTCCTTACACCTGTCATCAAAGTTAAAATCAACATCTTTTGTAGCAAGTTAGAAAGTGGAAGGGCTATCTTGCTGAAGTCTTTGATGAAGCGTCTGTAGAAACCTGCATGACCAAGAAATGATCTAATCTCGCGAATGCAAGATGGGTAAGGTATACTAGAAATTACATCAATCTTGGCAGGATCCACTTCTATACCCTTCTTTGAAATTACATGTCCTAACACTATACCCTGGTCAACCATAAAGTGACATTTCTCAAAATTAAGAACAAGGTTAGTTTCAATGCATCTATGTAAAACCTTATCTAAACTATCTAAACAGGTTTCAAACGAAGAACCATACACAGTGAAATCGTCCATGAACACCTCCATGCACTTTTCAAAGAAGTCAGCAAAGATACTGACCATGCACCGCTGGAAGGTACCGGGGGCATTGCATAGGCCGAATGGCATCCTCCTATAGGCAAAAGTTCCAAAGGGGCAGGTGAATGTGGTATTTTCCTGGTCCTCTGGTGCAATGTGAATATGGAAATAACCTGAAAAGCCATCAAGAAACAATAATGAGATTTCCCAGCTAAACGCTCAAGCATTTGATAAATAAAAGGCAAAGGGAAATGATCCTTTCTAGTTGCTTGGTTAAGTCTCCTATAATCAATACAAACTCTCCAACTGTTTTGCACTCTGGTAGAAATAAGCTCATTCTTATCATTCTTCACTACTGTGAGGCCAGTCTTCTTCGGGACCACTTGGACCGGACTTACCCAATGACTGTCAGATATAGGATAAATGATGTCGGCTTGTAAAAGCTTGGTCACCTCCTTTTTCACAACATCCAAAATTAGAGGGTTTTAGACGTCTTTGTGGCTGCCTTATTGGTTTAGCTCCATCTTCAAGTAAGATCCTATGCATGCACATAGAAGGGCTAATACCAGGAATGTTAGCTAAACTCCATCCAATTGCCCTTTTATGCTTCCTTAAGACTTGCAACAACCTTTCTTCTTGCTCAGCCTGAAGACTTGTTGAAATAATCACAGGTAACTTTTCATTCTCCTCTAAATAAGCATACTTCAAATGCTTTGGGAGTTGTTTGAGCTCCAATGTAGGTGGTTGCTCAATTGAGGGAAGTGTCCTGGTGGATGGAATTGAATCTGCAACCTGTAACTCAACAACATCCAATTCAATCAAATCATTACCTTCTAGCTCTGTTGAATTAGCAGGTACACCATCATCATGATGTATACTACCTGCATCATGAAAATCCTCCTGCAAGTATCAATCTCAGCACAAACAGGACATAATATAGAATCTACACAATTGTTACAGGTGTAAACATCATGTAAATCAGCAAAAGAAGGGAAATCTTTATTAAACAGCTCAGAATAGGTATCATCAACCAGATCATCTAGTAACTCAATATGAAAAACAGAGTGCTCCTCCATGGGATGCTTCATAACATCAAATATATTAATTCTGAAAATATCATCTCCAAACTCCATGGAAAGAGTTCCTGCATGGACATCAATCTTTGTTCTAGCTGTCTTAAGGAATGGTCTCCCTAGAATAATCGGAGCCTTATTGGATTTAGACTCTCCCTCCATATCCAAAATGTAGAAATCTGCAGGGAAAATCAAATCATTAACTTTAACAAAGACATCCTCGATAAGTCCAGCAGGGTATGCATTACTCCTATTAGCTAGTTGGATGACAACACCTGTACTCTGCAAAGGTCCAATGGCAAGAGAGTTAAAGATAGACACATGAATAACATTAATTGAAGCACCTAAATCTAACAAAGCATTTTCAAATTTACAATTGCCAATTATGCAAGGGATAGTAAACGTCCCTGGATCTTTGCACTTTGTGGGCATTTGTTGAATGATGGCTGAAACGTTTTGCCCCATACTAATCTTTTCATCTCCCTTCAGCCTTCTTTTGTGTGTGCACAATTCTTTGAGAAACTTAGCATATCTTGGAATTTGCTTGATTGCCTCCAGAAGTGGAATATTGACTTCCACTTTCCTAAAGGTTTCCAAGATCTCCTTCTCCATGTCGTCGACCTTCCTGGATTTTGCAGCTCTTTGAGGAAATGGTAGTGGTACATTCTGCTGCATACTTTTCTCAGAATTTCGAAAAGATGCATCATCATCTGATGGCTTTGCTCCTTCTGCATGATCCAATGGTTGTACTTTTGTATCATCTGGTGCATTGTTTGAATGAAGTCTTGGTTTTTTAGCAGCTTTCTGTATGTTTGACTCATCCATCACCTTTCCAGATCGAAGGGAAATTGCATTGACATTGGGGTTCACCACTGGTTGAGCAGGCAACTTATCGGAACCTTTAGATTGCATCTCATTTAGTGAAGAGGCAAGTTGTCCGATTTGAATTTCTAAATTCTGAGTGGTAGACTCCGTCCTTTGCTGGAATTGTAGATTTGTTGCAGCCATTTGCTTCAAAAGATCTTCTAGTGAAGGTTCAGAGTTAGGTTGTGAAGGCTGCTGAGCTGCAACATTTTGTTGATGCATTTGATGTCTCACAGGTTGCTGGTAAGATGGTCTACTAGTACCTGCATTATGCTGAAACTGTTGTTGGGGTTGTGGTCTTGTATTGTTACCCCCACCTCAAATTGGGATGATCTCTCCATCCAGGATTATATGTATTTGAGTAAGGATCATAACGTTTTTGTTGTTGTGATCTCCCATGGAAAACTTCAGTTACAGCAACAGATTCACCTGCTTGAATGGTAGGGCAAACATCCGTTGGATGAGATGAGCAATTACAGATACCACATACCTTTTCCGGTGCTTGCAAAAGTAGTTGTGTTTGAGAAGGTTGTTGCTGAGCTACTGCCACTTGTCTCACTAAGGATGTTAGCTCATCAAGTCTATTCTGCAGCCTTTGTTGTTCTTCCTATGACACTTGAATTTCGTTCACTGCCCGAGTTGGCATGATTCTGGTCCCAAATTGTTGGGTGTTGGAAGCCATGGTAGAGATAAGGCTTCTTGCTTCATGGATGCTTTTGTTCATTAATGCACCACCACTTGCTGCATCGATCATGGTTCTTTCCATAGGCAATAATCCTTCATAAAAGTATTGGATTAAAAGTTGATCGCTTATTTGGTGGTGTGGACAGCTGACACACAACTTTAAAAATCTCTCCTAGTACTCGTACAGAGTCTCTCCAGTCATTTGCCTAATTCCGCAAATTTCCTTTCTAATAGCACTAGTTCTTGAAGCAGGGAAGTATTTCTCCAAGAATACCTTCTTCATGTCATTCCAACATGTTACAGAACCTGCAGGAAGATAAAACAACCAATCTTTAGCAACATCAGTAAGTGAGAAAGGAAAAGCTCTCAATTTGATGTGCTCCTCAGCAACTCCTTGAGGTTTCATGGAGGAGCAAACAACTTCAAACTCTTTTAGATGTTTGTGTGGATCTTCTCCTGCAAGCCCATGAAATTTAGGAAGCAAGTGAAACCAGATTTAAGTTCAAAATCAACATCCAATTTTGGATATTGAATGCATAAAGGTTGGTATGTAACATCAGGAGCAGCCAACTCTCTTAAAGTTCTATCCTGCACATTGTTAGCCATTTGTTCAAATTGATTTATATCAACTGGTTGTTTAACTTGAGCAAACAATTTTCTCTTAGATCTGTGTAAAGTTCTTTCAATTTCTGGATCAAATTCAATTAATTTTGAAGTAGAAGATCTAGTCATAAACTAGGAAAACACAAGAAAACAAAAGAACTAAAAAAATCACAATAAATAAAATAAATAAAAGGATACTATCAAGTGGATCCCCGACAACGGCGCCAAAATTTTGACAGTTGTCGATCCTGCACAAAATTATACTTATAATTCTCCGATCTGCAAACTACTTGTAGTAGAATGGTATAAACCGGGTCGAACCCTGAAGATCCACTCAAATTAATCCTTCTTTGGGGGGTGTTTGATTTATTGGAATAAACTGAAGAAAATAAAAGATCAAGTTAAAAGCAAAGGTTGAATCAATTCAAGACAATATCAATCCAAGGAATTCAGAGGCTATTTTCATGGTAAATCATTGGTTATTAATAACATGCATTCAAGAGATTAAATCTATCAACTTAGAATCATGTGGAACCCTTATAATGATCCCGGATTCACTACTAAAATAATTTCCAGAATTTAATTGATTAAGATTAATAAGATCAAATAACCACAAAATCTTATGTTAGATCCAAATCAATTTTATAAACGGAACCCAATTGAAGTAAATAATTAAATGAACACCTTCAATTTAATTGCTTATTATATGCTTTTCAATCGTTGTATGATGATTAACCAATCAAGAGTACAACATACATCAATAACAAATTTCATAACCAAAACATGTTAACCAATCAAGCTTTGATAAAAGAAATATGGAATTGAAGCAAGTGGATTAGAAAAGCAAGGTAGATGTAATTCAATCAGCATGTAAATTAAGATCAAACCTCAAAACCAAGATGAAAATAAGCTTGACTCCTTGAATTGAATAAAGAAAACTTAGCCTTCCATGAAGACTTTACAAAATGTTGAGCAAAAGTAAATGAAACTCTTAGTAATTTCTACTACAACTTGGATGCTCTTCTCCCTAGCAAGCCCTCCTATTTATAGGAGGGGAAAAGATGTCATTCCAAACATGATCACTCAGCCATGACTAAGCATGTTTGTCCACAAATGGACTTATTGATCAATTACCTAATGCATCTGTCCATTACTTTGAATTATTCACCTACTCTAGCTATCATTCACCTACTTGTCTCCCACTTGCACCGAGCATATCATCCTCAATCTGGAAGAATCCAAGAGAGTTGTCTTCATATGAAATCAAGCTCTGGATCGTAGCTTTCAAATGCCGCTGGGTTGAGCCCAGAAGAAGTTTTCTAGCCCAAGTTATGGCTCAATCATTGAGTGCTGGTTAGGTTTTCATATGATGCTGACTATTCGGTCTTCCAAGCCTATTTCGACTCACTAGACATCCAATTTAGCTTTTTGGTTCTGCATCAAAGTTGTAGGGCTCTCTTTTATCTTTCCTACAATGTAAAGAACATAATTTTCAGATGTCTAGAACTCAAGTTATGCTTGAAATACGAAAACAGTTTAATGCTGAAAAAATGTAATTGAGTCCAATATGAACCTGAATTGGCATAATATGCTTATGACTTGTTAATTAAGCATAAAAAATGCATTAAAAGGTTAAATATGAGGGATGATTAATGTGTATAATTTGTATTTATCAGCAGGTTGTGGGGCTTCATGGCAATGATCCCCTTGACATTGATACTGCTCAGCTGCTATGCTTACCAGGGCGTTCCTTTGAAAGGAATGCATATCAGGAGGCTGCCAGGATTCATAGGAATGATATGACGAGTATCACACGGATGTGGACAGTACTGACGCTGGCCAACATACATCCTATAGGGCATGTTTCTGATATCATTATGCTTGTAGCCCACCTCATTTACTGTATCCTCACCGACGCTACTATCGATATCTCACGGGTTATCACCAGTAGGATATCAGACTTTGCATCTTCTGTGGGGCGCCGGACCCCTAACTCCAAGATCAGGCTTGGCTTCCCTTCTCTCATCACCTCACTCTGTAGACCTAGGGGTGTAGAGGTGAAGCCCAGGGTTCGCATCGCACTTCCCATGACCAGAGCATATATTGAAGCCAACTGTATCCCGGCTGAGGAGTTACAGGTTGAAGAGCAGCAGCCGCAGGCACCACCACCACCACCAGCAGACATGGACGCTCCTGTCTGGGCCCAACGACTTGAGGCACAGAACACTCATTTGATGGCTCAGATGTCCACTATTCACCGAGCAGCTGTTCAGTTTCATGATTACTTACAGTGGCCTAGGGACAGGCCTATTTTCCCAGGGGGGATGGAGCAACTTACATGGATCAGGACCAAGATGAGGACTGATTGTTTTCTTTCCTATTTGGTGCTTTTCCTTCTTTTTCTTTTTCATTTTATTTTCTTATTTTGCTTATTATTTTCTTATTTTCTTAATTTCTTTTGATATGTACTGTATATTATTTCCACTCATACATTATCTATATTATGCAGTACTTATTATGTTATTTTCTATTTTTCTGTTAAATTTTTAAATTTTTAGGACTTTTTAGGACCTTAGGATATTAGGATTTAAGGCAACTTTTTCAAAATTTTCTGTAATTAAGTAGTTTAACTAACCAGATTAGGAAAGATGATAGGATTTTGTGATTAATTCCATAATCAGTTAGGATTAGGATGCTTCTCAAGAAAACCTATCAGGATAGTTAATTAAAACCAGTAAGTGCTTTATCAAGGAATTTTAGCCAATAACCGGTGAGCTGAGAGCCCAAACACTGAAATTGAGAGTTTTTCACCGCTGCTTGTCAACTGTTATTGCTTGAGTTTCTGAATTTTGTCTTGCTAGGGGAAGATATGGAAGTGACAAAGGCACATTTTGTGATTATAATATTTTGCTCAGTGCCAAATAGCCAACCTTGATTAAATTTTTTCAATTTTTGATTGCTTATTTGAGCCTTAATATTTCTTTTGAATGCACCCCAGCCATGATTAATGATCATACCATGTCCCTTCGCACTTGGGATAGAGAACAAGGTGCAACACAACAAGATGGGACAAAAGGTTGGTGAAATGAAAGGTCGAAGAGATTCAAAGAACGTGCACAAGAAATCACAAAGAAGAATACTCCCTCATAAATAAATTCTCTATGTTATTGTATATTATTCAAAAAAAAAAAGTTTTGCACAAAGTGTAGAAATTGAATAAGTTGTGGGGAGTACTTCTTCAAACAAAGAGGCCAACTGAAAAAAAGGTGACAATTCAAGAATGACATGGCAGATGGAGAGAAGTCCCAAGCACAATCACAAGATGCTCTCTATTCAAAGTGTTCTTTGCATATCCAGAAAACCCATGATTTCTTGATAGCCCAGCCTCATTACAACCAAAGAAAAGACCTTTTCATCCATGTTAACTACTTGCAGGTTCAGATATTGGAAACGACTATCAATTCTAGTTGTTCAACGATGGTGAAAAAGATTGAGGGAAACACTTACCCGTGAGAATGAGAGATTTCCTTGGTTTATCACCTATTGCTTTAACTACTATTTTTGAGAAGTTTGACTGATGTTTGTGTTCTATTCTGATTGAGGATTGGTAACATCTCTTAATCATGATTTTTTCTTATGTTTGGAAAGTGACTGCTGCTTTATAAGGAGATGATGAAAAGTTCCTTGAATTTGTTTTTGATTTTAGTCATTCAGGGGATAGAATTTAATTTTGATTGCAAAGAGGTCTCTTGCTTGAGGACAAGCAAGAAGTTAAGTTGGGGGGGTACTTTGATAAGTGAAAATAAGTTGAGAAATAAGAGCACTTTTTAGTTCACTTATCAAGGATAAAATGGTATTTTTGCCCCAGTTTAATCCCTTTTTATTTCATATCAGATAAATTGTATTTATTAATCTTGGATTTGAATTTGATGCTACTTTGATAGAAATATTGCTGATTTTTGCAGGATATTGCAAAGATTTGATTTAAAGGAAAGATAGCATTAAATGAGGGAGATATCTGCAAGATTTGAGTTTGATTGAAGACATTTAATAAAGATTTGAAGAAGATTTGAGGCAATCAATGAGGAGATCACTGCCAATCAAACAAGGATTCTGCAGACAACCTTCCCAATTAAATCCAAGATGCTCAATAAATGTAAGATTTCATCAAGAAAAGGGAAACAAGGAAAGACAAATCAACCAAAACCAGTTTCGGGGAGAGATCAAGATAAAAAGAGAAAGTTTGAAGCTGCAGGACGCATTCTGCGCTTCAACCTGCGCTGTAGCGCAGGATGAAGCGCAACTCTCTGACTTCTGCGCTGCAAGCTGCGCTGTAGCGCAGGGCGAAGCGCAGATCATGCTGATGCTTGCCCTGTTGCTGTTTTTAGATAGATTTCTCTCCATTTTTCTTTGTCTTTCCTTAGCCTATAAATAGGAACCTCTTGCACCAGATCAAGTGTGCACGATTATTGTAATTCAGTTGTATTTAAGTGATAATGCACCAAAGATAATTTTAGAGTAGGAGAGGAGGAACGCTTCACAAGGATTGAAGATGGTGACAGCATCTTCGGTGGTTTGTATGGCTACCTTGTGTAGTTAACTCTCCATTAGGATTGGATGTAATTGACTCTATCCCCAAGTGTATGTAAACTCTATTTTATTATTTCATGAGCTCTTTGTCTATAATATTGGTAATCTTATTCTTTGCTTAATTCCTAACTTCCACGCTTGCGCTGGAGTTATAGGCTAGTTTCGACTAGGATTGAGGATGGGGGAGCATATTATGAAGAAACCCATTCTCTGAGTGAATAAGAGGACTCGGTAGCTAGTGAACCGAAACATGGGCGTTGCAAGTGATTGATGGGTAGTGTGAGTACTCTAATGAAGGGCGTCTACAGGATATGCATGGTTATTAAATTACCGATAGCAAAAAATTAGTTGATTGTCAATCCAGGAAGCGATAACGTGGATGTATTCTAATGAGTGATGGGTAGTGACAGTACTCTAGCGAAGGTGCGTCCAGAGGAGTAGGCCTCGTTTATCAATTAATTCTTTTACAAACGGAATAAAAGAAAGCAAAATAAGCCGAGGGTAAGTCCGTCGCCTGGGAGAGCCCGCATGGATTACCTTTGAGTGTGTGAGGCTGCTGGTAACTCGGGGTCTTAGCAATATAGTTTGTCTACAGTATTATAGAGTAAACCTAAAATAATAGATAGTTTTTACATGCACAAAGGGTGTGATGATATGAAGTCCAATCCTAATCCAAGTAAAGTGTCTCTAACTCTTCCTTTCTATTTCTATTGATTATTTACAATTTCCGCAACAATACTCTCATAAATCCGTTGTTTTCCCTTGATAAATAGATCACGACTATACGCGAATTGACCGTTCCCTGTGGATACGATACTCTTCTTACTATTATACTATTGGATTTTTGGTTTGCTTGCCAGAAACCCATCAGTAAGCAAGAGGACCAATCCTCTGTAGGATTTGGAAAGGGCCAATGAATCGGGGATTTAGCTTTTTGGCCTTGATGGCCCTTCCTATGCCTATGACGGGAGTAACCTTTAAAAACACATGTTCATCTTCCTCAAATTCTAGGTCTCTCCTCCTCCTATCAGCATAACCTTTCTGCCGGCTTTGGGTAGTTACCAGTTTCTCCATAATCTTCTTGATTTTGGCAGTGGTTTCCTGAACCAACTCCGGACCCAACAAATTCTTCTCTCCCACCTTACACCAACAAAGTGGGGACCTACATCTCCTTCCATACAACGCCTCACAGGGTGCCATGCCTATACTGCTATGAAAACTATTATTGTAGGCAAACACTATGAGTGGTAGGTACCTATCCCAATTTCCCTTCTTCTCTAACACACAAGCCTTATGCATGTCCTCTAGGGTTTGAATAGTCCTCTCAAACTGCACATCTATCTGGGGGTGATAGGCAGTACTAAACCTCAACTTAGTACCAAAAGCCTGATGCAAAGCATTCCAAAACCTAGAGGTGAACATGGGGTCCCTATCTGACACAATGATAGAGGGTACACCATGGAACTTTACAATCTCCTTGATGCACAGGTCAACTAATCTGCTAAGTGGATGGGTGGCCCTGATGGTAGGAAGTGGACCGACTTGGTTAGCCGGTCCACAATCACCTAAATGGCATCAAAGCCGGTTGAGACTCTAGGTAGCCCCATGACAAAGTCCATAGCTATGACTTCCCATTTCCACTCTAGAATTTCTAGGGGTAGGAGTGTTCCTGAAGGTTTCTGGTGTTCTATTTTAACCTGTTGACAAACAAGGCACCTAGAAACAAACTCCGCTACTTCCCTCTTCATACCATCCCACCAAAACATGCTCTTCAAGTCTTGGTACATCTTGGTAGTCCTAGGATGCACCGTAAACTTGCTTTCATGAGTCTTCTCCAGAATTTCCTAGCCTTAGACTACCCCATCAGGGATGCAGACTCTTCCTTGGAAGAGAATCATCCCATCACCTGACTCAGAAAATCCGTGTAACACCCACATTTTTGCTTGTACGATTTTTTTTATTGTGTGGTATAGTGAATTTGAGTGATTAAATATTTTTAACCATAAAATAGGTTTTAAATAGGTTTAGGAATGAATTTCCTATTTTTCTAGAATTTTTGGGAATTTTTGGTCTGAAAGTACCTTTTTACCCCTACCCTTATTAGAAATTGTCCAAAATGCCCTTGTCTTAAATTCGAATTTCCCTCCAACACAACACCTTAATTCCTAATTAATGGCATTGTCCTATCATTAACATTGATTAAGACTCACATTAGCTTGTAGAACACACTTAATTAGTCAAAAGGTAAGGAGAAACATACTTGCCTCATGTTTGTACCACCAAAAGCAACTTTGTCCCTTACCTTTTATAAAAGCAACTTTTCTTTTTCTCCTTCATTTTTACCCTAGCAGCCGTGAGCTTTCTTCTTCCTCTCCTCTCCATCTTCCATTTCCACACTTGGCTAAAGGTTCCATTTTTGAGCCTTTAACTCAAATATTTTCACCACCTTCCTTTGAGAAAGTTTGTTAGGGAGATCACAAGGAACATAAAGAGGGGTAGATGATTTGATTTGGTGGATTTTACAATTTTCATCCTCCATTGTTGGAAGCTTGGATTTCACTAGGTAGGGGGGAGAACCTTGAACTCTAGTAGGATTGGTGACTAGAGTGAGGGTGACCCTTGACCCTCTTTCCCTCTCCCTTTGTTTTCATGAAAAGTTGTATGCAAGAACCTATTTTCTTAAGAAAGTGGTTCGACCAACCTTAGTTATATATGTATGCATGAGTTTTAAATTTATTTGATGGTTGAAATGTTTTAGTATGAGGACTATATGTACATATAAATTGTTATTTGAATTTAAACAACTTGTTTGCTTGGTTAAATCTATGAAAATGAAGTATTTTCACTATGTTTGAAGGTATGAGTTTTTCCATGAGAATATGTATGTTTGGATGATTTGGCATGATAATATGGACTTGTGATAAATGTAGGACACATACTTGAGTTTTACAATTTTTGAGATTTTATTGATTTTTCATGAAATTCAAAGTGTTCTTGAATGTTCATGAGTGTTCTTGCTTATGTTCATGTGAGATTCATGAGATGAGAGTGCTTGATCTTGAAATGTTGATGAGAATGATGTTGGTGTGTTTTTGGGCCTTAGTATCCCAATAGGTTAAAGTTAAAAACTTAAGGTAACTATGTAAAAGTAAAAAAGATGAAACTTAAGTGAATAAGGTGAAGTAAATTCGGGTAAAACCTTTACCCTATAATAAAGTCACCCTAAAACCCATTTTTACTTGGTGGTAACTTAGTAAATGAACCCCCATGTGTTACCTAACCCTTGGGCCTCTAGTTTCGACCCAAATACCTCCCCAAAACTCATAAAACACTCCTTATGGCTAAACAAAAATAATTAAGGAACATTGGGCTTGGATTAGTATTGGGCCTCAACCCTAATCCTACTCATAAGGAATCAAGAATCAATCTAAGTCAGGGAGTCCATTAAGTTAAATCACATAAGTTAATATATTAGGGAAGACTTAATTAAGACTACTCTTAGTTACCTAGACTAATGATGATTAATAATAAGAGTGGGACTTAACAAGGATTAATACTCAAGTAATTAAGACTAACCTTAATCAACTCTAATGAGGATTAACCCTAATCTTAATCAAGATGAAACTTAAGTGAATAAGGTGAGGTAAATTCGGGTACAACCTTTACCCTATAATAAAGTCACCCTAAAACCCATTTTTACTTGGTGGTAACTTAGTAAAATGAACCCCCATGTGTTACCTAACCCTTGGGCCTCTAGTTTGGGCCCAAATATCTCCCAAACACTCATAAAACACTCCTTATGGCCAAACAAAAATAATTAAGGAACATTGGGCTTGGATTAGTGTTGGGCCTCAACCCTAATCCTACTCATAAGGAATCAAGACTCAATCTAAGTTAGGGAGTCCACTAAGTTAAATGACATAAGTTAATCGATTAGGGAAGACTTAATTAAGACTACTCTTAATTACCTAGACTAATGATGATTAATAATAAGAGTGGGACTTAACAAGGATTAATACTCAAGTAATTAAGATTAACCTTAATCAACCCTAATGAGGATTAACCCTAATCTTAATCAAGATTTTCCCTAATCAAGTTTAATTATAATTAAGTCTTAATTACACATGATCATACTTAATCTTAATCATTAAGGATTAATAATGTGTTAATAATATGATTAAGACCTAATGACGATTAAGGACTAATTAATTGTGATTAACCTTAATCAAGTGTAATTAAAAGCTTAGTCCATGATTAGAGAAGAGATTAAGGGATGATTAAGAGTTAATTAGGATCTTAAGTAAATATTAAGACTTAATTATGAAAAATTAGCTTTAATCATAGCCTAATTAAGGAAGATTAACCTTAAATAAGGTATAATTAGGGATTAAACCTAACCCTAATTGCTTAATTATGGATTGTTAAACATATTAAACTTTTATTAAGGAAAGATAAGACTCAATTAAGATAAGGTAACACCTAAGGAAGATACTTTTAGACTTAACCCTAATCATACACATATGATGAACTATGATGTGTAGTATTATTCATAAGACACCACCAGAAGCCTTAGTAAGTTATAGGATATAAGTGAAAGTAATCATTAGTCTTAAAGACGAATGTATACAACTTACCCTAAAAGCTTATAACAAACACACTCTACTTGCATAACACTTTAGAAGCCTAGAGAGATAGTGTGGATTGACCCAAGATGGGGTTTTGATTCCCTTATGAAGGAAAGTCATTGAATCTGTGGTCGTGCCACAGGGAGTGGTTACGTGAGAGGATTCGATTGGATTTGCCGATAAGGGATGTGTGTGCTGTGAAAGCATTGAATGTATGGCATGCATCATTAAGCATTGGTGATGTCTAAGGATGTGTACCTTATGACTAAACGTGGAAGTGACACATTGGTATAGTGTGAAACTGGTTGGGACTGGTGCACTGGGTCTTGCAGAGGACTCCAGCGGGTCTTGAAAAGGACGCCAACCCTTAGGATAGTCAAGTTCCGGACTGAATATCAGGGGACGTAGGCTAGCTACCTACTGTCGAGTTCAGGGGATTAAAATTGACTATGCCTGTCACTCTCAAGGTTTCAGGATTAGTGGAGATTGTCTGGAAGTATCATAAAAGAAAAATCAGCCAAAAAAAAATATATGAGCAAGGCTCTTAATACCTAGACTAGTACAAATTCTAACTCCTGATTACTTCCATATGTTTTCGCAGTTGCTGTGTGCACTGTGGTGGTGATTTCCCGGGCCCTCATGCATCATAGTATTATGATTGCAAAGTATACAATAGACTGTATGGATCATGTTGTAGACTCATGATACTGGACAGATGTGTGTATGTACATGTTTGGTTGAATTGTGTGAATTTCCCTTGCATGTTCTCTGGACATTACACCCAACATCAAGTGAGTTCATGTAAAGTGTTCTCACTCCCCTTGTTTGTTGTGGTTGGTTGTGTCCTTCTTTTACATCGTTTATCTGGTGTTGGAGATCCCCAAGATGACTTCTATGAGGGTGCGGCTTCAGTGGATGTAAGGAGGAACGTGGAGGGTAACTGACGTGCGGGGAGGTGCGTCTGTACCAGTGAGGTCCGAGTCAACATCACCCACCCTGGTCTCCCAGTGTTACCAGCCATCGAGTTCACTGTCCCTTTGATGCTAGAGTTTTAGACACCACCGAACTAAGTATGTTATACTACTTTTCGTCGACCTTATCCTCGTCAGGATTCTTTAGTCACATCTTGATCTTCACGTGTGTCAGATTACGATGGTCCAGATTCACCTCGAAATTCACCTGCTTCAGAGGCATCTGGCCCTGTGAGGAGGATGGAGACCTGAGACTCTTATTCCAGGGGTTCTGATTCACGAGGCCATCCCCTTCCAGACACGATGGGGATGATTGTTATTGATGATTCGTCAGATGAGGAGGACTTCGAGGAGGATCCCTCACGATCAGGCGACGATGAGTAAGGTAGCTATATTTTGAGTCTAGTTGATGATCAGCTCTGGAATTGTGTGACCTCCATTTTGTATTTGTTTTGAGGTCATTGTTATATTCATTTCACTACTAGAACTCATGATTTATTTATGGTATGTAATCTTTATGCATACATTGAATTTGGGATGTACTTAAATACACTACTTTATTTTCTAGGAATAATGGTTATTATGAATGGACGTATGTTTCATGTTCCTGTAAAGTAATGGCGATTTAACATTTTTCGAAAATGACACTAAGGAAAGAATGTTTCGCAATATTTAAAATGGACTTAGAGACTTGTAGGTCAACACCATATTATTGTATGTTTCCAATCTATTCTTAAAAAAACATTTCGTATTTTTAACCGACTTACGTAATACTTCCGCTTGTCACGTGCAACACATGTGACGTTCTTAGTAGTAACTAGGGGTGTCATAATCCGGGCTTCCCTTTTCGGGCTTGGAGATCCGAATCCAAAACCTGAGCTTCCCTAAACCGAACCCTTAACTCATTAGTGACCACTAACCTGCAAAGTCTCAAGCTATTTCCCTGAAAACTCACATCTAACCTTAGGTTCCTAAATTCCTCTAACAACTCCAGCTCATGCACCATCATGGATGATGCATGGAGAGACTTTCTACTCAGGGAATCGGCCACTATGTTGGCCTTGCCCGGGTGGCACCTAAGTTCAAAGTCATAGTCCTTCAAAAATTCCATCCACCTCCTCTGCCTCATACTAAGTTTTTTCTGATAAAAGAGATACTTGAGACTCTTGTGATCACTAAAGACCTCAAACCTTACCCCATAGAGGTAGTGGCTCCAAATCTTGAGGGCGAAAACTAAAACTGTTAATTCTAGGTCATGGGTAGGGTAATTCTCCTCATGGGGCCTAAGCTGCTTGGAGGCATAAGCCACCATTCTCCTTTCCTGCATCAACATACAACCTAAACCATTTCTTGATGCATCACTATAAACCTCAAAGGGTTTAGACAGGTCTGGTAACACTAAGACTGGGGTGGTAGTCAATCTCTCCTTGAGTTCCAAGAAACTCTTCTTACATTTCGTATCCCACACGAAAGCATGACCCTAACTGGTCAACCTAGTGAGGGGCAAAGCTAACTGGGAAAACCTTTAATAAACCTCCGGTAGTAACCGGCTAAACCCAGAAAAACTCATAACCTCAGTGATTGATTTGGGCCTTTCCATTCAACCACAACTTCTATTTTACTAGGGTTAACTGAGACCCCCTCCTTGGAGATGATGTGACCTAGGAAATGGACTCTATCCATCAAAAAACTCACATTTCTTGGGGTTGGCAAAAAACTTCTTCTCTATCAGCACCCCTAGCACAACCCTAAGATGTTGTTCATTCTGCTCTAAGGTTTGGGAGTAGATAAGGATGTCATCAATGAATACGACAACAACTTATCCAAGTAGGGCCGGAAGATCCAGTTCATGTATCGATGAACACGACAGGAGCAATGGTTAAGCCAAAAGGCATCACCACTCATAGTTCCCGTATCTAGTTCTAAAGGCAGTTTTGGAATTATCCTGACTCTATTTTGATCTGATGATAGCCTGACCTCAAATCTATCTTAGAGAAAACTGACGCTCCCCTAAGTTGGTCTAAAAGGTCATCTATCCTAGGAAAAATAATACTTATTCTTAATGGTTACCTTATTCAGTTGCCTAAAGTCTACACACAACCTCATACTCCCATTTTTCGTTTTAACCAGGAGCACTGGTGCTCCGCAAGGTGACACGCGAGGTTTGATGAACTTATTTTCTATCAATTCCTCTAGTTGTTCTTTAAGTTCACTCATCTCTAAGGGTGACATCCTATATAGGGCTTTGGAGATAGGCCTCGTGCCCGGCACGAGGTCTATTGAAAACCCTACCTCTCGGTCCAGAGTTAAGGCTGTTACCCTCAATAGGGAAAACATCATGGAACTCCCTAACCGTAGCTATACTACTCAAGTCAGATTTGGACTCTAAAGTTGAGGATGTAGAAACAAACAGGGAAACACTAGAAATGGGTTGAATAGTGATTCAATAAAACTTTAATGTTTTTGGAAACCTTTTAGTAAACAAGGAGTTTTTGCAAAAGCTTTCAGATGGAGAGATATAATCTGAAGATTAACGTTCCATCTGAAGCAACTTCAGACTGAAAAACTTGTTTTTCTAAAAATAGAGTTTACGTTAAAAGCTTTATATCTACCGATTCAAATCACTTATTGTTAGCTTTAAACTGAATTTAAAGAGATTAGAGAAGAGAGAACTTAGTCAGAGGATTTATCTTGGTTCACTCACAACCACAGTGAGCTACGTCAAGTCCAAGAGCAAAACACAACACCTGGATTTTCACTAATCTTCAGAAGATTACAAGTATTGTTTTATGTCAAGTCTCTTCAGGCTCTACAACAAGTTTTCTTTCCCAACAAGCCTCTTCAGGCTCAACAACCAAGTATTGTTTAACAAACAAGCCTCTCTAGGATCAACACCCAAGTGTTTAAGAATGAAAGATTTTGTTCAAGCTAAAGAACTACAAAACAATTCAAAGCTTAAACTGAATAATATACAAATAAACTAAGTAAGACTCAGGGTATGAAAGTTATTGTACAAGAATGAATTTATCAGAGTGTTTTACAGTGTAAAACTTGCAGCGTATTGGCTCTTTCTTTCTCAAATTGTTCTCTATTTTGCAAGGACGTGCATGAAGCTATTTATACTTTGCTTGAGATGACGTTCGTTGAATTCACTGTTGAGAGATAGCATTTAATGCTATTAATCCCATTGTGAAACAACTTCTGTTAGCTTCTGACACAGTAAGGTAGATGGTGTAGTACTGTCTCTGTTCTGAGCACTACAAAGACTGCGTTGCAGACATTTCCATTCTGGTGCATGTATTTCAAATATGCAGGAAAGTCTCTGAGCAGCTTGCCTTAATAAGGTTAGACCAAGACTTCTTTCAGAGGGCATTGAACTGACTTGAGTCTTTATCAGAGATTTTCAGAGGGCTCCACTCTTCAGATGGTTTCTAACCTCTGACAATCTGCCACGTCACACGTCTTCAGATGGCTTTTTTGGCTTTAGATGGTGTCATGCTTCAGATGAACGAACTACTTCACATGATCCTACTTCTTCAGACAGTAGATCACTTTAGATGGTCAACTTGCTGAAACATGAAAATCATATTAAAAGCATAGGCAATCCTTGCAATTGTAATTTTAACAGAATTTGTTACTCATTAAAACTTAGGAAAATGAGACTTAATCATTATAAAATACTTAATGATATTTTTGAGACTCAACATTCTCCCCCTTTTTAATGATGACAAATTTGTTAAACTACAAAATCTGAACGAGGTTAAAGAGAATGTAAGAGTTTAGAATGTCCTGCCCCTCAATCAGATAATCTTAATGCTCCCCCTTGAATATATGCTCCTTGTTCTGAAAACACTTTGCACTTCAGATTTTGGTTAGTTTGTACTCCCCTTTTTGTCATCAATCAAAAGGGATACCTGAGAAATAAATATGAAGCATCAGAGCAATAATGAACATTCAGAGTGTAATTAGTATGACAACAACCGTATAGTTCAGAGCATTAAAAACTGTGAATGCAATACATGCAGATTTTGATGATGCTAATAGAAAGAAAACAAAATCACAAGATTGACAAAAGGATTGGCAAAGATAGAGCATGAAGCATATCTGATACATGATCAAGACTACAAATCTTATTAGATAAGTCTCGGTCAACTTAGCTTCTTTTGTTAAAAGAATCTCTAGTTTTTGCAAAGTTGATTTGACCTTAAAATAATTATTTAACAAAAATGTTTTTGATGTATAAAAAAGATCAGAATAAATAATTTGAACTGGTAATCGATTACCATATTCTGTAATCGATTACCAGCAGCACGAGAACTTAAAATTCAAATGGAAGCTCCAACGGTGAAAAATAATTTGAATTTTGAAATCTGTAAATCGATTACCAGATGATTGTAATCGATTACCAGTAGCATGAGAACTTAAAATTCAAATTGAAGCTCCAATGGTGCAAAATTAATTTGAATTTTGAAATCTGTAATCGATTACCAATCTCTTGTAATCGATTACCAGCGAGACTTTTCAGAAAAATATGAAAAGTTACAATTCCTCATATAGAGACACAAAGCCTTGATTTTATAGTATAAATATGTGTCTCCACTTCAGAAATAAAAGAAGAAGAAAAAAAATGGTGTGAAAAACTACTTTGGCCAAACACTTGCAAAATCTTTTAGAGTTCTATAGGATCTTCAATTTGTATTATCTACTCTACAAGAGAGTTTATCTTGTTCAAAATCTTCTTTCCATCCTATTGTAATCAAGAGAAGGTACCTCTCGTTAGTCGCAAGTGAAACTCAACATAAGGGAAAGGGATCCCAAGGTTATTGAGTGTTCATCTTTTGTAAAGAATTTCACAAAAATTGTGGAAATCTCAAGTGGTGACTTGAGGACTGAACGTAGGCAAGGATTGGCCGAACCAGTATAAATTGAGTTTGCAATTCTTCTTCCCTATCCTTTTTACTTGTTTACTTTGATTGCTAAGTTAATATATTGAGAAATAAGTTATTCTGCATACATTCTTTCATCTTAGAAGAATTATTATAAGTTATTTCTTTCATGGTTATAAATATAGAAAAGTAAGGAACGGAAAGAAAGAAAATTTTGATTAACTTAATTCACCCCCTCTTAAGTTACTTGAGGCCACTTGTCTAACAAAACAAACACGCAATAAGATTCAGAGTTTAGAACAATCAATTCTTATAAAACATATGTACATTAAAGATAACAAGAATATTTCTGACAAAAAGTTAAACATCATAGACTAAGATCCTCCACTTTTCCTCCCCAAAATATTCTCAAAGAGTTACTTCATTTCCAAGCGTTGCTTCTCAAGCTCAGCTAAAAACATTACACTTCTTGAGCTCAGATTGCCCAGCTTGAATCAATGTTGGGTAGCCAAGATCTTATCAGTCTTCTGAGCCAACTCCATGTTCTTGACTCTTAGCTGGTTGGTTTTCTTCTTCTAACGCAAGAATCTCTTCCTCAAGGTTCATTTCATAAAACACCATAGAAAGGTGCCTGCATGAAAACCTGAAATACTGAAATCCATTGGGCAAGTTGAGATCCTCAGCCTTATGAACTGCATAGAAGTACTGTTGATGATAGAACCTGTTCGTAGTACCCAGTCTTTATGAATTCTTCTATAAGACAATGGAAAGCGACCAGGGAAGAAAAGAGGTGTTTCCAGAGTACATAATTTTCCAGTAGTCTTGGAATCTACATCATTGCAGGATGTGCCAGAAGAAGAGCCCTCTTTCTCACGCTCATGCCAATAAGATTCCCACATCCACTCTCTGTAGGTATGATCCATGCCTCCATGCCTCTGAATATACTCAGGTAGCCTACTTCATTCAGTAGGAGTCATAGGCTGGATGGAATACGAGAACTAGCATAGACCCTGCGTTCCTTTTTCTTTTCAAAGAACTGTTCAGCACAAGGATACCTGGGAATGATCTTGTCTGGATACACAAGAATCCTTGTTGTCAGCTTCACTGAATTGGGCAAGGGGGGGCTTGAAATCTCTACATCCTGAAGCTCTCTAAACTTACATATCAATCAGTTCAGCTTCTAGGCATAACATTCTGACAACTATCCAGTCTTCATATGAAAGGATATGTTGATCTTGAGTGTATGGGTCCAGAGATTCCCATTTGTAAGAGGGATGTTGAATGTATTTCCTTATCTTCTCAAGTTGGTCAGATAATAGGAAATCTTCTTCACGACTTTCCTTCTGATTGTGCATCTTCCTTTGTCTTGCAGCTTTAGCAGATTCCAGAATCAGACCTTTGTGAGTTGAAAGTGGAGGTGCAACTTTGAAGAACATCATCTTCTTATACAGATTGGGAAACTTAGGCACTCTGGGCCTCTCTTCCAATGGAACATTGTAGAACTTGTGTGGAACTTCAGCAACAACCATCAATTGAGCACTGGTACCTGCTAGTGCAACCAAATCATATGTTAGGGTTTTGGTGAGATCCCTAGGCTTATCTTTCAGCAGCAATGCCTTGGGGGGTTGCTTCCAAACCAAACACACTCAGCTGAATCAGAGTCTTCTTCTTCAGTGTCAACCTTTGAAAGGTCTGATGAGGTTGATGTTGATGAAGAATGATGAGATGATGAATGATGAGGTGCTTCAGGTTGATCAGTAGGTGCAGGTTCAGAAGGTTTAGGGGAAGGAGTCTTGTCATCCTCTAAAGGAGTGACATTCCCAAAAACAACTTTTGGCCTTCTGTAAGTAGTCAACTCTTTCCAAGAAGGATCAACAGATGCAACTTCTTTTTCCTGCTTTTTCTTCTTAAGCTCTTCCAGCTTCTTCAACCTCTTAAGTTCAGTAGCTTGCTGAAACTTGATTACTTCCTCTTGTTGCATAGATCTACTTCTGGTGACAATCTGTGGTGCCTCTGGTACAGGAGATAACAATCTTCTCCTTTGAACTCTTCTTGTTTTGGCACTAACTCTCCTTCTTTTCAACCTAGAGGTGGCTTGCTCCAACCTCTCATCTTCTAAAGTTGCTTGTTGTGCAGCAACAACAAGTGCATGGTCTTAAGCATCTTGCTCCTTGACCCTCTGAGCTTCTTCTGCTTCCAAAGCAGTGGCAAAAGCAGCCACTTGTTGCAATTATGGGTCTGGATGGATAGCAGCCAAAGGTATAGCATTAATAGTTCTCTCAAAATCATCAAATTCTATGTCAAGAACTATAGTAGCAGCACTGTGTTGATCAAATACAATAGCCTGTCCTTCTGGGATAGAAGTAGGCTCAGTTTCATGAACAACTGGTTCCTCATGGGTCTGATCCACAATCTTAGTTGGTTCTGAGGGGACCTTCCAAGCAGGTTCAGACTGTCTGAGTTGTGCATTACCTTCAGTCTGTCTAACAATTAATGCTTCAGCATGTGCCTCCTTCTGAGATGGTTCAGATTCTACAATCTTCTGAACAGGCTTTGATCTCTTCCTTCTAACTATTTTTGCAGGAGTAGCTTGAGCAGGTACAAACTCACTCTTGTGAGCATCTCCACGAAGCTCATTCTCCAGAATCTCCAAGGTACTGCATCCAGTAGCTGCAAACCTTTTCTTTGACAATGGTCTCCTTGAGAGTGGGTTCAGGAGAAGGTTTCTTGACAGAAATCCCCATCTTCTTGATATTCACCAAAGAGAAGAATACAAGACCTTTGTGGTAGTATAGTCTCTGAATGGGAACTTTGAAATGAAGCAGAATCTTGGTAATAAGAGTAGTGTGAGTGTAGCTTGTTGTAGAATCACTTACCCTCTTAAGCATGTTGTAGAGGATAATCTTTGCAAGTTCAACTGCTTCTTCTTCAACAAGTGAATAACACAGAACTATTCCAATTCTAACACATGATTCTTACTCCCCATCTTTGGGAGAATACAACAACCCAAGATGGCGTGCAAAACCCTAGCCTTAGGGTGCATCAGAGAAGCCCTCAAGTCACTAGGCTCCTCAATGCCATACAACATCTTTGTGTACTTCCTGGGACCACCATGATTGTGTTCCCACTCAGGAACAAACATCTTCCCTTTAGACTTAACACCAGTGACAGTTGCGATGATATCAGCATCTACAAATACCTTCACTCCCAAGATTGTGGCTTGAATGGAGGTGTACTTCCAATATTCACTTGTTACAGTGTGAGCAGTCTTCCAGAAATCTATGACACTTTGCTCGTGCCATGCACAGTTCAATGAATTGAAGAATGGAGTCCATCTAGCAGCATCAAATACATCAATCATATTAACACCACCATATTTGAGAACGTCTAGATCAACTCCCCTGCTTGGAACAATCTGACCTCCTGCAGATTTCATGGGTGCCATTGATGAAAACTTGAGGAAACTGAGAAAAATGAAGACTTGAACACAAAGAGAAACACTAAGGTTCTTCGAAGGCAATGAATTTTGAGAGATGGAAGATTGAAAAGCGTAAACGTGCATTGGCTCCTTATCCTCCTTTAAATAGCCGTCAAGTGAGCAGTAATGATGGCAGTTACAGGGTTGCGCAGACATAGGTAATTGTGCATCGTGCTGGGGGTTTTGAAAAGTGGGAGAACCAACCGTCTCAGATAGCCACGTCACTCAAAGTGTGACTTTTCATATAATTCCAAGTTCAGATAGAACACACGTTCAGAAGATAGCATATATTTCAGACACGCACAATTCAGATAAGCATGTATTTCAGATAGAGCATAGGTTCAGACAGTCAAGCAATATTATCTTTCAGACAATGCAAGAATGTTCAAATTATCCCTTATGAACCTAAATCTATCTTCAGTAAGGGGTTTTGTGAATATATCTGCCTATTGATGATCTGTATCAATGAACTTAATATCAAAAACTCCTTTCTGAACATAGTCTCTAATGAAATGATGCTTGATTTCTATATGCTTTGCCCTAGAATGTTGGATTGGACTTTTAGACAAGTTAATGGCACTTATATTATCACAAATAACAGGTATAGAAGATAATGCAATATTAAAATCCTCTAATTGATATTTTACCCAAAGCAGTTGTGAACAACAACTTGCAGCAGCAATGTACTCAGCATCAGCAGTTGAGAGTGCAATTGTGCTTTGCCTTTTGCTGGACCAACTTATCATGTTATCACCAATAAAGTGACAACCTCCACTGGTTGATTTTCTTTCTACTCTATCTCCAGCAAAATCTGCATCACAGTATCCTACCAACCTGCAATCCTTACTCTTCTTATAGCACAAACCAAGATTAGTAGTACCATATAAATATCTAAAATTCTCTTGACAACCTTGTAATGAGTAATTCTTGGAGCAGGTTAAAATCTTGCACAGAGACAGACACTGAACATAATGTTAGGTCTGCTTGCTGTAGGATACAATAGTGAACCAATCATTCCTCTATACATAGTCTGGTCAACAGATTCTTCTCCTTTATCTTTACTTAAGATGGCAGAAGGATGCATAGGAGTTGACATAGGCTTGCAATCATTCGTATTGAACTTCTTAAACATTTCTTTTGTATATTTTTCTTGATGGATCCATATACAATCAGATTCTGCTTAATCTGAAGTCCCAAAAAGAATTTTAATTTACCCATCATACTCATTTAAAATTCTGGTTGCAAAAGCTTAGAAAACTCTTTGCATAAAGAAGAATTTGTTGATCCAAAAATAATGTCAACAAGATATATTTGAACATGTATAAAGTCTTTGTTAGACATTTTTCTAAACAGAGTTGTATCTACTTTTCCTCTTTCAAAACAATTCTTTATAAGAAGATTGGAGCTTGTTTAAGACCATACAGAACCCTTTTAAATTTGAAAACATATTCAGGAAAAGTAGTGTCTTCAAAACCAGGGGGTTGTCTAACAAATACTTCTTCCTCAATGAATCCATTAAGAAAGGCACTCTTTACATCCATTTGATATAATACAATGCCATTATTGGCTGCATAAGAAAGTAAAATTCTAATGGCTTCAAGCCTAGCTACAAGAGCAAAGGTTTCAGTAAAATCAATACCTTCTTGCTGGTTGTAGCCTCGAGCAATTAATCTGGCTTTATTTCTAATTACTTTTCCTTCTTCAAAAAGCTTGTTTTTGAACACCCATTTGGTTCCAATAATTGTTTCCCCATAGGATTTAGGAACAAGGGTCTAGACATCACTCCTCGAAAATTGATTAAACTCTTCTTGCATGGCTAGGATCCACCCTTCATCATGCAAAGGTTCATCAATGATCTTTGGCTCAATCTCAGAAAGTAAGGCAAGATTATTCGCATCTCTGAATCTGGATCTTGTTCTTACACCCTCTGAGGTATCACCAATGATCTGCTCCCTGGGGTGATGAGATTTGTATCTCCACTCATTTCTGTGAGGGAATACATTCACTGTCTGAAGAGGTCTAGTTTCAGAAGGTTGACCAGAAGGTTGTTCAGATGGACCTTCAGAAGATTCTTCAGAAGGTTCTTCATCTTTGACATCTTTCCTTTAAGACAAAGGATTCAACTCCATACCTGCAAAGTCATCTTTAAGATCTGATAGTTCCCTATCAGTGTCTTTCATGTCATTGAATTTTACATGAATAGATTCTTCAACAGTTAAGGTTCTAGAGTTATAAACTTTGTATGCCTTTGACGTTTCAGAATATCCAATGAAAAATCCTTTATCTGACTTGGGATCAAATTTTCCCATATCATCTTTAGTGTAGAGTATGAAAAACTCACATCCAAAGATATGGAAATAAGATATGTTGGGCTTTCTTCCTCCCCACAATTAATAAGGAGTCTTTTTGAGAATTGGTCTTACCAAAATTCTGTTTTGAATGTAACAAGTGTTGTGAACAGCTTCTACCCAGAAGGATCTTGGTAAGTTGCTTGAAATGAGCATGGTTCTTCCCATCTCTTGCAAGCTTCTATTCTTTCTCTCAACAACCCCATTTTGTTGAGGTGTTCTAACCACTGAGAAATTATGAGAGTTCCCATTCTCATCACAGAATAGTCTGAAGCTTGAGTTTTCAAACTCTCCATCATGATCACTTCCTATGGCAGATATGCAGAATCCTTTTTAATTCTACACCTTCTTACAGAATTTTGTGAAATTCTCAAAAAGTCTCATCCTTGCTTCTGAGGAATATTACCCATGTAAATCTAGTATAGTCATTCACTGTGACCAAACCATATTTCTTTCCATTAAGACTCTCTGTTCTAGTTAGACCAAACAAGTCAATGTGAAGAAGTTCTAAAGGTCTGCAGGTAGACACAACATTCTTGCTCTTAAAAGAGCTTCTTATTTGCTTTCCCTTTAGATAATTTTCACACAAAATGTGAGATTTGAATGAGAGCTTGGGTTGGCCTTTAACAAGTTTATGTTTTGTTAGCTTTGAGATCAATCTCAAGCTGGCATGCCCAAGTTTCTGATGTGAAATCTGTTTTTCATCTTCTATAGAAAGAAAACATTTCACATTCTGACTTACAAGTTCCTCTAGATCAATTTTGTACACATTATTGTGTCTCTTAGCGGAAAAGAGGGTTTGATCTAAGAAGTCTTTGACTATACAGCCTTCTTTTGTGAAAGATACAACATATCCACTGTCACATAATTGACTTATGCTCAGAAGGTTATGTTGTAGGCCTTCAACCAAAAGAACATTTTTATAAGGGATTGAGGAGATATACCTACAGTCCCTATGCCAGTGATCTTCCTTTATTGATTTCCTCCAAAGGTGACCAATCCTCCCTCCTTAGGCCTAAGGCTTTGGAACAAAGACCTTTCTCCCATCATGTGACGCGTGCATCCACTGTCCATGTACCATTTGAAGGGTTTCCTTTGTCCTATTAAAGACATCTGCAACAGGAATAATCAGAAGCATAGGTACCCATATTTTCTTGGGTCCTTTCTTGTTAGAATTGGGCTTTGATTTCCTTTTGTGTTTACACTGCGACATATTGTGTCCAGGTTTACCACAATGGGAACACCTATTACCTTTCATCTTACCTTTATCAGGAAATTTTAAAATAGAAGGTTCAGATGATGTATACTCTGAGAAGCCTAAGCCACTTTTATCAAGGGAATGTATTTGAGTTCCTAATAATCTTGTTTTAAGAGCTTTTCTTTGAGTATAAGGTTTTCTTTTTCCAAAATCTCATTTCTGGTACTTACTTTTGTAAATGCTCTTGAGAGCTCCTTATACTCATTGAAAAGTTCCTTAGAATTTTCAACTAAATCATCATACTGATCCTGAAGAGTTTGAGGCATTACCTCAGATTCTGAACTGTCAGATGATGGAAGACTTGCCATCAGGCACAGATTTGCTTCTTCTGAAGCATCCTCCTCTTCTTCTGAAGTTCACTCATCAAGATCTTCCCAAGTGGCCATCAGCCCCTTCTTCTTCTTAAAGAATTTCTTCTTTTGGAAGGAAGGTTTCTTGAGCTTGGGGCAGTCATCCTTCATGTGCCCTAGCTGCTTACACTCAAAACTGGTAATTTTGTCAGTAGAAAAAGAATCTTTACTAGACTTACCTTGTTTAAATCCAGAGGATTGATGCTTTCTGAACTTCCCTTTCTTCTGAAGCATTCTCTTTATTTTTCTACTAAGAAGGACAAGATCTTCGTCTCCCTCTGAATTCACTTCAAACTCTTCATCACCATCTGAAGTTTCTTCAGCTTGCATGGCCTTCAGACTTCCATGCCTAAGCTGTCTGTCTTTTGTGTTTAGTGCCAGTGATTTTTTCTTGGATTTGTCTTCGCCAAGTTCTAACTCATGGACCTTGAGAGAGCCCAATAGTTCTTCCATTCTTAAAGAATTGAGGTCTTTTGCCTCTTGAATGACAGTGACTTTGGGTCTCCAGGTTTTAGGTAGACTCCTTAGAATCTTTCGATTGTTATCTCCAGATTCTTAGGTTCTCCCTAAAGACCTAAGTCCATTTGTTATTGTCTGAAACCTCCCATACATTTGATCAATGGTTTCAGAGTCATGCATTTTGAACATCTTATATTGATGTACAAGCATGTTGATCTTGGACTGTTTAACATTCCCAGTCCCTTCATGGGCTGATGCTAATGTGTCCCAGATCTCCTTGGCAGAAGCACATCCATGAACTTTCTCATATTCAGATTTGTTCAGAGAACATATCAAATAGAGTTTAGCCTTGGCATTTAATTGAAAACAAGCCTTCTGCTCCATAGTCCATTCAGACTTAGGTATGGGCACCCCACAATTCATTGGAACATAATCACCATCAGTGACAAGATCCCAAAGATCAATGTTGTTGCTCTCAATGAAAAACTTCATATGATCTCTACAGTAGTGATAGTCCACTCCATTGAAGGCTGGAGGCCTGGTGATAGAGGCTCCTTCTGTAATGTATTGCATGTTGCTTGTTGAGGTTTCCATCGTGATCTTTATCCTTAGTACTTGTTAGATGCTCAACCCGAGGCTGAGCTCTAATACCAACTGTAGAAACAGACAGGGAAACACTGGAAGGGGGTTGAATAGTGTTTGAATAAAACTTTAACGTTCTTGGAAACCTTTTAGTAAACAAGGAATTTTCACAAAAGCTTTCAGATGGAGAGATATAATCTGAAGATTAACGTTCCGTCTGAAGCAACTTCAAACTGAAAAACTTGTTCTTCTAAAAACAGAGTTTACATTAAAAGCTTTTATATCCACCGATTCAAATCCCTTCTTGTTAGCTTTAAACTGAATTTAAAGAGATTAGAGAGGAGAGAACTTAGCCAGAGGATTTATCCTGGTTCACTCACAACCACAATGAGTTACGTCCAGTCCCAGAGCAAAACACATCACCTGGATTTTCACTAATCTTCAGAAGATTACAAGTATTCTTTTCTGTCAAGCCTCTTCAGGCTCTACAAAAACAAGTATTATTTCCCAACAAGCCTCTTCAGGCTCAACACCCAAGTGTTTAAGAATGAAAGATTTTGTTCAAGCTAAAGAACTACAAAACGGTTCATAGCTTAAACTGAATGATGTACAAATAAACTGAGTAAGACTCAGGGTATGAAAGTTATTGTACAAGAATGAATTTATAGAGTGTTTTACAGCGTAAAACTTACAACATATTGGCTCTTTTTTTCTCAGATTGTTCTCTATTTTGCAAGGACGTGCATGAAGCTATTTAAACTTTGCTTGAGATGATGTCCATTGAATTCACCGTTGAGAGATAGGATTTAATGCTATTAATCCCGTTGTGAAACAACTTCTGTTAGCTTCTGACACAGTACAAGGTAGATGGTGCAATATTGTCTCTGTTCTTAGCACTACAAAGACCGCATTGCAGACATTTCAATTCAGGTGCATGTATTTCAAATACGCAGGAAAGTCTCTGAGCAGCTTGCCTTAATAAGGTTAAACCAAAGACTTCTTTCTGAAGGCATTGAACTGGCTTGAGTCTTAATCAGAGATCTTCAGAGGGTTTCACTCTTCAGATGGTTTCTGACCTCAGACAATCTGCCATGTCATACGTCTTCAGATGGACTTCTTGGCTTCAGATGGTGTCATGCTTCAGATGAACGAACCACTTCAGATGATTCTACTTCTTTAGACAGTGGATCACTTTAGATGATCAACTTGCTGAAACATGAAAATCATATTAAAAGCATAGGCAATCCTTGCAATTGTAATTTTAACAAAATTTGTTACTCATTAAAACTTAGGAAAATGAGACTCAATAACTATTAAATACTTCATGATATTTTGAGACTCAACAGAGGAAAGCAGTAAAATGAAACAATGACTCCCATCAGACAAGCATTGAGAAATCTGAGTATAACTATAGAGTAAACATTGAGGTCTCTCCCTCGAAGGAAAATGACGACTTGGGAAAACAATTTCTTTGTTAAAACAGTCTAGCATGACCTGATTATGGGATAACCAGTCCATGCCCAAGATAACATCATGGTCACTCAAGGGTAAACATATTAGATCAACAATGAAATACTTCCCTTGTATTACAATAGAACAATTTAAACATGCAAAGGGAGTGGGGATTGCCTCTTTGACCGGGGTAAGAACATTCAAGTGAAAGGGTAAATGGGTGACATGCAATTTCAACCTTTCCACACAATCACAAGTAATAAAAGAGTGGATTGCCCTAGAATCATACAGTACAATCAACAGAGTCTCACTCAGAGTACATATACCTTGCATCAAATTATTGGCCTTAGCGGTCGTTTCCCCCACTAAGGGTGAAGACCCTCCTGGTAGCTTGGGTTTAGACTGATCCTTCTTCTTCTTCTTCAGGTACTCCCCAACCATGTGACATGTCTCAAAGCAGTAGTAGCATTTCTTTTGGTCGAACAAGCACTCGCCCTAGTGGCCTTTGCCACACTTGGGGAAAGTATGAGTAGCAAGGGTGGAGGGTAGAGCAATTTGTTTGCCCTTACCTCCCTGGAAGTGAGGTCGATTGTTCCTCCCGGTTGGTGCATCATCCCTCTTTCTCTTGCCATCTACCTAAGTCTTCACCAAGGCTTGGGTCTCTCTTCCACCAAACTTTGCTCTGCCACCATGCACTTGGTGACCAAAGCAGAGAACTCTCTCAGCTGGAGAACAACTACAATCCTCTTGATTTCGGGCTTTAAACCCGACTCGAAATGAGAACATTTCCAACCCTCATTGGGATTAGCCTGGAGTAGGGTGTGATACTTGGCGAGCTCCTCAACTTTGGCCACATACCGACCTACAGTCATGCTTCTCTGCTTCAGCTGCAGGAACTCTAGCTCCTTCTGTTGCATTACAGGTTCCGGAAAGTACTTCCCTAGGAATTCTGCTTGGAACCCGTCCCAAGTAAGTGGAGTCCCCAAAGGAGTCAATCTGGACCTGGCTCCCTTCCACCAGTTTTCAGCCTCCCCTTTCAACATGTAGGTGGCAAAGCCACCTTGAACTCATTCGTACACACCATAACCTTTAAGATCTTGTTCATGGCATTGGGCCGTGAGTTTGCAGCCTCGGGGTCATATGCTCCAGTGAAGGACGGAGGGTGGTGCTTACTGAATTCCGCCAAACCTTAAACAAAAGGATCCGTGACAACCATAGGTGGTGGTGTGTCCCTTGGTCTTCGACTAAGCTCCTGAAGCATTGCGGCGTTGGCCACATTTTGTTCCCCCATCATCTGGGCCATTGTTTGCAAAGCTGCCGCCATGAGGTCTGGAGTTGCACCATGTGGTGGAGGGGCCGAGGGATTAACATGTGGCCTGCCTCTCCTTCCACCAACCATAACACTCTACACATCATTAATATATCGAGGTGATCAGGCCCTCAATTCATAATAATGTATAAAGAGGATAGCTAACTTTAGGAGTCAAACAAATCCACAGTCCAATTGGATTGAACTGCTCTGATACCATAATGTAACGTCCTAATTCCTTAATTCAAGGATTACGTCCGTTGGAAACGCTATTCCCGAATTTACGAAATTATTTCGCGCATTATCGGTATTACATACAACATAAAACACCGTTTAGGTAATCCAACAATTGCTTAAGCTCAACATAAATCAATCATTTACATATAATCAGTTAATTGCCAACAACGGCTTCGATCAAAGCACAAAATAGAATTATAGGCTAAATGGGATACAATTACACATGCGTCCTAACATAATAGAAAAAGGCCCTTAAGGCTCCACATGTACTAAAATATCCCATTCCAGAAGAATAAAGTCTAGCCTAGACAACAAAATATCCAAACAATAGTTTGGGCCACACGACTGGCCCAAACCTCAAATCCCCTCCCAAATCAAGCATCCGGCCTGGGACCCTGCGAATCTAAACATAAGCCACAACGTATAATGAGACTAGAGTCCCAGTGAGTGTGAATAATCAAGTAGTGTGGGAATAACAAGCAAATGAAGTGCAACAAACCATAAGAAATCAAGGAGCACATTAAGTATGTATAATATCAATAAATCATTGCATGGTTATCATGAAGTGTTTAACCAAACACCCAAGGGGTCTTTTCAATTTTCTGTGAAGGCTAGACAGGGCTCAGGCTAACAGGGACTGTTGTCTCTGAAGGCCACTAGGACCTTACCCCTTAACTGTGATAGATTCATACAATAACTTCTTCTTTTAAACATGAAATCCAAGGACCCAATTAATTCCTTTAAACATGAAGTCCAAGAATCGAAAAGTCTTTATGTTTAACATGAGGTCTAAAGACCCAAATCAATTTTCTTTAGAGCATGAGTGGTTCATTAGCATGAAAATCAATTATAGTCTCATAAGAATAAATAATCACAAGATTGCGTACTTTTCCCCAAGTTTCCTCATCAATATTCAAGCAATTATCGAAATTCCCAATTCTCCTAACCTAGGGTTTGAGTAAAAATAGCAATTTCACCAATCAATCCAACCAATAATCCTAGAATCATCTCTGATCAACCACAAACAAGTAATGCAAGCAAAGGGAGTAAGAATAGGGAGCATTCATAACTTTTCATACAAAAATGGGAGTGAGTGGGTGAACCACACTCACCTCAATGGAGAAAATAGGGAGGATGGAGGGATGGGGAAGATGATTTCCAAGCTCCAAGGTGGTGGGGAAGCCTCCAAGCTGTTAGTTCCACAGGATACACTAGAAGGGGGGGTTGAATAGTGTTTCGAATATTTTTACCATTTTGGAAATCTTAAACATAAATTACTAAATCATTAAAAATAAATTAATGTGAAATGTTTATAACCAGAATTAATACGAAAATTGCGGAAGATAAGAAGGACAAGCATAGAGACTAAGAAAAGGTGACTAGATCAAAAACTTGTTTGGACTTTTGATTAAATTGATTTAGATATTCAGATGCATCTCAAGATACCTTCTGAAAGATATTACAAAGAATCTTTTCAGAACAGTTTCTGAGTAACCTCAGATGATTGATCATCGTCTGAAGTGTACTTCTAACTTCTGAACTGAAACTATTTCAGATCCACTTCAAAGAGTTATTTCAGATGTTCTTCAAAGTATATTCTTTGTAATACTCCAAACGATATAAGATTAACTGAATGAGTTATTATCTTGGAAAACTTAGTTATTGAAATTGTTGTGTTAAGTTTATTATGAAAAATATTGTTCAATCCCCATCAGAAATATAAAGCTGTAGATTAAGGAGTTTAAGGGATAGAAAACTTAGCCACAAAAATTATCCTGGTTCACTCACAAATCCAGTGAGCTACATCCAGTCCCAGGGCAAACCACCACTGGATTTTTCCACTATCTGAACCACAGATACAAGTATTCTTTTCTATCAAGCCTCTTCAGGCTCTACCACAAGTATTCTTTTATTTTCAACTACCTCTCCAGGCAACTCAGTGCAGTATTCTTTTACAGAGAAGCCTCTCCAGGCTAAATAAGTATTCTTTCTTTCACCAAGCCTCTCCAGGCTCTCAGACACATAAAGTGTTTACAAACTAAACTAAGTTTAAGTTTCCACAAAATATAAACTTAATCTCTTCCTGTACTAAAGGTTAACTGAGTACTACTCAGGATACAATGAATAAATCTAAGTACAAGGTTTTACAGAGAAAGTATTTTCTTCTAAGCTCTAATTCAACTCTGTATTTTTAGAAGATTGGTTGAATATGGTAATTGATTTCCTATGAACCAAACTCTTCTGCGTAATTAGTAATATGCCATGGGTTAAGGATGAATATGATAATACATGGCAACACTTCTATTTTTCATTCTGAGGAATGGCAACTACCTCTGGTTAGCAAGAAATGCCAACATCTTCAAATTCAATCTTGAGGCTATTTATATGTTCTGATGAAATATAGCCGTTGAAGATGGTTGATAATACCGTTGAGATGTTGATGATGTGGCTCATATAGCCGTTGTGTAATAGCTTCTCAAACGGTTGCTTCTTCTTAAGCAAAATAAGTGTTCAGACGATCTTGTTCTGACACTTCTATTGATGAGCTCCTTTGAGAGATTTCCTTGAAATTTTTATGCTTCTTCTCTCTCTTGATTTTATTCTGCTTTCTTCAGCTTTCTTCTGTTTTCCTCTGTTTTCCTTTAGAGTATGTATGAGGAGGTATCCGTTGGATTTGTCTTTTTGCTTATTTGTATATACTCCTTTTCATTTGCTCCTGACACAGTTTCCTCTTTCTTCTTTGAGTGAGGTGTCTTGTCCTAAGGACAATAGCTGTTGTTGTTATTTCCTCTTTGAATAAAGACATATGATATTATAGCCGTTGAATCATATGGTCTCAGCTTCTCTTGTGACTTCTTCTATGTTGAAATCTGTTCCATGCATTCAGAGAGTTTCATTTCTTCAGACTGTTAAGCCATTTATAACTTCCTTCAGATGATAGCTTCAAGCTTCTTTTAATTCTTCAGATTGAAATGCTTTCAACTCGCTCATTTCTTCTGGCAATATGATTCTTCTCTTCTTCAGATGATTAAAGCAAGATGCTTCTTCCTTTAGTAGAAATCTTCTTCTTCTTTACTTCAGCAGAATACTTCTTCCTTTACTTCAGACAATCCTAGCTTTATTCATCTTTGTCTCTTCTAGTTCTTCTGATATTTGGATAGATGTTGAATTAAATAATATTAGTTCAAACATTTTTCTCGATATTTTCTTGTCCAGACTTCTGATTTGCTTTTGGACAGTAGCAGGTGCAGTATGTCTGCGTATACAATACCCTTTTGATTGCAGATGCAGCAGTCGTTGCAGGATTTCCTTATTTGTGCAAGTCTTTTGATCGAGGCAGAAAATTATGCCTAACTTTTGTGCCGAAATGAAGTATTCCATTGGATACAGTGTTCTTCATGCTTTGACAATATCTTCATGAGAACATTTTTTGGTTCTGACGCCTTCAGTCCTTCAGCCATATAGAATGCTTATGATCAGCTTCCATTCTTCAGTTGATAGGTATGCTTCATACGGAGTCAAGTCTTCAGTTTGTCTTCGAGTATTCACATTACTTCTTCAGACGAGGATATGCTTCAGATGATGATGAGTCTTGAGACGGTCTGAGTCTTTCATGTCTTCAGATAGTTGAATCTTTTCTACTCTTTTCCGTAGCTTCCTTTGCTTCTAGTTGCTTCATTTTTATTGTGGATTTCTTCTTCCTTTGCTGTCTTCTGGGCTTCAGATGAATATGCTTCAGATGATTGAGTCTTTTCTTCTCTTCAGATTCTGTATTGCTTCATCTTCTGATTTTCCTTCGTTCTTCTTCTGATTTGTTCTTCTTCTTCTGATACTTCACTGGTTCTTCTTCTTCTGATTCTTCACTGGTTCTTCTTCTTCAAATTCTTCATTGATTCTTCTTCTTCTTCTGATTCTTCACTGATTCTTCTTCTTCTGATTCTTCACTGATTCTTCTTCTGATTCTGATACTCCAGACGAATATTCCAACCTAAAACACAATCAACAAAACAATACCTTTCTCAGTAGCACCTGATTTAATATTATCTTATTTGTTATTCATTAAACCCTATGAGTACTAAGTCTTAGGCTAAATTTGAATTCTCAAATTAGTTCTGAGACTCAACACAAGCTAGCCCTTCTTCTTCCTTCTCTCACTTTCTCTCTCTAAGTTTCTCACTCCCTCTCTCTAAGATCATAAATGGGGTAATAAATGAGTGGGAGGGTTAGGGTTCACTATTTTTAAAAATTGATATTGTGTTCACTCGCTCAAGCGAGGAATCCCTCGCTTGAGCGAGCCCCAACTCAGAGAGCACCCCTGATGCTGTAGGGGTCCTCGATTGCTCGAGCGAACCCTTGCTTGCTTGAGCGAGCCTGAGAGCACCCCTTGCTCGCTTGAGCAAGCCTCAACTTAGAGACTCCTCTTCTCTCTGCCCTGTCCCTCGCTTGAGCGAGCCTACCTAAACTCAAATTCTTCCTTTCTTCGTTCTTACTCCCTTTTCCCCTCTATTACTAGAATTTTAGCCCTTATATTCACTCATTTGTTTATGAAATTAAATTGGGATTTGGGATGTTACACGACAAAGCTCTCCCTCCGAGTATTTAACACATATGCACAACCTCTATGGGCGTCAAAGCTCTCCCTCCGAGTATTTAACACATTTACATTCCCAAGGCTTGAACTCGAGGCTAATAGTTAAGCTGGAACAACCCCTTACCAGCTGATCTATGTGCTCGGTGGTGTGCGTGGTAGGTGTGTTTGTGGAATAATAAACCACTATTTTATATATCTATTTTGGGTATTTAAATGAGTTATTTGACATTAATGGTCATTATTTTTATTTTATATCTCACTTATTCCCTTTTTTTATTAAAATAATAAAAGGATAATCCTTAATGATATTTTGACCAAGAAAATGAGATTTGATGATAAAAAGATAGACATTGACAAGATTTTAGCTTAAAAAAAGATTTGATGGTGATTTTCGGACTATGTTGAGTTACACTCCCAACTTCATATTTTAAAAAGATAAAAAAACAGGAAGAAATCAAGTGAGAATCAATTTGGGATACTTGTAACTCTTATAAAGAAACACCATATATCAATGTCAAGAATCATTGTCTCTCATCTTCCCACTCTTCATCTTCTAAAATTTCTTCAAGAGCATTAGCGTTTTGCAACAATAGTTGGGAAACACTTGGAGTGAAACAAATTTTTCAAGGTTTCCCTTCCCGTGTTTAATAAAAATTCACACTTGCTTTATTATTTATATATAAAAGTAATAATTTTCCAATATATATAGACCATGTCATGTGATAAGACCATCTCCATTCAAGCATAACAACATCTGTTTCTTCATGTAAGAGAATCACAACAACGGTAACATCATTTAAAAATAATTAGTATACTAATAAGGGACTCGTGCATGATTGTAGGGATATGAGGTATAATTTTTTTAGTTTAATCCAATAATACATTTTTAAGTAATTGTAATACTAATTATTAAAAGCAAATAAAAAACACAATGAAAAAGATATATGAACATATGTTTTCAATGAAGTTTATTTTCAAATTATAATAATAGTTAAATCAATTTTTATAGAAGAAATTATTTTAAATAAGATTGCATAAAATTGAGAATTATTTATTAAATTTCAATTGAGTATGACATATAATATAAATAGCATCGCAAATAAGCTTGATTTCATGAGAAATAATAATAATAATAATAATAATAATAATAATAATAAAAAAGAATGTTAGAGTATTGTGTTAAGTAATTGGTTGAAAAAATTGAAATCAATGACAAAAAAATCTTAATTTAAAATAATTTTGTTCAACGCTAAGCTAATTTAAATTTTGCAAAACCTTTTATAAATAGCATTCGAAGTTATATTTAAAATATGACCTTCATAATCACATATAAGTGTAATCACATATAAGTGTTTTCAACCTAACTTTAATTTGTGACTCTTGTTACTATAAGATATAAGAAGTCATGCAATGCATGAAATATATTTTAGGAAAATAATAAGTATATATTTTTAGTTTTATCCAACAATTTATTTTTAAGTACTTCGTATTCTAAAATATATAAAAAAATTATAAAAATATATATGAATATATAAGTTATCAATAAACTTTTAGTAATAAAATATAATAATAACTAAATATATTTATTTACCTGAACTAAAATTGCTTTGAATAACATTAAAAAACTAAAATAAAAAACTCCTCAAACTATTACGAAAGAAAATAAAGCGGAACAACAAATATATAAGCTCATTGAAAATTCGGACAAGGATTAAAAAATTGTTAGTCTATTGTATATTCAGTCATTGAATATTTAGGTAAAAGAATTTCACTACAAATCGATTCACTTGTTATTAGAGGTGGCAAAACGGTACCAATATTCCAATTCAGGCCTGTTTGATGTAGAATGTGAGCTAAAACGGGTTGAGCCAAAACCGAATTAATTAGGGCTAAAAAATGATCTTCAAGCCCGATATTTTAGTGGGATAAGCCTGCTATTATGATAAAACGGACGAGGTTAAAAAAACCCGATATTAATTCGGGTTCAGTTATTAAAAAACAAGCATTACAATTTAATGAGCGGGTTCGGGCTAACCAATGGACTTGACTTATTTTACCACCTCTACTTGTGACTAACATTCTTCATTTTGATTTATTAAATAATATAAATAACTTCACTTCTTTTATTCTTATCCCTCTATCATTGTTTTATTTGCACACTCTATCCCGATTAATGCAAAACAATTTTTTCCCTTTCTTCCTCGTCTCGATAAAAGCTCTTTAAAAAGTTTTTTAATATATGTACAACATTTCTAAATTACCTAGTTAACTAAAGCTTTTACTTTTATTATTAAAAAAATTAAAGTGTACAATGTTTTAATTTTTTTCTTTTAAATTGTTCATAAAAAAGTTAACTTTTAAAGATAATTATATTTTTTATTCTCTAATAATTCAAAAAACTGAGTAAATTATTAATAAGAGGTGTTATAAATTTTAATAAAATTTTTTTTATTGAATAATTAATTTCGGTAAAATTATTCATTTTACAATATAAATAATAAAACATACATTTTAGAAAATTGCATAAATAAAATGATTTGTCAATTACAAATAAAAGTATTTATCCTAAAAAATAAACATTAATAAATTGTCATATAAAATATTATTTCCGTGCATAATTTTATGACATTAATAATAAAAAGTATCATTTATTTAAATAATTCTTATGAATTAAATTTTAACTTTAAGAAAATTGAAATAAAGTACATATATATGAACGATCTGTAATATAAATTATTTAATGTCAATAAAAAATTTGGTTAAATATATTTATTTAAAATTTCATTGTATTATAAACTATTTATTAAAATATGAATATTACAAATAAAAAACAATATAACAATATCTGTTAAAATATACTTGTTCTTAAAATTTTATAGAATAATAACAATAAAGTTAAAAATTTTAAGCTAACGTTACAATATAAAATAAAGGCTTAAATAAGTTTTTTATACCTCAAATTACACTTATTTTTGTGTTTAGTCCCTCCCCACTTTTCTTTATGGTTTGAGTCCCTTATTAATTTTCTATCAGTAAAATTAGTCCCTAAAATTAAGTCTAGTCAATTAAATGATGACGTGGCCAGTTAAGTGCCACGTCAAACTAAGCTACGTGTCCAAACAGGTTAGATTTTTTTTTTGAGAGGCCTGCTAGGTGTATTGTTCATAATAAAATTAATGTAGGATTTGGTAAAATTATTTTACCATCAACACTATTCAAAATTGAGTCTTTGTTCTTCTCTGCAAAGTCTTCGAATTACGCTCTGTTGTCCAGAGTGAAGGAAGGTGGGCGATCATAGCCGCTGATTAGACTTTTATAACAAACTTAATCTTGCTTTTACTGTTCTTCTTCTTCCCTTTCTTTTACTATTCAATTTTCCAGGTTAAGTAAGAAAAGTTCAATCAGCATAGGTTTATTTGGTTTTATTCAAATCAGACGTGTCAAATTGTGAATACATTTTTGTTCCGGTTTATGTATTCACTACAACATTAATGTATTCACTAGATGGTTTCTGCAATTACTTTGATTTTGAGAAAGATGGACACAAGTTTTTTTCTTGTGAATTTAGAAGTTATGTATATATCTATAATGAGTCCATATGCATTTAGTCCAAGAACGACGAATAAGATGTCTCATTTGTTTGACTTGTTTGGATGTAGCTGCACCTAAATTTAACCACTAATACGTATTGATTTTCCACCATAGCATGAACAGTATAATGAAGAAGAGAAGTTGGTTTCCTTTCTCTAGTTTGCAGTGTGAGAGCCGGAGGCTGATGAGGGCGGGGAGTGATAGCCGGTGCAAAGAGGCACAAACAAGGAGCGGCTCCTGGCAGGCTTCTAAGCAAGAAAGGGACACATGGATGAACCGTGCCAACACCCGAATGAGAGGGATCCAGAGGCTGTGCAGGTATGGGACTGTACAACTGAGGATAGCTTAAAGGAAATTGTTGTGGAGAATTATACCAACAAGGTGCATCTTCTTTTCGGAAGCCCATAACATAAGAGCTCCATAAATAAGCATGCTTGGCTTGGAGCAATTCTGGGATGGGTGACCTTCTGGGAAGTTTCCCGGAAAGTGTGCAAGTGAGGACAAAGCATACTGGAAAGACTCGTGTTGGTTTGTGGGGACCCTCATCACTCCTGCAAGCGGCTCGAGGACGTTACAAATGGTATCAGAGCCGAGCCTCTCCCAGTACGGTGTGGTTCAGGGACGAACCAGGCGGAAGCTGGTGGGCATGTGAGAGCCGGAGGCTGATGAGGGCGGGGAGTGATCGCCGGTGCAAAGAGGCACAAACAAGGAGCGACTCCTGGAAAGCTTCTAAGCAAGAAAGGGACACATGGATGAACCGTGCCCACACCCGAATGAGAGGGATCCAGAGGCTGTGCAGGTATGGGACTGTACAGATAAGGATAGCTTAAAGGAAATTGTTGTGGAGAACTATACCAACAAGGTGCATCTTCTTTTCAGAAGCCCATAACATAAGAACTCCATAGTTAAGCGTGCTTGGCTTGGAGCAATTCTGGGATGGGTGACCTTCTGGGAAGTTTCCCGGAAAGTGTGCAAGTAAGGACAAAGCATACTGGAAAGACTCGTGTTGGTTTGTGGGGACTCTCATCACTCCTGCAAGCGGCTCGAGGACGTTACATGCAGCGGACACGGTAGGAAAGTTAATCGTAAAATAGTAAATGCTGACATGGACATTCTAGGCCACATGGATTAATCTGATGTGGAATTTAACTGGCCATATCATCATTTAATTGATTAGATTTAACCCTAGGGACTAATTTTACTGACAGAAAATTAACAAGGGACTTAAAGCATAAAAAAAGTGGGGAGGGACTAAACACAAAAATGAGTGTAATTTGAGGGACAAAAAACTTATTTAAGCCTAAAATAAATTAATTGTTCAAACTTTCTAATCATGTTTATCTTCATGATTTGATTGATGTATTAAATGTCACTTCAGTCAATCAATAATGACAAAAACATTGATGTTAACTACATTATTCGAAAAGCTTTCATTTGAAAGATATAACATTCCTTTTTCTTACGTTAAAATGATAGATTCAATAAACGGGCCTATAAGCATCCAAGGCTGCAAAAGAGGCAATACACAACGGAATTTCCTCAATACAAGAACAATTTGGATAAGGAAACTTAGCTTAAGCTAGATAGTGAGCTGAAGACTGAAGTATTTCCTTATCTACATGTATGGTTAAAAATACAACTTCAGAAGTTTGATCCAAGTACTCTGCGGTCCGAATCAAGCATTCCAAAATAAGACACAACTTCTGAGTTAGTAGAAATCTGGACAATGATCTCCTTGCAATCTACTTCAAGAATTATATCCTAAAAGATAAGTCCAAAGCAAATTGGAGAGCAATTTTGTCACCTATAGCTTTGTTAACTCCTTGGCAAGCGTACCAAAAGTGAACTGTAGTATAACGATTTTCAAAGTAAGAGTGTCGATCCCACGAGGAGCGAATTCAATTAAAGTTTATAGATAGATTCAAAAAGCATATATATACAAGGAAGATGATTTGATTCATGATTGATATATATAACTAACTTAGAGTTTTATCAAAGTAACAGTAAAGATACTAAGAAAATGGTTAGAGATTTCAATAAGAGAAGTAGGGATTGAATTTCATCTATCTGACTCGTCTGTATTCTGGATGAATATAGATATATAGCATTTGAGATTATCAATATTGATGCAACACACAAATATCATTTATATTGATTCCTCAAGTATAAAATTTATAAGATTAATCTCTTGAATATCGATTCCTCAAATATCCAATAGATCATCCAACATTACGTTCAAGTGTTAAAAGCAATCGATATATTGAAATCTATTTCTAGTATCGCAATACATCAAGTATTCTCGTTCAGATCAGATTTTCAGAAATACTTTCCAGTTAGATCTAAAAATCGAAATCAAGAATCTATTGATCAGATAGAATCAGGAATAGAGAACAGAACGACAATACCAATATTGGATCGAAACAAAATTACTATATATAAATATCACCAGAATACATCTGAGTTCGAATTGATTACATTCAATCCCAAGAGAAAAGATTAGCTACTCATAGTAGCTTTTACAACCAAGAAATCCAAGAAGATGGAGGATCGTGCTTCCGCAGCTTCCGTTCTCTTCGAATCTCCAAGTTTCCTCTTTTAGAAAATGTGACGAACTCCCCCAAACTGTTTTCCAACTCTGTTTTATTTTTCTGCGTAAGTGAATTTTGGCTTAAGCCAAAATTTTTGGCTTAAGCCAATAGAATGCTTCATGCTGAAGAAAGGTATTTTCGCTTAAGCCAAAAATTTTGGCTTAAGCGAAAATGGCACCCAAAATTCACTCCCTCTGGACAATTTTGGCTTAAGCCAAAATTAAAACAGAGTTTTTTTTCTTCTTTTCTTCTTCTTCTTCATTTCTTTCCTTTTTTTGGTTTCCTGCAATTAAAACACAAAATGAGATTAAAATGCTTCAAATAAACCAAGACTCGGATAATACTTGCTTGAATTCAAAACTCAAAAATTGGGAGAAATTAAATGTCAAATAAATGCAATTAACCCATAAGTGCCATAATTCCATGTAAAAATTTCCTAATATTTGGCACTTATAAACTCCCTCCAACCTAGAATCTTGCTTGTCCTCAAGCAAAGTAAATAGATATCATCTAACTACTCATGATTCAATTTCTGAAATTGGTTATTTGGAAATCATTTTCATGGTCCTTCAAGAGACAAACTTCACATTCCAAACTAAAGATTTGAAATCAGAAACATATGGCAACTCCAATATCAAATAAAAGGAGGACAAAAATGCAATCAATCACCAAAAGGAGAAATTATAACAATGAACTGATTCTAATCAAGGAAATTTTTCTCTCAAGTCTTACTGGTGCGTGTTTCTCTCTATTTTTCACTGAAATTGCACAAATCAAAATTGCCAGTCGTTTCCAATTCAACCACAATCACACAATTAGCATGGATCTTAAGGTCTTGAAAGGGTTGTAATGAGGCTAAGCTTCCAAAAAAAATATGGTTTTTCAGGATAATCAAAAGCACAACTCAAGAAAAGAGAGCATAACTACATTTCAATCCATTCTATAGCAACTTTCAATTCTTAATACCTCAATACACCAACTTTTTCTCATTCACAATCCACTCCTTTTTATTTTCATTGTCTTTTTTCTTTTTCTTTTTTTCTCTTTCTCTTTTTCTTTTCTTTTTTTTTATATACATACATATTAAGTAGTAAATTGTATAGCCAAACCATTTTTCTTTTATAAACACACTTTCACCAACCCATTATCATTGTATTGACTAAATGCACCTATGCTCTCCTTCCTTTAGTGTGCAAAGGTAGGATAAAATTTTGAATTTAAGGTCAAGGTACATAATCAAAGAACAATTAGGCTCTAATGGGCTAACACAAAAAAGTGGTCATTTATAGGTTGGCTATTTGGCACTAGATTATTTACATTCAACAAAATTTTCCTTAATCATTTTCATGCTTCTTATGTAATGTTATCAAAAAGGAAACTCAAGCAATATCAACTGGCCAATTAACAGTGAAATTCTCAATCTGTTTATGGATTCACACACTCACTGGGTTATCTGTGGCTTGTTTCCTTGATTATATCACCTATTATTATAATTGCTTATCTTGGTCAATTATCATGCACCAATGTCCTAATCCTATTTGATTATGCAATCAACCATATTTTTCCTTTTTCTCCTCTTTGTTCAGTTTGTTCAACTGTTCTATCTTAGGACACTTACTCAATCCTGATTTCTTTTTAACCAATTTCTTTAAGAAAAATTTTTCATTGATTCCCAAAATATTTTACTATATCTATCAGTATTATATCCAAAATACTAAGTGAAATGCAGTGTAAAATAGTTAACCCCAACTTAACAAAGTAAAGTAACAAGCATCTAAACTAAAACAACTAATGCAAATATCACAAAAGCAACTATTATTTAAACACACCAAAACATTGCAGTATTAGAGTTATCTGCCAACATAATCACACACAGTACTAAAGTATCAACAAAAGAACAATGAAACCATGTCACAGAGTTTTGAGAGATGGAATAGTGGGGTATGTCAGTCTCCCCTCATCACTCTATCCAAGTCAGTGTCAAATTCTTCATCATAAAATTTTGCTCCCAATCCTTCTTCATCTCCAGCTGCTACATTAGCTCCAGTTGCAGCTCCATATTTAGCAGCTCCACTTGCTCCAGCAGCTCCACTCCCCCTGAAAATATTGGACTGTCCCCAGGCCACTGAAGGTAACAAGTTAAATATCCAAACCAAAGCAAGGATTCCAGTTCATTGCACATTATTCACAATCACATGGTATGTTTCAATTGAATGTACACATTCATTTTGCAGCAACATTTCAAGGTGTAACATTCAATTGCAACAACATTTCAAATTGTAACATTGTAAGCTATGTACCTAATTAAGCATTAAAATTGCTATGTTCCTAACAAAGGTACAAGCTAAGCCCAAAGTATACTTCTAATAACATGAAATTCGCAAAAACGCATGGTCAATTCATTCAAGCATTTCATCAAATAGTGTGTGGGAAACTCAAAAATAAGAGAGTATGGCTATATATCCACATTTTATACATTTTCTCCCTTTTCTATTCTAAATCACACATACCCAAAAGTACATTTCACAAATTCAACCAATCAAAACCAAATTCACAAAATCAACTCATATATCCACTACCATAGGGTTCAATACATATGAACAACCATGACTTTTCCCAATGAAAGTGGAGGAGAATGTAGAAGAACTTACCTTGGAAAGATATTGGAAGAGGGAAAAAAAGATTGGAGGATGAAATTGATCCTTAGAGTGGAGAAATTGGTTGCCCTAGGGGAGAGGGATGCGCGCTCTTCACGGGTCTTTGAGAGGGAAGAAATAAAATGAAATGAAGTTCCCCTGTTCTGTGCGTGTAAAACGCGTTTTAACATTTTAGCTTAAGCCAAACATTTTGGCTTAAGCCAAATCAGTCCAGAGAGCCTTCAATTTTGTGCCCATTTTGGCTTAAGCCAAACCAATTTGGCTTAAGCCAAATTCATCCAGAGAATCATTAATTTCATACCCATTTTCGCTTAAGCCAAATCAGTTTGGCTTAAGCCAAATTCCTCCAGAGAGTCATCATTTTTATACCTAATTTCGCTTAAGCCAAATCAGTTTGGTTTAAGCCAAATTAGTCCAGAATCCCCAATTTTTCACCCCTATTTTCGCTTAAGCCAAATTATCAGAAATTGATTTTTTTACATTTTTCTGCATAATTGGCTTAAGCCAAAGCATTTGGCTTGAGCCAAAATTTCAGAAACTTGATATACTAAATTTTGACACTTTTCCAAATTTTCTCCAATTTTCACCCAATCAATACTTAATCAATCCTATCCAATTAACTCTATTTCACATATGAATTCATTCCCTACCTCATTCTTTATGATTTGACAAGGTTTCACAATCTAAAACTCAATCAAGATTGAAATTCAATTTTCTAAATTTGACCAACTTAAAGGCAATTTTTAGCATCCAATAGTCTCAAATTAGCACCAAAACTCATTTCCATGCAAAATTTGTCCAATTAACTTCAAAATGCTCAAATATGTATGTTTGGTCCATTTGAAACACTTAAATGCTAAAAATTGACTTTTGACACACAAACACACAAATATTTACAAAATCACAATCACACACAAAAGTGCAATTTAAAAGTGCAAAACAGAATTAAACACTGGGTTGCCTCCCAGGAAGCGCTTGTTTAACGTCACTTAGCTTGACACCTGTATCATTAAGGTGGTTGGAATTGAAATTTTGTAGTGAGCCTTCGTGCTACACCCTTGGTCTCTTGTGGCAACAAACCTTCAATTACCCTTGCCTCATATAGAATTTTGATAGGAACTGACTCTAACCATCTTGGCCTCTTTCTGGAATTAGACCATGCCTCTGACTCCTTTGGCCTGACTTTTCTTTTCTTTGGCCTCTTGTTATGATATTCATGGATCTTTTTCTTTTGAAGCTTGGGAGATTCATACTTGTCAGCCCTGAATTCCTTTGCTTCCTGCAGTCTTGGCTTCTTTTCTTCTAGAAGAGCTTTATCATACAAATCCACTTTGAAGCACTTTAGTTGATCATTTGGATGCTGAATAGCTTCAAACACATTGAAGTTGGGTTCTTCATCTTGTGTCCTAACCTTTAGCTCACCATCACCAACATCAATGATTACTCTAGCTGTTTTCATAAAAGGTTTTCCAAGGATCGGTGGAGCTTCAACATCTTCCTCAATATCCATGATCATAAAGTCCACTGGAAACCCAAAATTGCCAACTTTTTCCAAAAATTCCTCTGTCACACAATAAGGATATCTCACATCTCTATCAGCCAATTGCAAAGTCATCTGAGTGGGTCTAACTTTCAAATTCCCAATCTTTTTCAGCATAGACAAATGCATGAGAGGTATGCTAGCACCCAGATAAAGTAAAGCTTTATGCACTGATAAGCTTCCAACACTCACAAGAGTGAGACTGCCTGGATCTTTAAATTTTTTAGGCAAAGATTTTTTACTGATTGCACTGCACCCTGTCTCCAGTTCCACTGTTTCTTCTAAAAATCTTCCTTTCTTATTGAGAAGCTCTTTCATGAATCCTGCGTACTTCGATATTTGCTCCATAGCTTCTATAAAAGGAATGTTGATTTGCATCCCTGTAAAACTATCCAGAGAATGTTCAAGCTGCATTTCTCTCTCTTTCTTTGAAGGGACTTTAGGATATGGCAATCTCTTTAGTTGTGGTACTCTTTCCCCTCTTTTCTCCTTCTTTTTCTCACCTTCTCTTTTGTCACTCTTTTTCTTTTTCTCTTTTTCTTTTTCTCTAATTACATTCTCGCTTTTATTGTTTTCTTCCTCCGCTTCACAATCACTCTCTCCTTCACACTCAATCTTTTCTATTTTAGCTCCTTATTTCTCTTCTTCTACTTTTGCTTCATTTTCTTCTTCAGTTTCTTCTTCTTCATCAGTCAGATTTTCATCAGTTCCCTCCCCTATCTTTTGAACACTTCTGATGGTCATGTCGTCGCAATGTTCTTCGGGGCTGGGTTGTGTAATTGCTGAGATTTGTTCTGACTGTTGCCTAGCTGAATTTCCTGCTATTCGTGCTACAAGGGCATCTGATAAGTGCCAAATATTAGGATATTTTGTATGAAAATTATGGCACTTTTGGATTAATTGCTTATATTTAAGAATTAATTTCTCCCAATTTTAGAAGTTTGAATTAGAGCAGATATTATCTGAGTCTTGAATTATTTGAAGTCTTTTAATCCCATTTTGTGCTTAAAATACAGGAAATCAAGAAGAGGAGTAACCAGGCTCAGAAGAATTGAATTAGCAAGAAGAAAAGAAGGATTTCAAGTGATGTAAATTCGCTTGAGCGAATTTTAATTAGCTCAAGAGAATTTTGACCAGAGAGTGTGTTTTTTAGATGCTTAATTCGCTCAAGCTAATTTCATTCGCTTGAGCGAATTGACTTTTCTTCACCATGAAGAATTTCATTCGCTTGAGCTAAAAATTTTAGCTCAATCGAATTTCCACTTACGCAGCAGCACAAAACAAGTTTCAGAATCAGTTTTCGACAGTTCGTCACTTTTCCAAAAATAGAAACGAAGAGCTCAGAGAAGAACGAAAGCTGCGGAAGCTTGATCTTTTGTTTTCTCCTTCATCTTTATTGGTTGTTAAAGCTACTATGAGTAGCTAATCTCCTCTTCTGGGATTGAATGTAAACGACTCGAACTCGGATGTATTCTGGTTATATTTTTATATAGTAAACTCGTTTCTATCGATATTGTTATTTTCGTTCTGCTTATATTTTCTTGATTCTATCTGATCAATAGATTCTAGATTTAGATTTTTAGATTTAACTGGAAAGTATTTCTAAAAATCCGATCTGAACGAAAATAGTCGATATGTTGTTATACTAGGAATAGATTTCAATATAACTTTAACTGACCTACTCCTCGAGGGATCGACACTCGTACTTCAATTCATTATGCTACAGTTGACTATAGGTACGCTTGCCTAGGAGTTAACAAGTATTGTTGGCGTCGTTGCTGGGGAGGCGGTGTCATTTTAAAGTTTTAGCTAGTTCATTAAGTATTGCGAATAGTTTTCTCTTTTTAGTTAGTTTTTGTTTAGATTTTTATCTTGTGCTAATCCTTGCTTGAGTTGTCTTGATTTATGTTCTTAAGAGGTCAGGTACCTAAAGATCAATTGGAATTTGACCCTGAAATTGAAAAGACGGCTCGGAAGAACAGGGGTAAGAACAAAAAGAAGAAGAAGGGACAAACCACAGGTGAATCTTCTAACACTCCCAACACACCAATTCCAACAGAGCAAAGAATAGAAAACATGGCTGGAGAAAGAAGAGATCCACCAAGGAGAACTCTGGGAGACTATGCCATGCAACAGGGTCCCAGACATTTCTCAAGCATAACAATACCAGCTGCTACAAAAACATTGGAAATGAAGCCAACATTCCTTAGCTTAATCAGTGCCCATCAATTTACTAGAATGGATCATGAGGATCCATACACTCACCTTTCCACTTTTTATGAATTGATAGGGACAATGGGATTTGAGGAAGAGGATTTAGAAAATGTGTACTTACGTTTATTTCCTTTCTCATTGGCAGGAAAAGCTAAGGAATGGCTCAAGTCACATCCAAACCAGAGTTTGACCAGCTGGAATGTAGTAGAGGAAAAGTTCTTAAACAGATTCTTTCCACCTTCCCGCTACATCAAGGCTAAGTCAGATATTTCAACATTCAGGCAGGGGCCAGATGAGCCATTTTGTGAAGCATGGGAAAGATTTAAATCCTTACTGAGGAGATGCCCAAATCATGGATTTGACGACATAGCCCAGCTAAATATTTTCTGTAATGGCCTCCGACCTGACACTAAAATGATATTGGATGCAGCAGCAGGAGGAACTATGATGTCTGTAGATGCAGAGCAGGCTACAAGAATAATTAAAGCATTAGCATCTACAGACCAGCAGGCTCAGCATGGTAGGCACAATGTTCAAAGGAAGGGAGTGCTTGATCTGAACACTACTGATGCTATTCTGGCTCAGAACAAAATATTGACTCAGCAGATTGATGCACTTACTAAACAAATGTCTAAACTGCCTCAACAATTGCATGTTGTACAATCCAATCCTGGTCAATCACAACAGCAGCAGATGATATGTGATTTCTGTGGAGGTGACCATCCAAATGGTCACTGTTCTTATCAAGGCAATCAACAGGAAGAACAGATTAACTACATGTCTAACCAAGGAAGACCAGGTAATTTCTCCACCAATGCTAATACTTATGCTAACAATTTTTCACAGGGATGGAGAAACAATCAGAACCAGAACTTGGGATGGAGACAGGAAGTTGGACCTTCCAATAGGCAACCTCCTTATCAACAGCAACAACAACATTATCCTTCTGTACATGAAAGAACATCAAAATTGGAGGATACACTTGAAAAATTCATGCAAACTTCTATATCAAATCAGAAGAATACTGAAGCTTCAATCAGAAATTTAGAAACACAGGTTGGACAGTTGGCTAAACGATTATCAGATCAACAAGCAGGACATTTTTCAGCCAACACTCAAACCAATCCCAAGGAGCAGTGTCATGCTATCACTACAAGGAGTGGAAGAGTTGTAGGGAGAGGGATTGGTGACAACCTAGCTGTGGAGAAGGAAGTATTGGAAGAAAAAGAGAAAGAAAAGGAAAATGAGTGTGAGGGAGAGGAAGAACAAAATAAAGATGAGGTTGTAAATAGAGAGTTGAGAAAAGGAAAAGAAAAAGAGGGAGAAAATAAAATGGAAGAGAAAAAGAGGGAGAAGGGTGAGAAACAGGTGCACCCATTGAAGAAACTGCCTTATCCTCTTGAACCCTCAAAGAAGGATAAAGAAAAGGCATTCGCTCGCTTCATGAGTATTTTCAAAGGCCTTCAAATCAACATGCAATTCCTTGAAGCATTAGAGCAAATGCCTACCTATGCCAAATTTATGAAAGACCTCTTGACTAAGAAGAGGAAATTTACAGAAGAAGAAACAGTGGAGTTAGAGGCCGATTGTAGTGCCATTATTCAGAAGCCCCTACCACTGAAATCAAAAGATCCTGGTAGCGTCACCATTCCTGTCACTATTGGTGCCTTGCCAGTAAGAAGGGCTATGCTTGATCTTGGAGCTAGCATTAACCTGATGCCCTTATCTATGCTCAAGAGAATTGGTGACTTGGATGTGAGGCCTACAAAAATAAACCTTTAATTAGCTGACCGGTCCATCACACACCTTTATGGCATAGCTGAAGATGTTTTGGTAAGGGTGGATAAATTTGTTTTTCCTGTGGACTTTGTGATTATGGACATTGAGGAAGATCGTGATGTGCCTTTAATTTTGGGTCGACCATTTATGAAAACTGCTAAGGTAATTATTGATGTTGATAACGGTAAACTCAAGGTTAGAGCACAAGAAGATGAGGTCACCTTCAATGTATTTAAAGCCACTCAACAACAAAAAGGTCAACAAGAGTGCTTTAAGGTAGACTCTACTGAAGGAGTCTTTCATGCTGACAATAGGCCACAGCTACATGAGGTTGAGAAATTGGGAGATGATTGTCATGAATCTACCGAGCTTCAGAAGAAGAGCACTCATGCAGATTGTAACAAGAAGCCAAAGAAAAGAAAAGTCAAGCGAAGAAGGTCAATGGTATGGTCCAAGTCCAAAATGAGGTTAAGAGATTCAAAGTTAACTTATGTCAAGGATTTGAAGGAGGCCATAGGATCTTGGAGTTTGTTGTTAAAAGAAAGTGGTGCTGTAGCACCAAGGCTCACCACAAAATTTCAATTCCAACCACCATGATGAAAACAGGCGTCAAGCTAAGTGACGTTAAACAAGCGCTTCCTGGGAGGCAACCTAGTGTTTAATTCTATCTTGCATTTTAGATTCCAATTTCATGTGTGTTTGTGATTCTGTACATATTGTGTGTTTGTGTGCTTTAAGTCAATTTTTAGCATTTCATTGTCTCAATTGGCCCAAACATGTGTATTTGAGTGTTTTAAAGCTATTTGAACTTGTTTTGCATGAAAAAGAGTTTTGGTGCTAAATTGAGACAGTTGGATGCTACAAATTGCCTTAAATGTGGTCAATTATGAAAATGGGATTTTTAATCCTAGATTTTGGTTATGAATTGATGAAACTTTGTTGAATCATAGAGGTTGGTATAGGGAGTGAATTAAGGATTGAGTTAGAGTCCAATAGAGAGCAATGATTAAGGATTGAAGGTTTGAAAGTGAGAAAAAATTTTGCAAAGTGTAAAAGAATTTGAGAAGCAAAAGTTCAGAAAATTCGCTCAAGCTAAAGCAATTAGCTCAAGCGAATTATGCAGAAAAAACTGACAAAAGCAGTTTCTGCTAAATTCGGTCAAGCGAATTTCAATCCGCTCAAGCGAATTTCAATCCGCTCAAGCGAATTTCAATCCGCTCATGCGAATTTCAATTCGCTCAAGCGAATTTAAGGGTGAAAAATGATGCCCTCTAGACAAAATTCTCTCAAGCGAATTTGGATTCGCTTGAGCCAATTTAAGGGTCAAAATTGAGGCTCTCTGGACGAAATTCGCTCAAGCGAATATGGGGGTATTTTTTCACAATCTCTAGATGAAATTCGCTCAAGCGAATTCCTATTCGCTCAAGCGAATTCCTATTCGCTCAAGCGAATTCCTATTCGCTTGAGCGAAAAGTCACTTATGTGCTTGTATGGTACGCGCAGCAGAGGGAAATCACTCATTTTTCAAACACTTCTCTCAAATTCCTCCCTCTCTCGCGCGAACAAACCCCCTAGGGCATTCCCAATCTTCACAATTCACACAATCACATTCCCCATTCCTCACTAATTGTTCCAAAAAGCTCCTCAAGGTAAGTTTTATGTGATTTCAACCCTTTTTCACCGAATAATTGTATGAATGACTTATGACTTGAACCCTAGGGTAGGAGACATGTGCTCTAGTTTTGAAATTGTGATTGATTTGGTGAAAAACACTGACTGGGTGGTTAATAGTGTGCTGTAAATCATTTGAATGACTATGGGTTAAAATATTTGAGAAAAAATTTGAGTTTTGAATGAAATTATGAATAATGCATATCAAGTGTTTGATGAAATACACCAGTAAGATGTTCACTTTTATAAACTATCATTCACTTGTTGTGCATTCTAAAAGTGAATTGCCTACATTTGAAATTGAGCAATTGAGTTTAAAAAGAGGGAAGAATCACCCTAATTGTTCTTAATGCATGATGACTTGTTGAATGACAATGTAAACGAACTTGTTCATAATGTGCTTCAATTGATAAAATTACATTGTGCATTTGAATTGTTTGTGATACATGATGATTTAGTGATTTCTTTCTTCTTTTGCATTTGAGTGTTAGAATGTTCACATGATAGGACAGATGCAAGTGAAATGTATATTGAAAGTAATTGGTTGTTGTGGTTGTTACATTATTGTGAACATGGTTTGGAATTAATGATGGTTTGCCATAATAACTTGTATGCATACTTGAAGCATATGTGCCTAATTGATCTTATTGGATATTTGCTTCAATTGTGCAGGAAATGGCCAGAACAAAGACCACAACAGAATATGACTCCTTCTTGTATGGCATTATCAGAAGGAATTGGAGGATATTAGCTTATCTTTTACCCAAGGTACCTTACCCAGGCATGACACAAGAGGAATTTTAGACTTACTTTCAGTGGCCTGGGGACAGTCCAATTTTTCCAGGGGGGAGTGGAGTTGCTGATTATGATGTGGGCTATTCTGGAGCTATACCAGCAGGAGAGGGACCCTCAGGAGCTGCAACTGGAGATGAAGAAGGAATGGATAGAGTGTTGAGGGGAGACTGACATACCCTACTATTCCATCTCTCAAAACTCTGTGACATGGTTTCATTGTTCTTTTGTTGATACTTATACTTTAGTACTGTGTGTGATTATGTTGGCAGATAACTTTAGTACTGCAATGTTTTGGTGTGTTTAAATAGTAGTTGCTTTTGTGATATTTGCATTAGTTGTTTTAGTTTAGATGCTTGTTACTTTACTTTGTTAAGTTAGGGTTAACTGTTTTACACTGCCTTTCACTTAGTATTTTGGATATAATACTGATAGATATAGTAAAAAAATTTTGGGAATCAATGAAAAATTTTTCTTGAGGAAATTGGTTAAAAAGAAATCAGGATTCAGTAAGTGTCCTAAGATAGAACAGCTGAACAAACTGAACAAAGAGGAGAAAAAGGAAAAATATGGTTGATTGCATAATCAAATAGGATTAGGACATTGGTGCATGATAATTAACCAAAATAAGTAATCATAACAACAGGTGATATAATCAAGGAAATAAACCACAAATAACCCAGTGAGTGTGTGAATCCATAAACAGACTGAGAGTTTCACTGTTAATTAGCCAATTGATATTGCTTGAGTTTCCTTTTTGATAACATCACACAAGAGGCATGGAAATGATTAAGGCAAGTTTTGTTAAATGGAAATAACCTAGTGCCAAATAGCCTACCTGAAAATGATCACTTTTTGTAATAAGCCCATTAGAGCTTAAGTTTCCTTTGATTATGTACCTTGACCTTAAATTCAAAAATCTATCCTACCTTTGCACATTAAAGGAAGGAGAGCATAGGTACATTGTATCATTACAAGGATAATGGGTTCATAAAAGAAAATTGGTTTGGCTAGATCTATACAATCTACTCCTTAATATGTATTTAAAAAAAAAAAGACAATGAAAATAAAAAGGAGTAGATTGTGAATGAGAAATTGGTGCATTGAGGTGTTAAGAATGGAGAGTTGATGATAATTGAAATGAAATGTGGTATGCTCTCTTTTCTTGAATTGTGCTTTTGAATATCCTAAAAAACCATAATTCTTGGAAGCCAAGCCTCATTACAACCTTTACAAGACCTTAAGATCCATGCCAAATGTGTGATTGTGATTTGATTGGAAATGACTGGCAATTTTGATTTGTGCAATTTTCAGTGAAAAATTGAGAAAAACACTCACCAGAGAGAATTGAGAGAAAAATTTCCTTGATTAGAATCATTTCATTGTTATAATTGCTCCTTTTGGTGATTGATTGCACTCTTGTCCTCTTTTTATTTGATATTGGAGTTACCATATGCTTCTGATTTCAAATCTTTACTTGGAATGTGAAATTGTTTCTTGAAGGACCATGGATATGATTTCCAAATAACCAGTTTCAGAAATGAATTCATGAATAGTTGAATTATATCTGCTTACTTTGCTTGAGGACAAGCAAGATTCTAGGTTGGGGGGAGTTGATAAGTGCCAAATATTAGGATATTTTGTATGAAAATTATGGCACTTTTGGATTAATTGCTTATATTTAACAATTAATTTCTCCCAATTTTAGAAGTTTGAATTAAAGCAGATATTATCTAAGTCTTGAATTATTTGAAGTCTTTTAATCCCAATTTGTGCTTTAAATACAGGAAATCAAGAAGAGGAGTAACCATGCTCAGAAGAACTGAATTAGCAAGAAGAAAAGAAGGATTTCAAGTGATGTAAATTCGCTTGAGCGAATTTTAATTAGCTCAAGCGAATTTTGACCAGAGAGAATTTTTTGAGATGCTTAATTCGCTCAAGCTAATTTCATTCGCTTGAGCGAATTGACTTTTCTTCACCATGAAGAATTTCATTCGCTTGAGCTAAAAATTTTAGCTCAAGTGAATTTCCACTTACGTAGCAGCACAAAACAAGTTTCAGAATCAGTTTTCGACAGTTCGTCACATTTCCAAAAATAGAAACGAAGAGCTCAGAGAAGAACGAAAGCTGCGGAAGCTTGATCTTTTGTTTTCTCCTTCATCTTTATTGGTTTTTAAAGCTACTATGAGTAGCTAATCTCCTCTTCTGGGATTGAATGTAAATCGACTCGAACTCGGATGTATTCTGGTTATATTTTTATATAGTAAACTCGTTTCTATCGATATTGTTATTTTCGTTCTGCTTATATTTCTTGATTCTATCTGATCAATAGATTCTAGATTTAGATTTTTAGATTTAACTGGAAAGTATTTCTAAAAATCCGATCTGAACGAAAATAGTCGATATGTTGTTATACTAGGAATAGATTTCAATATATCGAATGCTTTTAACACTTGAACTTACTGTTGGATGATCTATTGAATATAGGAGGAATCAATATTCAAGGGATTAATCTTATGAATTTTATATTTGAGAAATCAATATAAATGACCATTGTGTATGCATCAATATTGGTAGTCACGAATACTATATATTGATATACAACTAGAATATAGACGAGGGAGATAGATGAAATTCAATCCCTGTTTCTCTTACTGATATCTCAAATCAATCTTATACTCTTTTCTACTGTTTGATAGAATTTTACTTTAATTACATATATCAATCATGAAACAAATTACTCTCTTTTTGTACATATTTACTTTTTGAATTTAGTTATAACTTTAACTGACCTACTCCTCGAGGGATCGACACTCGTACTTCAATTCATTATACTACAGTTGACAATAGGTACGCTTGCCTAGGAGTTAACAACATCCACAGTTCCTTTTGCTTCTTCTCTATCTTTCTGAAACTGCGCAGAGAATTGCAAGAATTCTTCAAGAGTATCATCCAATGTTGATCTTCCTTGTTGAATTGGAGGAGAATCTTGCTGCTCTTGGAAAGAATATGGCATGTAAGATGAATCAGCATATTGTTGCCACTCAAAACTCTAATTTTGGTAACTTTTCCAACTCTGTGAAAAATTGTTAGGATAATAATTGTTGTTGAAGAAGTCACCGGGATTTGCCATGCTGGAGAAGTATTTTGGCCCCTGCTGCATAGCATAATCTCCAAGTGTTCTTCTTGGTGGACTTTGTCTTTGACCAGCCATATTCTCAATTCTTTGATCTATTGGTATTGGTATGTTGGGAGTGTTGGAAGATTCACCTGTGGTCTGTCCTTGCTTTTTCCTCCTGTTCTTACCTCTATTCTTCCGAGCTGTCTTCTCAATTTCCGGGTCAAATTTCAATTGATCTTCAGATACCTGACCTCTCAATAACATAAATCGACACAGCTCAAGCAAGGATTAGCATAAGGATAATAATGCAAATAAAACTATCTACACAAAAGATATTCACACTACTTAATGAACTAACTAAAAACTTTAAAAGGACACCGCTCCCCGGCAACGGCGCAAAAAATACTTGTTAACTCCTTGGCAAGCGTACCAAAAGTCAACTATAGTATAATGATTTTCAAAGTAAGAGTGTCGATCCCACGAGGAGCGAATTCAATTAAAGTTTATAGATAGATTCAAAAAGCATATATATACAAGGAAGATGATTTGATTCATGATTGATATATATAACTAACTTAGAGTTTTATCAAAGTAACAGTAAAGATACTAAAAAATGATGAGAGATTTCAATCAGAGAAGTAGGGATTGAATTTCATCTATCTCACTCGTCTGTATTCTGGATGAATATAGATATATAGCATTTGAGACTATCAATATTGATGCAACACACAAATACCATTTATATTGATTCATCAAGTATAAAATTCATAAGATTAATCTCTTGAATATCGATTCCTCAAATATCCAATAGATCATCCAACATTACGTTCAAGTGTTAAAAGCAATCGATATATTGAAATCTATTCCTAGTATCGCAATACATCGATTATTCTCGTTCAGATCAGATTTTCAGAAATACTTTCCAGTTAGATCTAAAAATCAAAATCAATAATCTATTGATCAGATAGAATCAGGAATAGAGAACAGAACGATAATACCAATATTGGATCGAAACAAAATTACTATATATAAATATCATCAGAATACATCTGAGTTCGAATCGATTACATTCAATCCCAAGAGAAAAGATTAGCTACTCATAGTAGCTTTCACAACCAAGAAATCCAAGAAGATGGAGGATCGTGCTTCCGCAGCTTCCGTTCTCTTCGAATCTCCAAGTTTCCTCTTTTAGAAAATGTGACGAACTCCCCCAAACTGTTTTTCAACTCTGTTTTATTTTTCTGCGTAAGTGAATTTTGGCTTAAGCCAGTAGAATGCTTCATGGTGAAGAAAGGTATTTTCGCTTAAGCCAAAATTTTTGGCTTAGGCGAAAATGGCACCCAAAATTCACTCCCTCTGGACAATTTTGACTTAAGCCAAATAATTTGGCTTAAGCCAAAATTAAAACAGAGTTTTTTTTCTTCTTTTCTTCTTCTTCTTCATTTCTTTCCTTTTCTTGGTTTCCTGCAATTAAAACACAAAATGGGATTAAAATGCTTCAAATAAACCAAGACTCGGATAATACTATCTTGAATTCCAAACTCAAACATTGGGAGAAATTAAATGTCAAATAAATGCAATTAACCCATAAGTGCCATAATTCCGTGTAAAAATTTTCTAATATTTGGCACTTATCAAGCTTCCGCAATCCTAGCATATAGAAAAGTTTCAATTCTACGGGATGTTGTAGCCAGGACAAAACCTTCATGATCTCTAATTACAATTCCAATTCTCCAATTTCCTCCCTCTACTAAAGTAGCATCAGTGTTTACTTTATAACTCCCTGGGGGTGGTGCAGTCCAAGAAGGATTTGTTGAAATAAGTCAAGTGTTGTGATGTATTGTAAATAAGGGTGTTACTTAGTTTTAGTAAATATTTTCTCCTATATCTCTGTAATTATTCCTTTCTACTTTAATCCCCTGAAATTGTGGAGATGTTGTAGCTTATTGATAGGTTCCTTATGTGTATATATACACCTTGTTGTTATTAATAAAAATCAAACAAGTTTTATTCCTCAAATCTGTTATTTTATGGTATCATAGCTTTCTCTGGTTACCTCTCCATTACCCTATCCTAATGTCTATACCAATAACAATGGTGCTAAACCAATAAGAGAGAATGCTTCAGCGTCTACTTTTCATATGCAGGAGTTTTCATCAACACTTACCCTTGAATGTCTTGATGATACCAACTATGTTGAATGGTCCCTAAATGTAGAGAACAAAATCAGAGGCAGAGAAAATGTTGAGGCTTCACCTATGGAAAAAAAAA